>CM027404.1:145019237-145041392 GCA_015711505.1 Sylvilagus bachmani | reverse complement strand
GTGTGTGTGTGTGTGTGTGGTGGTCATGGTGGTGAGCATGGGGGCAGGGAGGAGGAGTGGAGAGCATGAAGGTGTTTGCAGGGACGTGGGGCGGCCGGGCTGGCCCCGAGTGTCCTGTCAGCCCGGTCTCTGGGCCGGTGCAGAGGCTGGCCAGGCCCCCGCGTGTGATCCAGCCACACGCAGGGCCGTGGGCAGAGCAGCGTGGAGCTGGCAGGAGCTGAGGCCTCCCTGGGGCTGGCGAGGCCAATGCACAGGTGAGGGTCGGGGTGCTCGTGTCCCTGGGGTCCTCGGAGCTGGGCCGGGCACGGGGCCCCTCCCTTCTCTGAGCTCCGAGGTGCAGGGGTGCAGGCTCGGGAGGCCCTGGCTGCAGAGGGGACGTGGGGCGGGATACGGGGCCTCAGCAGCTCAGTGGGCAGCCAGGCTGGGGCAGGGGGTGCTGACATGGCCCTGACATGGCCCTGGGCCCATGTGCCCCGCCCCAGGGCGGCTTCAGCCCCGCCTGACCCTTGCCCGGGGTCGGGAGCGCTGGCAGCCCCTGGGGCTCTGACCCTTACAGCCGGGGAGGAGGGGGTGCTTTGTGGCCTGAGAGCAGGGGAGGGGTCTCAGAGGCCTTGCCCGCTTGTGGGGGCAGCGGGGAGCAGAAACAGAATGAGGCGGGGTCTTTGCAGAGGGTAGGGGCAGGGCAGTGTTCTGGCAAAAGGAAAGTGTGCGCAGGCGTGCCGCTCACTGTACACGTGTGACATCCGTGTGACATGTGTGTGCATCCATGTGCGGTGCCCTGTGCTCACTCGTTCCCATGTGCAGCGCCATGTACAAGAGCATGTCTGGACGTGCGAGGCTTCGGGCCGGGGTGGGCAGCACAAGGGTGGCCGGTACCGCCGGGGCCAGGCTCACGCGGGCGCTGTGTGGGGTGGTCGCTGAGCCCACCCTGCCCCGGCCATGGGGTGGCCATGTGCCCAGACCAGTGCTGGCCACGGTACGGGCCTCCGCTCCCTCTGCCCGGCCCAGCCTGGGGGCTCCCTGGCTCCCAGGCCACACCCCGGCCATCTCTCTCGCCCGCTCCCGTTGTCTCCCATCTTCCTGCCTCTGCTGACACGGAGCCATTGCTCTCAAGGGTTGTTTGAAATATTCATGTTTTAATTACAGAGCTGTGTTTCAGAAGCCACGTGTGAGACAGAGCAGGCAGTGTCCTGGGGCTGGGAGCTGGTGTGTGTGTGTGCCCTGTGTGGGTCTCCTTGTGTGTCTGGGTCTGTCCTTGGGTGTGTCCTATGTCCTTGTGTGTCCCTGTGTGTCCTTTGCATGTCCCGTGTGTCTCATGTGTGTCCTCTGCATGTCCTTGCATATTCTTTGTGTTCTCATCCTGTGTGTGTCCTCTATGTGTCCTCTGTTTATCCTCTGCGTGTCCTGTGTGTGTTCCTGTGTGTCCTCTGTGGGTGCTTTGTGTTTCTGTGTGTCCTTTACATGTCCTTGCCTGTCCTCTGTGTGTCCTCTGTGTCCCATGTGTGTTGTGTATGTGTGTCATTTACATGTCCCATGTGTATCCTATCTCTGCCTCTGTATGTTCCGTATATGTCCTCTGCATGTCCTATGAGTGTCATGTGTGTCCTTTGTATGTCTGGTGTGTCCTATACATGCCCCACGTCTGTTCTTTGTGTTCAATTCATGCCCCACGTGTCATCTGTGTGTTCTCTGTGTGTCTTCCGTGTATCCTATGTGTGTTCTCTGTGTGCCCCATGCATGTCCTGTGTCTGTCCTCTGTGCTTCTTGTGTGTTTTCTGTGTGTCCCATGCATGTCCCGTGTCTGTCCTCTGTGTGTCCTGTGCGTGTTCTCTGTGTCGTAGGCACATCCTGTGTCTGTCCTCTGTGTGTCCTCTGTGTGTCCTGTGCATATCCTGTGTCTTCCCTGTGTCTGTCCTCTGTGTGTCCCGGGCACATCCTGTGTCTGCCCTGTGTGTGTTCTCTGTGTGTCCCGTGCACGTCCTGTGTCTGTCCTCTGCGTCCCGTGTACATCCTGTGTCTGTCCTCTGTGTGTCCTGTGCATGTCCTGTATCTTCCCTGTGTCTGTCCTCTGTGTGTTCTCTGTGTGTTCTTTGTGTGTCCCATGCATGTCCTGTGTCTGCCCTGTGTGCATTCTCTGTGTTCCTGTGCATGTCCCGTGTCTGTCCTCTGTGTGTCCTCGTGTGTTCTCTGTGTGTCCCATGCATGTCCCGTGTCTTCCCTGTGTGTGTTCTCTGTGTGTCCCGTGTATGTCCTGTGTCTGTCCTCTGTCCTGTTTTCTCTGCATGTCCCGTGCACGTCCTCTGTGTGTCCCGTGTGTGTCCTGTGAGCCTGTGCAGAGCCTGACATGTGGGATGGGGACACACAGGCATTCTACCACCATTAGCTCCACCAGGCCATGGGTCCTGGGAGGTGGAGGGGCTTTGAGCAGCCCTGCCTCCCACCCTGGACCTCAGGCCAGGGCCGGCCGGGCTGGCGGTGCACACGGCCCTCATGCATACCTGGGTCAGGCTCAGGCCTGACTCCAGGGGCCCCCAGAGTCTCTGAAGGCAGCACAGGGAGGCAGCTCTGGGGTCTGCAGGCCACAGAGAGGGCCGGGGTGGGCTGGGGTGGGTGACAGGGAGGAGGGAGGCCCCTCCAGGGCCGGGCAGGACCCACACACACAGCTGCACGTGTGCCTGCCGCAGCCCCCAGCCCCTCCCCTGGGACGCAGGCCGGGCTGTGGCCCAAGCTCCTGCAGACTGGGCTGACCTCGCGAGCCTGTTTCACGTCTGTGGCTGGGGGCCGGGACGGCACCTGCTCCTGGGGCCTGTGTGAGCCTGGCAAGACCAGGGATGGGCTCGCTGCTGGCCACGTGGGGCCTTGTGGGAGGAGCGGTGGCTCAAGGCAGCGGGTTGCCTGGGTGGGTGCAGGGCTCAGGCAGAGTCCTTTCTGGTTCTGTGGCAGCTGCTTGGGGACTGTGGGTCCAGGCCTTGGAGGAGGGGTCTGGCTCCCCAGGACAGCCCCCGATTTGCTGGGACCTCCAGGAACCCAGGCTGGGGCTCATCCCTGCAGGATGCTGTGGGTACCTGGGAACCCAGGCCTGGTGGGGCCGGAGCCGCCACCTGCTGGACTCTGGCGACCTCTGCTGGAGTAGGATGGAAGTGCATGGCACCTCTGCAAGGGAGATCCTGGAAGCCAGGGAGGCCCTGCTGGAGGGAGGGGCTGGCCCGGCACCCTCACCCCAGCCAACCTGGGGTGCAGGGTCTGGGGAGCCCACGGCCTCCAGGGTGAGAAGGCTGTCGGGGTCCCCTGGCCACGTACCTTCTCCTGGGTGGCCAGGCCGCCGGTGGCCTTAATTGGCTATTCATGTCTGTAATGAGATGGAGATGAGGCGGCCAGACAGAGGGGCATTGAGTGTGGGAAGAATGGCTGCTTCTTTCTGGGCCTGGAGGGGCAGCCCCCAGCCTTGCCTGCCCTGCGCTGCCCCTGGGTAGCCCGGAGGCAGCTCTGCCTGGCGCCTTCCTGGGGACCCCCGCCTCTGGCAGGGGTGCAGTCACTCCACAGGTGTTCACCTGTCCAGTGTCAGTGCGTGACGCCCAGAGCAGAAGCGCCCATCGGAGCAGCTGCCGCCGCCTTCTGGGTGGCTGTTGGTGGCTGGAGCGTGGCCAGGGCTCAGGGCTCAGGACGTGACCGGGGCTTGATAAGGGCTCAGTATGCAGCCGAGGCTGGGGCTCCACCTGTGACCCAGGTCAGGGCATGGGGAAGGGTCCCTGAGCCGGCCTCCCCCCTCCCAGCCTCTCCGGATGTGCCCCCGCCTCTCCCCCGCCCCTCGCCACCTGGGTCACCAAGGTAACCAGCCCTGAAATAGTGGGTGTTCTGGCAGCCAAGGCCTAACCTGGGTCTATCCCGAAAGGCTTTGCTCTGCGGCAGTTGCCATGGGAACCGAGTGGCATCCTCCGATCAGCCCGGCGTGGACACCTCCCTCTCCCACCCACTGCCGGTTTCCACGTCACTCAGGCTTTTGTTCGGGGGCTGGGCCGGGGCAGCCCGGGGGTTGCAGGCAGGACCCCTGCCCCCTCTGCCCTTGTCTCAAAGTCCCCAGGTTGGACGGCTTTGGCAGGGGAGACCGCGGAGGCCAGGAGGGCAGGGCCCAGGTCAGCCTGGCAGGTGGACGCGGGGGGACAGGGCGCATTCGGAGCCCCAGGTGCTGCTGACAGAGTGTCCCTGGGCCAGACCCCTCCCTGTTCGGCGCCTCACCAGCGCCAGCTCTGTTGTGCAGACCCCCCGCTGTGCAGACCCCACCTCTCTCTGGGGTGGTGGCCCCTCCTGGGCATGGCATGGGGGGCCGGGCATGGGGAACACGGGTGTCCCAAGCCTAGGTCAGCCTCCGTCTTCCCATCTGGGAAATGGGAGCGAGGCGTTTGCCGCTGGGAGAAGGCAAAGACTGAGGAGGGGCCCAGAACCGCGGCCCGCCCGCCGCCTCCACACCCTGCACCCCGCGGGGCCGGCCCAGGCCGCCCTGTGCCCGCAGCCTGACCACTCTGCCTCTCTGGGCACTGGGGGTGTCAGGGAACCCCCACCCCACCCGCTGTGAGAAAGCTTTCCCTCCCTCGCCACCCAGCAGGGAGGAGGCGGAACCTTCCGGGCCTCCATTCGCTGGCCCTTGGCGCCCCCTGGCGGTCACTCCTAGCACAAGCAGGAAGACAAGGGGCTCCCCCTGTGATCAGTGCCGGGCCAGGCCCCCTCCTCTGCTGATCCGCCCCGCGGCCAGCATCTTGCTTTGTGGATGATGGTGTAGGCCAGGGCGGTGCCCTGGGCTTCAGGGCTGGGGGCAGCCCCAGTGCCCGCTCTGGCCCTCAGTGCCTGCAGTGGGCAGATGGCAGGTCCCACGGTCAGGCAGCCTGGGCAATGCCACCAGCTATGTCCAACTTCCTGCTGTGTGGGGGCAGCGTGAGCGCTGGACCCAGCCAGGAGGGTGCCGTGCGGGAAGGCTGCGTGTCCTGGAAGGGTCTGCCGGAGGCCTGGCCACGTCCCTGCCCCAGGCTGTCGGGGGGCTCCTGGGTGTTCCCAGTGAGGTGCTTGGACGCTCGGTGCAGGAGGCGTGGCACACAGGGCACCCGGGCTGGGAGTGAGGCGCGTGGGAGGGCCTGCAGCCCCTCCTCACGGGTCCTCTCCCGGGACTCCTCCGCGGGGCTGCTGGGCCCGGCGGGGGCGGGGCTTGCGCACCCCCACCCCCCTGCAGGTGAGAAGACCCAGGCTCAGAGCTGAGAGGCCTTGGCGCGGGTGGGAGGGGCCGCGCTGTGCCCACTGCACCGGCAGGGCTGCTCTGGGGCAGGGACCCTGACGCCCACCCTCTGCTCCCCCCAGGCGGCTGGAAGCTGTGGTCCCTGTGGGGCGAGTGCACGCGGGACTGTGGGGGCGGCCTGCAGACACGGACGCGCACCTGCCTGCCCGCGCCGGGCGTCGAGGGCGGCGGCTGCGAGGGGGTGCTGGAAGAGGGCCGCCTGTGCAACCGCAAGGCCTGTGGGCGTGAGTCGCTGCGGGGGGCGGGGCGGGACTCCCTGGGCGCGTCCTGCTCCGTGCCGCAGGACGGATCTCTCTAATAAGGCTCGCTAACGACCTCATGCATGTTTTAGCAGCTTCCATACAGCTGCATCAGGTCGTGATGAGGCTGTCACTCTTCGGCTTGGCTCTTTTTTGTTTTCCTTGATGGACCTGGGGGGGGGGGGCTTAGGGTGCGGGGCTGCTGATGGGAGAGCCGCGGCCACTCAGGGGCGCTGTCCCGAAGGCCACTGCCGGCCTGAGGGCCTGGGTCGCCGTCTGCGGCACACGGGAGCCAGTGTGGTCGCACGAGGGCCGGTGGCCGCGGTGGTGATGGCCCCGGGGGACGCTGACCTGGCCCTGTGTGACCCGCAGCCGCTGGCCGAGCCAGCTCCCGGAGCCAGTCCCTGCGGTCCACAGACGCCCGGCGGCGGGAGGAGCTGGGCGACGAGCTGCAGCAGTTCGGGTTCCCTTCGCCCCAGACCGGTGAGCGGCAGGGCCAGGGCCGGGCTGCGAGCAGCGTCAGTGACCGAGCCCCGGGGGGCTGGCGTCGGGTGCAGGCCGGGCCTGTCCGGCACAGACCGGGGCCCAGGCCGTGCCCGAGACCCACGCGGCGAGCAGGGCCCGTGCAGGCCGGCGACGCGGTGGCTCTGCGCCCTTAGGCGACCCGGCGGCCGAGGAGTGGTCCCCGTGGAGCGTGTGCTCCAGCACCTGCGGCGAGGGCTGGCAGACCCGCACGCGCTTCTGCGTATCGTCTTCCTACAGCACGCAGTGCAGCGGGCCCCTGCGCGAGCAGCGGCTCTGCAACAACTCGGCCGTGTGTCCAGGTGGGCGGGCGGGGCCGGGGCCCAGGGTGGACGCTGGGTGGGGCGAGGCCAGGAGGGGGCGGGGCGGGGCGGGGCGGGGGTGGCTGGCCGCAGAGGGCGCCGGGGGCAGCAGCGCTGTCCTCTCCCTCGCAGTGCATGGCGCCTGGGATGAGTGGTCGCCCTGGAGCCTCTGCTCCAGCACCTGCGGCCGTGGCTTCCGGGACCGCACGCGCACCTGCAGGCCCCCCCAGTTTGGAGGCAACCCCTGTGAGGGGCCCGAGAAGCAAACCAAGTTCTGCAACATCGCCCTGTGCCCTGGTAGGTGAGAGGAAGGGGGCAGGGGGGGGCACTCAGAGCTCGGAGCCTCAGACTGGTGCGGCCCTGGCTGGGGGCTGGTGCAGGGGTGCCCAGGCCGGGCCGGGGCGCTGGGGCTCACGCTGGCTCCCGCCGCTTTCGCTCCCCTGGGCCGGGCAGTCGATGGAAGCTGGAACGAGTGGTCCAGCTGGAGCGCCTGCTCCGCCAGCTGCTCCCAGGGCCGGCAGCAGCGCACGCGCGAGTGCAACGGGCCCTCGTACGGTGGCGCAGAGTGCCAGGGCCACTGGGTGGAGACGCGAGACTGCTTCCTGCGGCAGTGCCCAGGTGAGGGGCGGCCGGCCGGGGCGGGGGAGGCGCGGAGGGCGTCCGCCCCGTCTAGGTTGGGCTGACCTGGACTCTGGTTTGTCCTCGGGGCTCCTGCCCACGTCCCTGCCCACGTGGCCCCGCAGTGGACGGCAAGTGGCAGGCCTGGGCCACGTGGGGCGGCTGCAGCGTCACGTGCGGGGGCGGCAGCCAGCGGCGGGAGCGCGCGTGTGCCGGGCCCTTCTTCGGGGGCGCGGCGTGCCAGGGCCCCCAGGACGAGTACCGGCAGTGCAGCACCCAGCGGTGTCCCGGTGAGTCCCCGCGTCCGCGCGGCAGGCGGTTGAGACCCTGGGGGCGTGGCGCCGTCCCTGAGCCCCCGTGTCCCCCCCTCGCCCCCCACCCCCGCTGTCGCTGGCCTCCTGGCAGAACCCCACGAGATCTGTGATGAGGACAGCTTCGGCTCCGTGGTCTGGAAGGAGACACCAGCGGGAGAGGCGGCTGCGGTGCGGTGTCCCCGAAATGCCACAGGTGAGGCTGGGGCGCTGGGTGTGGGACCCTGTTCGGGCCGCTGGGCCAGCACCGGGTCCTCAGAGTCCCTATGAGCGGCACAGCCCCGGCCGGCCTGCAGGTGGCGCCACACTTGCCCTGGGCTCTCAGTGCCGCGAGGTGGGGAGTGCACTCTGGACGCCAGCCCCAAACAGTGGCTGTGGCCCTGGGGGGGGGGGGGTGCAGAGCATGGCTTCCAGGCAGGGAGGGTCCCAACCCGGGCTCCGCCCATTTGCCTCGTGACACCCGGGAAGTGAGGCCATCTCTCCAGCCTCAATCTTCTCATCTGGGAAGTGGGTGCATTGAGGCTCCTCTTGACAGGGCTGTCTGGGGTGGTGGGTGGTCCCCACAGGGGTGCCGGTCGGCACTGGGACTTGCCTGCCGTGGCACGACTGCCCCCCCCCCACACACACACTTGTTTGTCTGTGGCAAACCACGAACCCAGACAGAAAGCAGCTCGGGGGTCCGTGTCTGTGCGTTTGGCCAAGTTTCCCACTGTGCCTCATTTCTGGCCTGGGTTCTGGGGCCCCTGTTGAGTGACAAGGTGACAGCTGTCTGAGGCTGAGGATGTTTCTCCCATGGTTTCCTGGGAACGAGGTGTGCCCTTGTTAGGCGTGGGGACCCTGGTGTCCCACAAGGGGCTGAGTGGGAAGGGGCTCCTCCAAGGGAGGCCCCGCCCAACTCTGAAGCCCCCACTCGGCCAGGGGTTCTCCCACTGGCACGTGGAGTCCCTGGAGCACTGGGGCCTCGCAGGTCCCCAGCACCTGGCACAGGGGCTCAGCAGTGCGCGGGAGGACGGGCAGGGCCCTGGCCTGGCTCCGCTCTGGGCTTCTGGGGGCAGGGGTCCCGTCCAGGGGGACTCCTGCCTGGGAGCAGTGGGTGGGGCGGTGAGCGTCCCGTGCAGAAGTGGGGTCCCTGCAGGCCTCATCTTGCGGCGCTGTGAGCTGGACGAGGAGGGCATTGCCTACTGGGAGCCCCCCACCTACATCCGCTGTGTCTCCATCGACTACCGTAACATCCAGATGATGGTGAGCCAGCCGCTACCCTGCCACACTCACCGCTCAGCGTGGGCTGGGGGCTGCGGGGGAGGGCGCTGGGCCCCTGCCCCACTCACTGCTCGGCGTGGGCTGGGGGCTGCCGGGGAGGGCGCTGGGCCCCTGCCCCACTCACCGCTTGGCGTGGGCTGGGGGCTGCCTGGGAGGGCGCTGGGCCCCTGCCACACTCACCGCTCGGCGTGGGCTGGGGGCTGCCCGGGGAGGGTCCTGCAAAGACCATGGCCTCCACCTCTCTGCCCTCTCCAGACCCGGGAGCACCTGGCCAAGGCCCAGCGGGGGCTGCCGGGGGAGGGGGTCTCGGAGGTCATCCAGACGCTGGTGGAGATCTCCCAGGACGGCACCAGCTACAGCGGGGACCTGCTGTCCACCATCGACGTGCTCAGGAACATGACCGAGATCTTCCGCAGGGCCTACTACAGCCCCACCCCCGGGGACGTGCAGGTGGGCAGCTGGAGATGCGTGGGTGGGCCATAGGGATGGGTGGGTGGGTGGCCGGGGCCTGTGGCAGCAGCTGGGAGCCCTCCTGGGCCCCAGCCAGAGACTGAGCTAGTTGAGCGCTGAGCCCCCATCCTGGGCGTGCACAGGTCACTCACGGTACCCTGGTTACACATGGAGCTGGGACCCTGGTCTCACTCTGACCCCTGACCCTGGTCTCACTCTGAGTACTAGCCCTGGCCACACTGAGCCCTGGTCCTGGTCACACACTGAGCCCTGACCCTGGTCTCACGCTGAGCCCTGACCCTGGTCTCACTCTGACCCCTGACCCTGGTCTCACTCTGAGCCCTGGTCCTGGTCACACTGAGCCCTGGTCCTGGTCTCACACTGAGCCCTTGTCCTGGTCACACACTGAGCCCTGACCCTGGTCACTCTGACCCCTGACCCTGGTCTCACTCTGAGCCCTGGTCCTGGTCTCATACTGAGCCCTGATCCTGGTCACACACTGAGCCCTGACCCTGGTCTCACTCTGAGTCCTAGGCCTGGCCACACTGAGCCCTGGTCCTGGTCACACACTGAGCCCTGATCCTGGTCTCAGACTGAGCCCTGGTCCTGGTCTCATACTGAGTCCTGATCCTGGTCACACACTGAGCCCTAATCCCGGTCACACACTGAGCCCTGACCCTAGTCTCACACTGAACCCTGATCCTGGTCTCACTCACCCCTGACCCTGGTCACTCTGACCCCTGACCCTGGTCTCACTCTGAGCCCTGGTCTTAGTCACACACTGAGACCTGATCCTGGTCACACACTGAGCCCTGACCCTGGTCACTCTGACACATGACCCTGGTCTCACTCTGACCCCTGACCCTGGTCTCACACTGAGCCCTAATCCTGGTCTCATACTGAGCCCTAATCCTGGTCTCATACTGAGCCCTGATCCTGGTCACATACTGAGCCCTGACCCTGGTCACTCTAACCTCTGACCCTGGTCTCACTCTGAGTCCTGGCCCTGGCCACACTGAGCCCTGGTCCTGGCCACACTGAGCCCGGTTTGCTGCCACATTCCCTCTCACTCGCCTCCCCCTCTCCCCTTCAGAACTTCGTGCAGATCATCAGCAACCTGCTGGCGGAGGAGAACAGGGACAAGTGGGAGGAGGCCCAGCTGGTACGGACGTGGGGCTGGCCCTGGCGGCCAGCAGGGCGCACGCATCTGTGGATCTCTGGTTGCAGCCCTGAATCCGGGCTAGCCTGCGGTGGGCGCACTGGGCGTTCGGGGTGGCTCTGTTGAGTGAGGAGTCCCCGTGACCCTGGAGGACACACCGGGACAGGTCTACACACCGAGCACGCTGGCCCAGCCAGGGGCCCACATGGCAGGCGGTCAGGGCTTCTCTGGGAGGCGCAGTCCCCTCCCTTACCCCAGGCTGGCCGCCTGTCTGCCCCACCCGGGCACCACTGCTCTGTGGGCCTCAGCAGTCCCGCCCACCAAATGGGGAGGGCTGCTCGGAGGCCGTGGGGTGATTGACAGGGACTGGGGGTGCAGGGGCCTCCATCAGCTCCAGGCTGCCCCTCCCCTCCTGCTCCCCCAGATGGGCCCCAACACCAAGGAGCTCTTCCGCCTGGTGGAGGACTTCGTGGACGTCATCGGCTTCCGCATGAAGGACCTCAGGGATGCGTACCAGGTGACCGACAACCTGGGTAAGCCCGCCCTCCCTCTGCCTCCCCTGCCCGTGTGCGCAAGGAGCCAGTGGCCCGACGGCCCGTGCCTGGCCTGGAGGGGCAGGGCGTCAGCTCCACGTGTCCAGGTCTGCCACCAAGCCCTTGTCCACCAGGGACACCGTGGCCTGGAGACCTTGCCCCCTGGGCCGTGTCTGGGAGCAGCCCTGGCCCAGCCCCCTTGCCCGGCCACCCCCGGGAGCTGCCATAGAGGGGCCCGCACTCGCCCAGCCCCGTGTGGGGCTGAGTCCCGGGGTCCTCCTTTGGAGAAGGAATGAGAACAGTAGGGAGGGACAAGGGTCCATCGTCGCCACAGCCCCCTGCAGGGCCTGCGTGGCTCAGGGACCCCGGCAGAACGGAGCCGGGCGGTCCGGGGAGTGGCCACTCTGGTGGCACACGCCCTGCGGCCACATCAGCCCTGCGGCAGCAGCTGGAGCCCCCGGCCTGGCCAGTCAGAGCCCCCAGCACTGGGCCTGCTTTCTGCCTTAGGGCTCAGTGTGCAGGCAGTGGGGTGCCCGTGAGGCCCCGGGCACCAGCCTCCTCTCACGGTGGGTGCTGTCAGAGGCCGCCTCCGGGGGGTCCTCGTGGCCTGGCCCCGGGTCCTGTTCCGGGGGCACCCCCTTTCCTCCCCGTGCTCACTTCCTATTGGCTGTGCACACCCCCAGTGCCCCACACAGCTCCCCTGCCCTCTACGGCCCCATGCCATCTGGAACCCCCCCACTCATCACCGGGCCGAGTTCCTCATTCCTGTTCCCCAGGGCTTCTCCCCACAGCCCTGGGGCCCAGGAGCGGGGGTCCCCCACTGTAGGCCCCCCCCCCTTGCCAGCCCCACCTGCTCCTCTCCCAGTCCCTGCCCTGCCATGGTCTGAACTCCTGGGGGCGCGCTAGGTCGCGGGCACTTTCCTGCTCACACACGTGTCTGCAGGAGCTGGCCACAGCCCAGGGCCGCCCCCCAAGTCCTTGATCTCCCCAGGACGTCCCCCCATCCCACTGTCCTCTGCCTGGCCTCCCACTTGCCCAGCCCCAGGTGCCCCTCAGTTCAGCAGCCTCAGCTCTCCCACAGCTGCCCCTGCCCCAGCCACCCCTGCCCACCCCTACCCGCCCCTGCCCCAGGCACCCCTGCCCACCCCGCCCACCCTGTTCCAGCTGCCCCCGGTCCTCATGACCCTCCCGGCACACACACACACACACACACACACACACACACACACGATCACTCTCCCAGGGTCCTGTGTCAGCCCCCACCCTGCTGAGCACTGGAAGCCATGGGAGACCCTGGCCCTCCTGCCCCGCCCCCAGTGCAGCATCCCTCCGCCCCTGGCCCTCTGCACCTGCTCTCCTGGACACGCCCAGCCAGCCGTGCTCTCTGCTGTCCAGGCTCACCAGGGACCCCGGTCAACCCTCAGAGGCCTGACCCGCGGCAGCATTTGGGGCTGCTGACGACTCCCCCACCCCCTCCCCTGGTGTCCTGGGCAGGACCCTTCCCCACAACTCGCCGCCCACCCCAGCCTGGGCCTTCCTGCCCCGCCTCAGGCCCCAGGGTCGCTGGCTGAAGACATGCACTTCCCACCCCTCATTCTGGGGTCACCGCTCCCCTGCCTCCTCCACCCGTCCCTGGGAGCTGCTGTCGCGGCTGAACGACCCGACTGCCCCCCACCCCCTATGCAGGGGCCTGCCCCAGGGTCGCTGCCACGTGGGGACCCCCCTCCCTACAGGCACAGGCCCCCTCCTCTCCATGGCCCCTGCTCCATGGGCCCTGGCAGGTGGCCGCTGCCGTCCCAGCATGCACCAGGGCCGGGCACACAGGAGGTGCCCGGTGTGCAGCTGAAGGAGGGGACGCCCTCGCTGGGCATTCCCTGTCCTTGGGAGCGAGCTTGCTTGGTGACCAGGGCAGGCCCTCAAGCCCAGGGAGGGCGGAGGCAGGTGGGGGGCGCTGGCGAGGCAGGGCTGGGCTGCATGGACGGCAGCCCCAGCTTCCCGAGCCCCTCTCTCACCACACACCTGTGTACTGGGCTGAGGGCGCACGGTGTCCCCTGCCCCGAGGAACCCCCGCCTCCTCCATCCCCCTGCTCTGTCTCCACTGTGGCCACCTTGGCTGGTCTGATGCTGGCGACGCCCATGCCTGGCGGGGGGCTGCCCAGCGCCCCAGTGGCTCCGCAGGGGCCTGGGTGGGCCCTCACTGGAGGAAGTGGAAGGGGCGGCACCCCCAGTTCCTCCCTAGAGCGGCTGCCTCCCCGTCCCGCAGCCCTGCACCTGAGCCGGGGGTGGGGGCGCGGGAGGCTCGGCTCACCCTTCCCTCACCTCCGGTAATGGCCCTGAGTCCTGGGATCAGGGTGAGGAAGCCGTGAGCTGGTCACAGGATTGGGGGAGGGGGCAAGTGTGTGCAGGGGAGGGGGCCAAGGCCCTGGAGGAGACACAGTGACCCAGAGTGCCCCTGTGACCACCCCCTGAGTCAGGAGCAGGGCCAAACCCATCCTCAGACTACTGGGCCCTGGGACCACCCTCCCCGGGGGGGTCGGCACCTGCATTGGAGGTGGGGTCTGTGAGCCCCTGCTGCGGCGGGGGGAGGGCTGCCGCCTCTGACCTCTGACCCCCGCCCCTTCCCACAGTCCTTAGCATCCACAAGCTTCCAGCCAGCAGCGCCACAGACATCAGCTTCCCCATGAAGGGCTGGCGGGCCTCGGGCGACTGGGCCAAGGTGCCCGAGGACAGGGTCACGGTGTCCAAGAGCGTGTTCTCCACGGGGCTGGCAGGTGAGGCCCGGAGGCTGAGACCACCACCCCGGGGGGCCCCAGATGGCCGGGGTCCCTGTGACTTCTCACAGTCCCGGTCGCCCCCTCCTCCAGGAAGCCCTGGCTGGAGGTGGAATCAGGGCCAGGGCAGGGCGGGTCCCCGGCAGCCACCCGGCACCCCACGGAGCCACCTGCCAGGGCTGCGGCCCGGGCCCAGCGGGTGGGGCCCCGGCCGGGCGGCGCGTGCTGACCCTGCCCGCGCTGCCTTGCAGAGGCCGACGACTCCTCTGTGTTCGTGGTCGGCACCGTGCTCTACCGGAACCTGGGCAGCTTCCTGGCCCTGCAGAGGTGGGCAGGTGGGCCAGAGACGGGCGGGAGGCCGGGCTGTCCCAGGCGGTGGGGGCGGTGGGCTGGGCGCAGCAGTGGCGAAGGCGCAGCGGCCCTGGGCGGCGCTGGGAGGGGCGCAGGCCGGCCCCACCGCCCGGCCTGGTGACGCCGCTGCGCCTCCTGCCAGGAACACGACCGTGCTGAACTCCAAGGTCATCTCGGTGACCGTGAAGCCCCCGCCTCGCTCCCTGCTCACCCCCTTGGAGATCGAGTTTGCCCACATGTACAACGTGAGTGCCCTCTGGAGCACGCGTGTGTGCGCGTGCTGTTCCCGCCCCGTCCCGAGCTCTGCACGACCTGTGGGTGGGGACCCCAGGGCCCGGGCACAGTGCCTGCCCGGGGTCCCGGCACCGGCTGAACCACGAAGCTCCCTGTGGTCCCGTCCGCCCCTTGGGGCTGCTGGTTCCCCGGGACAAGAGGGCCCCCTGTCTGTGAGACACGAGTCTGCCCTCGGCCTATAGCCTGCCATGGCCCCCACGGCCCCCCACAGCCCCCCACGGCCCCCCATGGCCTGACCTTTCAGCCACGTCTGAGAGCCAGGGGACTGTGTCCTGCATCCCTGCACCCCCTGGTGGACAGCAGCTAGCCCGCCGTGCGGGGTCCCTGGACTTAGCTTCTGGAGTGGCCGCTGTGAGCCTAGACAGGCGCCCGCTCCCAGGCCAGGACCAGGAGGGGGGTCCACGAGCTGCTCACCCAGGGCCGCGGGGAGCCGTGGCGGCCGACTCCCCATGGCCCGCTGATGCCTGCACCCAGCAGCTCTCCTGGGGGCCTCGGAGGAGTGGGGCCAGGACCCTAAGGGGGTTGCCTGGGTCACCCAGCCAGGACAGGACGGCGCCTGGCCTCCAGCCACCGCCCGTCCTTCCCAGCTGCCCAGGCCGTGGCTCCCCGGCCTACGAAGCTCCTGGGGTTGGCAGAGGAGGAAGCAGCCGGCTCGTGGCCGCCACACTGAGTGCCACCTGCCAGGCCCTGGTGCCCGTGGGCCAGCTCGTGGGACCATGCAGGCCAGGGGTGTTTGCTGAGGCCCCGCTGTGAGCACCCGCCCCCTGCTCACTCCCGTCTGGCCCCGCCTCGCGCCTGGGTACACAGGGGCAGCAGCTGTCCAGACCCCGTGGCGGTGTGGGGGGAGGTGAGCCAGGCCTGGGTGAACACCTCGGGCGCCCTGACTCCTCCCTCTCCCCCAGGGCACCACCAACCAGACCTGCATCCTGTGGGATGAGACCCATGCGTAAGTTCTCCTGGGTCTGCGGCCGCGGGGCTGGGGGGGAGGGGCAGGAGGCGGAGCCAGGCCCAGGCACTGCCCACCGCATCCTCTTGGCCGTCCCTACCCAGGTCTGGAGCCCACCTCCCACCTGCTTCCCTGGCGTCATGGGGCTCAGGGAGGGGCTGAGGGGGCTGTGACATCCTGGCCTGTCCCCTCCCAGAGCAGGCCAGCTGCTGGCGCTTGGCTGGGGCTCAGGAGCCACGCACCTGGGGGGGGGGCGGGCGTGTGCGTGTGTATGTAGGGGTAGAGGAGGGTGCAAGGCAGACAGGGCGGGCTGCTGGGCCCTGTGCCCGGCTGCCGTGTGCCCAGGTCCTCATCAAGTGCTTTCTGGGTGCCGACCAGTCTCGGGCGCCATGGCCCAGCGACAGCAGAGGGACGCTGGTCCAGGCCTGGAGTGGCTGGCTGGGGTGCGCGGAGCAAGGGGCAAGGCGGAGGCTGAGTGAGGCCCCGGGGAGCAGGGGCAGTGTGTAGGGAGGTGGGGTGAGAGCTGGGGGCTGTGTCTTGACAGGGCAGGGGTGCTGAGGGGCAAGGCCTGGAGAGGGGTGGTCCCGGCCTGGGGGCCAGCGTGGGCACGCACCTCGTGCCGTGGGCAGTGCTGCACATGTGTGCCGTGTGGTCAGGGCAGGCGTCGGGATGAAGGGGTGAGGCTGGGAGGGGTACAAAATACGGAGCTGAGAGGACGCGGCGGGTGGGCAGGAGGCCGTGGTGGGGCGGGGGGAGCGTGGGCAAGCCGGACCTCGCACCTCCGCTGCCTGTGTGCAGATTCTGTGGGTGTTTTCGGCTCCGGGCCTGGGGGTCCAGTCCAGCAGGGCTTGGGGTGGCTGTCGGCCCCGGGAAGCCAGTCTGTCTCTGGTTCACTCTGGGTCCTCTTGGTACGAAATGGGGGGCAGTGATGCAGGGGTGGCACTGACGGAAAAGTAAGGGCGAGGCCCCCCGTGCCGTGGGCAGCCTCAAGTTTTCAGGGGCGAAGGTGGAGCTGGACCGCTCCCCCCGTGGCTGCCCTGCTCAGCCCCACCTCGGGACCCTCCTGTTTTCTGCAAGACCGACGTCCTGGCACGGACGGCCACTCCACAGGGACCCCCAGGCTGCGGCCAAGGGGACATGCCGGCCCCGCCCCCTGGGAGTCTCTGCCCCTGCTTCCCGGTGGGAGCGAGGGGGCAGCATGGGGACCCTGGGGAAGCCCTCAGGGCACTGCTGAGGGTCAGCGAGGCCTTCCTCACGCGGCTGGGGGGAGGGTCCCAAGGCGCAGGCAGGGACCTCCCACCCCAGGCTCTGGCCAGGTGAGCTGCAGTGGTTCAGGTCCCGGTGCCAGGTCCAGGCCTCCTGGACAATGTGGTCGCAGCGCTGTCTGGTCTCCCCACTGTATCTGCGGCTCAGCCTGGGAGGAGCCACTCTGTGCACCTGTTCCCCGGGGATCAGAGGCCCCCTGAGGCCTGTGGGCCGGTTGAGCACTCACTGCTGGGGACCCAGGCAGCCCTGGAGGGGCCGAGGCGGGGTGAGGGCCGACCCTGCCCCTGGCTCTGTGCAGTGGTGGGCGGCTCCGCCCCGTCTCATCCTCGGGACAGCTCAGGGGAGCCAGCTGTGTGCCAGGGGACTTGGAGCAGGGTTTCTGTGGGTGGGCCTGGGGCAGAATTCTCTGTGTCTGCGGAGGGGAGAGGGGGTGATGCACAGGCGGGGAGGACAGAGCTGTGGCCGTGCGCTGAGATCCGGAGCTGTGATCCCAAGCCGAGCCTGAGTCCTGGTCACAGACAGAGCAGATCCCAACCTTGGGCTGAGCCCTGCTCCCGGTCACGCCGCCACTGGCACGTGTGACGGACGCGCCGTGCGCCTGCAGGGCCGCCTCCTCCTCCGGCGCCATGCGGCAGTGGACAGAGGGGCAGTGAGTCAGAGCTGCTCCCCGCAGTGCGGCCGCTGCCTGCCTCACCCTCCCTCCCACACACCTGGCTCGTGTGCTCAGCCGCTCTGTGCCGCCTGCCTGCCTCCAGCCTAGCCGGAGTCACGTGCCCAAATCCACCGCCGTCTCAGCCAGTCCTGACCAGGGCCTGTGCCCCCCAGCCCTGCCGAGCCTGGCCGGTGGCCGAGAGGCCTGGGAAGTGGGGGCGGCAGGAGGGGCGTGGGGAGCAGAGGGGGCCTTGCAGCGTTCCCAAGCGTCACAGCCCAAGCGACCACCACAGGGCTCAGAGGGTCTCAGCCACGGGGGCTGTGGCGGCCCCAGGAAGTGCGGTGGAGCCTGGGGCTTCGGGAGCAAGGCGGTGATGGGGCCCCCGGCAGCAGGGCTGGCCGCTGGCCAGGTGGATGCCCCCCAGGAGCGGGAAGTGTGCAAGGCAGAGCTGAGGCACGCAGGTGCGGGCTGCTGGCCTGCAGGTGTGTGACGGAAGAGCAGGCGCCGGCAGGCGTGGGCAGGAGTTGTGGGTGAGACGAGGCGTGGAAGGGTAGAGGCGGTGGTGCAGGGGTGAGTGAGTGGGCAGGGAGGGAGGGGGCACGCTCAGTGGCCTAGGCTTGCCTCACCAAATAAGCAGAGCGACGCAGACCGGCGGCCGGGGCCAGCGGAGCCAAGGCGGCACAGTCCCCCATGGAGGCCGAGCTCTGTGAGCCGCAGGGGCAGTGCCCGGTCCCACTGAAGGCCCTCAGGGACGCTGCTCTGCGTCTGCGCGTCACGGCCGGCTCAGCGGTCCCTGCGCTCTCGGCTTGTGGGAGCCTCGCTCCGGTTCCCTGTCCCCAGGGCTCCGCCACCACAGCCCTCACTAGGTCCCGTCTGATGTCCCCTCGAGGCCCTTGGCCTTATGCCCAGGTAGGGTCCAGTTACATCCCTCACTTGGGTGCACCTGGGACACATATTTGGGAAGAGACTGCTTGACCCACTTTGGCAAGTAGAGGTGGATGACCGCCGGACAGACGCGCGGACGGGCAGGTGGGTGGATGGGTGGATGGATGAGTGGGGGGTACAAGTGGGTGGGTGACAAGCAGAGACAGTGCAGAACTGCGGGACCCACGCGGGACCGGAGCTGCCGTCGGGGAGCTGGGTCCGTGGTCCTGAACGGACAGCTCCCTGGGCCGGCATCTGGAGAGGCCACGTCTTGGACCCTCGTCATCGACACACACGGGGCAACACTGGCCACATCCTCAGAAGCCCTCAGCCCTGTGGTCCCTCCGAGGTGGTGCCACAGAGGCCAGGGGGGGGGGGGCCGGCCCAAGGCCCTCCTCCTGCCACCCAGCTATTTCTGGGGGCGTCTGGCCCCTGAGGGCTCTGGGAAGGGCAGGAAGTCCCCTGGCGGCCCCTGTCCAGTCAGCTGGGTGTTTCCCTGAGCCCTGAGCCCTTGGCGCCCTCTGCCCGGCGTGGTCCTCCCCATCTGAGCCAGCAGAGCTGGGGCTGGGCCAGGCCGGCCCAGCTCACTGCCACGCTCTGGGCTCCTTCACGGAGCCTAACCCCAGCCCGGCTCATGTCACTCACGGAGCCTTGTTGGCCTTGTAAACCCATTCTGCGGCTGAGAAGACTGAGGCCCAACACTCTCCATCGGCCAGGCTCCCTCCCCTGTGGGGACCCCAGCCCCAGCTGGCCAGCAGCACAGCCGCCCTGGGGTGTTCCGGACCCAAGCCTGAGCCTCCTGGGGTCCCTGCCAGGTTCGCTTCCTGGTCCCTTTAAGAGCCCCCCCCCCCCCCCCCCCCGGTTTCCTTGGAGAGGGCACTCAGGGGCCAGGCTGGGGGCGGGAGGGGGCGGGGAGCGGAAGGGAGACTTGGCAGGGTCCCCGGGGCGCTGCAGCGGCCGGTTCCCAGCCTGATTTCTCCCACGCCGGCCGGTGCCTGATGGGGACAGAGAAGGCGGCGGAGAGGGCCGGGCGGGGGCCGGGCCCAGCACAGAAGGGCCGCTTCACGGCCTGGGAAGCTCTCAGCATCACTCCGGAGGGGGCGGGGCGCCACCCCTGCAGCCCGGGCCCCTCCGTGCCCCCTCCCCCGAGCCCCTGCAGGGCAGCAGGACAGGAGGGTCCTGCCCAGCACCGGCCCCCCGGGGCTGGTGGGAGTCCTAGCAGTTTGGACAGCTCCTGGAGGGGGTGGGGACGAGGAGGGGCGGCCACCTTGCCCCGCCCGGCCCAGGGCTCACACCTGCCAGGCTCCTCTGCCCCTGTGCCTCAGGGATCCTGTCCCAGCACCCCGGCTGTCCCTTTCCTCTCGGGGCGGCTGCATTTCCCACTGCCCACCCAGCAGAGGCCAGGCCCCCGAGGGCAGTGCCAGCTGCGGGGCAGGCCATCGCGTGGGGGGTGCCCAGCCGGCTGGCGTCATTCACCTTCTGGGGACGGGTACCTGAGCCCCCCCGGCCCCCCAGTGACTGCCCCCTGCCAGGACCCCCAGCAGGGAAACCTGGGTCGGGCCACCCCTCCCCCACTCGTGGTCATGGGGAGGGCTCCAGGGAGGGAAGGCCGGGCAGCCTGCCCAGGACGCGGCTGCCAGCTCCCGGCTGGTGCCCGAGGTGGAGAGTCCCCGAGGTCCCACAGCTGGGCTTGGCAGGTCTGGGCGGCCCCTCCCTCGGGCTCAGGAGTCCCTGGCTCTGTCCACGAAGGCTGGTTGGGCCTCAGTACCCTCGCTGCACCCCGGGAGGGGATGGGCGCCTGCCTCCAGGGCCTCTGTAGGGGAGGCGATGTCCACCCGGGACCCCCAGTCCCCAGCAGGCGTCCCGTGGGCAGTGGCATGCCCGCAGCCCTGCTCCCTCTCTCAGTTCTAGAAGAAAGCCCTCGCCCCATGCTTGGCTGGTCCCAGCCCTCCGGGGCCTGGCGGGGGAGGGGCATCCGTCCGCCCAGACTCCTGCTCTGGCTCTTGGGAGCCTTGCGCACTGCCCCGACATCGCAGGCTCCCAGGCCTGTGTCCACGCTGCCCCGTTGTCATTCGCCTGTCCCCCTGCACCCCAAACCTTTATTCGCACGCCCCTGGGAGGAGGGGCAGCAGGGAGAAGTGGGGCTCAGGTCGTTTCCAGCGGCCGAGCCTGGGCCACCATCTGCCTCTGACGCGGGCTGCTGTGTTGAGTGGCAGGGTGTGTGGGAGGGACGTGGAGGCGGGCGGCTTCAGGGGATGGCAGAGGACACTGCCTCGGGCCAGCCCGGGACGGGGCCCTGGGCCGGAGGTGAAGGGTGAGCTGGCAGGAGGTGACGGGAGCGCCGGGCCCAGGGTGTGCAGAGGCCCAGGCAGAGAGGGGCAGACGCACTGCGGAGCATGTGCTGGTCAGAGGTGGGCGGCAGGCGAGGCCTGGGCCTGGAGGCCCCCGCTGCCCCTCACCTGATCCCCAGCCCCTTCCTAGAGACACAGAGGCGGCCCCCTGCCCTCAGAGGGGAGCAGGCAGAGGTGGGCTCGGGCTGGGGTCTGGGAGGAGAGAGCTGAGCGGGGCCTTTGTGCCGGGAGCTCCGTCCGCCGCCAGCCCTGACAGGTCCAGACTAGAGGCCAGCCCCAGCACTGTGGCCCTGCGTGCAGTGTCCCGCGTCTTGGCCCTGGCGGGGTGACAGCCGGTGCCCGCCAGGCCCCTCACGACCAGGTGGCCCTCGGCAACCTCGAGGAGGCGGGGCAAGGGCAGGGGTCTGTGCTTGGGATGTGCCTGGGAGGACGTGAGCCCCCTGCCTCGCCTGTCCACAACCCGCTGCCCTCTGCCTGCCGTGTGCACGGCACAGAGGTTGGCACCAGAACTCCAGCATCCCGGGAAGCTCAGCTACGGTGCCCGGGGCCCGAGGGGCAGCGCCCATTGCTTCTCATCTCCACAGGGGCCAACTGGCGTGGGACTGGACCCGGGGACGACACCGCGCCAGCAAGGAGGCAGCCGTGCCCTTTCTAGGCCTTGGTACAGAGCCACCCAGAAGTGGGGACTGGTGACTGGGAGGTGCCCAGAGGTGGGCACGGTCAGATGCGTCAGGCAGTGGCGACCATGTGGCCACCTGGGCTCAAGCTGTCGTGTGTTCATGGGGAAGGTGGTGGTGAACCCTCCTGCAAGACTGGCTCCACTCCACTGTGCCACGGACACGGCGGGTGCTGGGGGATGCTGTGGAGGCTGCTGGTGGAGTTCTGCCGGGGCTGCTGGTCACGGGATGGTGGTGGTGACAATGACCGTGGTGTTGATGGACAATGACCGTGGTGTTGGAATGCTGGTGGGGCTGATGGCCACGGTGATGGTGGTGACAGCAATGATCACTGTGGTTGGTGGTGGGGGTGGTGGTGTTGGAATGCTGGTGGGGCTGGGGGTCACGGTGATGGTGGTAACAGCAATGACTGTGGTTGGTGGTGGGGGTGGTGGAATTTGGTGGGGCTGGGGGTCACGGTGATGGTGAAGGTGGCAGTGATGACTTCATTTGTGATGATTCTGGTAATGGTGACAGTGAGGGTTCTGTTAATAGGGGGTGTGTTGGTGTTGATGGTGATGGTGGTAACGGTAGCGGTGATAAGAGTGGTTACTGAAGCTGTTTGCAGGTGGCCAGTCCCAAACTCACAAATTAATGGCAGTAAGAGGGCAGGAAGATACTCCATCTGTGGTGTTTTGAGGTGGGCCTGCTGGGAGTCCTCTGTGGCACTGGGGCTGTGCCTCAGAAAGTAGTTCCCGTGTGAGGGTTGTTGTAGCCGGAGTTTGGGCCGAGCCTTCTGCTTCCCAGCTCATCAGGTGATCCTTCCCCCGCAAGGGCTCTGCCGCCCTCACCAGAAGCCAAACCAGTGGGGCTACCTGACCTTGGCCTTGAACCTCCAAGCCCGTGAGCTGCATAAACCTTTTCTCTTTATGAAGTGAGCTGCCTCGTGTGTTTTGTGTTTTCATAGTAACAAAACGTTGGCATTGTTGTGTCGACGATAGAGGTAACAACGATGGCGTTTGTGTTGTTAGTGGCAACAGTGATGTGACAACGATGGTGACGCTGCTAATAGTGATGGTGGTGGCAGTGATGGTATTGTTGGTAGTGATGTGGATGGTGTTGATAGTGACGACTTGAGATGCTGAGGATTCATAATGGTGCTGGTAGTGGGGGTGATGGTGGTGTCAGTGATATGGCAGATAGTATTGGTGGAGGTGGTGGTATAGATAATGTTGGCAATGGTGGCGGTGGTGATGGTGGTATCAG
>CM027404.1:145002562-145019137 GCA_015711505.1 Sylvilagus bachmani | reverse complement strand
GCTGTTCACGGCAGGCGCAGCTCTGAGGGAAGCGTGCAGCCATCCCTGCCCTGGCTCCCCGTGGGAAGCCAGACCACTTGTGGCCCAGGCTGTGAGCCAGGTGCCTGCCAGGGTGGCTGGGAGAACAGAAGGAGGGGCCCCCGAGGCCGTGGCCATGTGGAATGGGGCTTAGAGATGAGGCTGGGCTGACCGCATGGGCGGGAGCCTTAGGATCTGCCAGAGCCGGGGCATGCTCGGGTCAGGAGCGCTCCGATTTCCAGCCTGTGGCTGGAAGCCCTGCCTCTGGGCAGCTGGCGCCAGGCAGCAGCGAGGAGATTGGCATCTTCTTCGTGGGGACATGAGAGTCCCTGGAGGCCCCGGCCACAGACCCGTGATGCCGGGTGAGGCTCAGATGCAGCCAGCACTGCCAGAGGCTCCACAGGCGGGGATGCCAGGTCCAGGGAGCCTCGGATCTCACCTGGCAGCTGTGACTCAGTAGGACCCAGGTAAGGCAGGTGTCCAAACCCAGCAGTGGGCAGGTCTCAGAGACCAGGGTGCCCTGAGTCCCCAGGCCGTGAGCCAGGGGAGCTGGAGCCGAGCTGGGCCAGCCCTGGGGACTCTCCCAGACTGGCAGCCAGACAAGGACTGGAAGGTCAGGGCTGGAGGAGGCCATGCTTGGGAACCCTGACGGACCAGGTTGACTCGGGACGGGGGGCACGCGGCCAGAGGGACCACCAAGAGCCAGGCCCGTGCGCAGACAAGGCCCCCAGGGCGGAGGGGCTGCACTACCCTCCGTGATCTCTGGCTGCTCGGTGAGGCAGCATGCAGGTTGGGGAGCGCTCCGCATGGCAGCTGGGCGGGGTCTGGCCCAGGGGCCCGGTGCAATGATCAGGGATCCCGGGACAGACAGGCAGGAAGCTTGGTCACCCGGGCAGGCTTCCCGGAGGAGACGCCCCTCTTGCTGTGTGGCTGGGAAGGCAGCTGCAGAGTTGGGCGGTGGGCACGCCTGCTGGGTGGAGTGTGACTGGGTGGGTGGGGCTTGTTCCCAGAGGGAGGTGGAGCAGGGCTGGGTCAGGGGCACTGAGAGGTCTGGTGGGGGGCTCCCGGCAGGCCCTGACTGCAGAGCCCCCCCCCCCCAGCACCCGCGCACTCGTTGCCTGCTCCAGGCTTCTTTCTGCCGTGTGGGAGGACACCCTATGAGTCATTCACACCAGAGTGTGAATTAGTCCATCAAATTCAAGGAGACCCCGGCAGTGCAGTCCCAGAATAGCACCTGCCTCGTGGGCTCGGCGGGCGGGCTCCTGCTGCGCCCCGTGCCTGGCTGTCCCCAGATGTCCTGGGAGCACACAGGCCTTGACAGCTCTGCCCCCCTGCCATCCCCCTGACCAGGGACGGGAGGCAGCCGGGCCCTGGTGGCCAGGGGGAGCTCCCCTCAGTGGCTTCCCTGGGGTCTCTGGGTTCCCCTCTGGGGCTGGACTGACCGAGTATTCCCTGGGGGGCGCCGGGTGGGAGTGGGGGTGTTGCGGGTGGCATGCCCCAGGCTGGGCCTGGCCCAGCGATGGGGTAGTGCCCCCAGCGCCCCCCCCCCCCCCGCTCGGTGGCTTCTCCTGTCCAGGCACTGTGGGAGTGCCTTCACCTGGGATGTGGGAACAAGGTTGTGGCAGAGGCTAGGATGAGGGGTCCGTGTTGGGGGCTGCCCTGAGCGGAACCCAGAAGGGGGAGGCAGGGTGGGGTGGGACCAAGCGGCACAGCCTTGGCTCTGGGTTGGGGGGAGCTGAGAGCTATGTACTGTTGTTATTGTTACTGTTACGCCTTCCTGAGAGAGAGGAAGTGAGAGGAAGAAATCCCCCATCTGCCGGGTCACTCCATCAGTGCCTCTCAGATGGGGCTGGCTCCCCCCAAAGCCAGTCACTCCTTCTGGGTCTCGGGCGTGGGTGGCAGGGACCCTGACCACTCGAGCCGACCCTGCCACCTCCCAGGGTGCATTAGCCAGAAGCCAGCGTCAGGAGTGGAGCCCAGGCCCTCAGATATGGGGCAGGCGCCCAGTGCCCGCCCTCGGAAGGCTGACGGGAGCCCAGCATGGCACGTGTCAATCAGGTGACACGCGTGACCACGAGGGCAGGGCACAGGCTGGCGGCCGGCGGCGCTGGGTCCCAGCAGGGGCAGCCGCGCAGGGGTGAGCAGCGGCAGGACAATGCTGATGGTCAGCTGGGGTAGGGGGGCAACTCGGGGTGGTGGCGCTGGGGAGGGAGCCTGGCCTTCCCCCCTTCCCAGAATGCTGTGCGCACTGGGCAGCCCCGCATTGTGCTGAGGTCACGGAAGGGGACAGGCCATGGTTGGAGCTGTCCTGAGGCCAGAGGCCCCAGGTCCCCACCCGGCTCAGGCAGGGCTGCCTGCTCCCCTGCCCCAGGGAGGCCACTGCCCCCTCTGCAGGGGCCGGCGGTGGCTGACCCAGCCTCCTCAGGCCCGGGCCCAGGGTGGGGGGCCTGACCCAGATACCCCACGGCTGCACGACGCAGACAGGACGTGGCCCGTGGCCCCCCTGGGAGCAGCCGCTGTGTGCACGTGGGCGCATGGCCTGCCAGCGTCGCTCCCTGTAGCAGGGCTGGTTTTATTCTCAGGGCAGAAACTTCGGGACGCTGTGAATCTGGGTCTTGTTGGAAGGAGGGGACAGAGGGGCTCTGGCCACCCCCCGGCGGGCATGGGGAGGTGCCCCCCCCGTCCCTGCCCAGCTGCTGGTCCCCAGCAGCGGCCAGCAGGTGTGGCCCCCAGATCTGCTCTGCCCTGGGGGGAGGGCGCCGGCCGGAAGGGAATCTGGGTCCTGCCGCCAGCCTGCTGTGTGGCTTCGGCGGCCGCTTCATCCACAGGCTGACTGAGATGCTTTAAAAAGGAGGCCGTCGCCGTGGGGTGTGGGGAGGGGCCCTGGCCCGGACTGCCCCCGCTGCCGGCTGCTGGGCCTGTGCCTGGCCTCTGGCCCAGGGCAGGTGCCCCCTCTGTCCCCCCCCCACCCCTCAGCAGGCTGGGCAGCAGCCCCGAGCCCTCCCCGAGCCCCGGGGCCCTGCGCTGGCTGCCGGGCTGGTGTCTCCCAAGGCCCCTCACAGACCCACCAGTGTGACTGGGCACCTGCCAGGCCTCAGGGGCCGTCCTCAGAGCCCTCCTTGCTGCTCCGGGCAGGGGGCCGGCAGGATTCTGGGTGTGAGGAGCAGAGCTGGGCCAGAAGCGCAGCCCTGGCTGGCGGGGACGACGCCCGGGCTGTTCAGTAGTGCGTGGAGGCACTGGCAGGTGGCAGGTGCCCTGTGGCAGCCGCGCTGGGGGGATGCGGTCAGCCAGGACGCAGGGGCTCTGTGCCCTGGTCAGGCGCGGTCTGCTTCTCTCTGTGTGTGCGGGGGGGGGGGGGGCGACGGCTTCTGCTCTGGAGCAGGTGGGGGTGGAGGCAGAGGGAGACCTACCCTGAGACCTTGGAAAGCCCTCAGTGCGAGGTCAGGGCGCCCTCTCCATCCCCTCCGCACCCCCAGATGGTGCCAGCAGGATCTGCCCTGTTTCCAAGGCCTTGGCCTCGGGCTACCCTGTGCTGGGGAGGCAGGTGGGGGATGGGGGCCCTCGGGCAGCCTGGACCCTGGCCTCATCCCTGTGGCTGGAGTCAAACGCTGCCCCTTGGGGCCCGCGCGGCATGCCTCTGGGAGCCGTACAGCCTGAGGTTCCCGGCCCTCCCCTGGCCAACGCCTATCCTTGGGTTCTTGTTGTAGACACGGGGGACCCCTGAGGTGGGGGAGCTCCGGCCCTGTCCTCCTCACACTGCACCCCAGGGTGGGCCAACAGGTGGACAGGGGCCAGGTCACAGGGCCCCACAGCCCCGGGCAGCCTGCAGAGCCTCGGCCACCCCTGGAGCCTCCTGCTGGCTCTGCCTCGGGAGCTGTGAGCAGGGCCGAGGTGGGCTGCTGGGAGGGAGACCCGGGGGGTGATGCGGATGCTCAGGGGGTCTCACTTCGGCTGAACCCCACGAGTCCCTCAGGGTGCCAAGCGGTGTCCACCACTTCCTCTTCTCCCCTGCGCCCATTCCAGAGATGGGAACGTGTGCGAGGAAGCTCAGGAGCCCCGTGTCTGATCGGGGGCTGCGGGGGCAAGACAGGTCTGGGTGGCCAAAGCCCGACCCACAGCCCCCCCGCCCCCGGTACTCGGGGGTGCGAGGGAAGAGCCAGGGCTGGGTAAGCACCTTGCAGCTGGCGTTTCGGCTTGGGGGGGCAGCTGAATGCAGGGTCCCCAAAGCCCTGAGTTACTAGGGGATGCGTGGGCCTTTGGAGAGCCGGGCCAGGGGGCAGAGCACTCCCAGGGGAGGCTCCTGCGGCCGCAGCGTGGTCCTCAGACGGTCAGACCGGCCAGTCCTTGAGGGACAGGCACATGGAAGATTCTGGACAAGAGCGCTGGGGGGGGGGGCGCCTTGGCTCTGTGGCAGGAGGAGGCAGTGCCGCCTTGATGCGCCCAGAGCCTGCTCAGCACAGGGGGCAGCCAGAGGGGGGCCTGGGTCAGAGGGGGGAGTCTGCAGCCGCTGGCCGCCTCCCTCCAGGAAAGGCCATGGCTCTCCCCAGGGGCGACAAGCCCCCGCGCCGGAGGCGGGTGTGGGGAACGGAGCGGTCCCAAGGTCACCAGCTCCAGCAGGAGCCTGGGCTGTGGGGCTGCAGAGCCCCCAAGCCGCCCCTCGCAGGCTCCGCGCCCAACCGCACCTTCCCCGCGGGCCCACGTGCGCCCACGCGCCCCCGGGGCTGCCCTCCCCCGCTCTCCGGGGGCGACCCCCCTCCGGTGGGGGTGAGGGCGCGGGCCCCAGAGGAGCGGGGCGGCGGGGGCGGGCTCGGAGTCGGGCGCGGGGCCAGCGCCCCCCGCCCCTCCCCCGCTCCCCGCCCCGCGCTCCCGCGGGCTGCTCTCGGCGGCTCTCGGCGGCTCCGGCGCGCGGCGGGGCGGGCTCAGAGCGCGGCCATGGGCGCCCGGGCAGCGGGGCCTGGCGGCGGCGGCGGCGGCGGCCAGGCGGGACCGCGGCTGCGGGCGCAGGTGCGGGCCGGGCGCTGGCGCGGGGATGCGGTCGGGGCCGGGGGCGGGGACCCGGGCGGGCGCCGCTCTGGGGGCCGGGGCCCGCCCGCGCCCCCGCTGACGCTGCCGCCTGTCTCCCCCCAACCCCGTGTCCCGCCCGCCCCCAGACCCTCCTCCTCCGCCCCCCCGCAGCTTGGGCCCTGGTCGTGGCGCGGCTGCCGCACGGTGCCCCTCGACGCCCTCCGGACGCGCTGCCTCTGTGACCGGCTGTCCACCTTCGCCATCTTAGCCCAGCTCAGCGCCGACGCGGTGAGACCCCGGCCGGGACGCGCGGGGGAGGGGTGGGGCGGCGGCGTGCGGGGCGGGGGTGGGGGCTCTCTGGCGCGACAGGCCCCAGGCCCCGGCATGGTGGCCCGGGTCAGCGCGTGGGGAGGGGGCCGGCCTCTTCCCCGCCAGGGGGGTGGTCCCTGCGCCAACAGGCACCATGGCCCAGATGGGATGGTGGCGGCCTCTGGAGAGGGTGGGTGGGGGCCCAGTGGGTGGCTGTGGGGAGTTGAGCGCGGCAGGAAGTGACTGATGGGTGAGTGGCGTCTCGGGGGGCCGGGGTCCCCAGGGGAGCGTGGCTGGCCCATGGGACCTGCTGGTGCTGGAGAGGCCTACAAGGCCTCTTGCCCCTCTGGGCCCCTTCTCTGGGTCACCCGGCTGAGGGAGGAGGAGCTACAGCCCAAGTGACCTGCAGAGATGGCCCTGTCCCCAGACAGCGCCCCCGGGGTGGCAGCGGCTGGCCCCTCATCCTAGGGGCTTCCTTTTTGCGCCCGAGATTTTTGTGGGGGCTGCCGGTTCCTATGGCAACAGCATCTGGGGCCAGCCTGCTGGGTGCTGGGCGCTCTGTCCGCCCAGGGCTGGCCAGGCTGCTCTCAGTGGCCCCAGGAAGGCTGGAGACCCCCCCAACCAGGTCCCTGGCCCAGGTGGGCCCACATCAGCCCACGGAGTGGAGACGGGGCCTGGGGGACTTTGCCCACTGAGCCGCCCAGCCCAGCCCTCCGGCGCCAGTAGGGGCAGCAGGTACGGAGGACAGACCGGGGGGAGGCTCAGTCCCCTGGGGGTTTGGGCAGCCAGGCTTGTCCCTCAGAAGCCCGGGATCCATGTGGACGATGGCGCTGGCCTCTGGGGGAACATTTCAGAATGGGACCCGTTTTGTTCTCTGGGGAGTGGGTAGGGCTGCCGTGCCCTGGGCTGGGGTCTCCAGGGTGTCAGAGCCACAGGAGCCTGCAGGTCACTGAGTGGCAGGGGACCCCGCGTGTGGAGGGGGCTCCTGCTGTGGCGCTGGGGTGAGTCCAGGCTGGGCAGGGGTCTCCGCTCGTGGTCCCGATCCAGCGGCCCCTCCCCACCAGCCTCCCCTCAGGCCGTGGGCCAGCCCTGGAAGAGGTGGCTTTCCATGGAGATGTCACTATGGTCACACAGCCTCCCCGGGGGGGTGTGAGGAGGCCCAGGATGCCAGGATCTGCCGCGGAAGGTCCGTGCTGGGGTGCGGACCCTGGGCCGGCCTTCGGTGCCCCGGGCCTGGGCAGCCTCCGCTGTGGAACAGAGGCTCGGACTGGAGGGGGCGAGAGCCCGGGTGGGGGCAGCTGGCAGCGTGGAATTCTCCGAGTGCTGGGCCTGGGGGCCGGGGAGCTCCAGGCAGAGCTGATCTGTGCCAGCACCCGCCACGGGGAGAAAGCAGGGCAGTGGCCAGGCAGGAAGCGGGGGGGGGGGGGGGGGGGGGGGCGGGGATCAGTGGCTGCATCCAGGGGCCTTGTGGCTCACGTCAGCGCAGCCGGCACGTGGGCCCCCCACCCATGTCCCAGACAGGGGAGTGGGAGGCAGCCGCGGGGCGGGGGCCAGGCTCCTGCCTCTGGCAGCGGGGTTCCTCCTTGGGCGGGGGTGGGCTGCACCCGGCATGGACCCCGAAGCTCTCACTGCCTCCTGCCCTGGCGCACGCCGTCTCGCCGCTCTGTGAGCACGGGGAGCCGCCGGGCTCAGCGCTGGGCCCCCTCGGCGTCAGAGAGCCCAGAGATCCCGCGGGGCTGGGGCTCTGATGCCAGAGCCGCCGTGCACTCACGTGGCCAGCCCAAGCTGGAAATGGACAGCGCAGGGGTCTGGGGCAGGCTCCGGGCAGGTTGGAGGCCTGGGGCCCAGGTGCCCGAGGGGCCTGTGCAGGAGTGGGGGCAGCCGGGGGCGGTGAGCCGGGTGGGTGCGGGCAGAGCCGCCGCAGGGACTGTGGCGAACAAGGGCTTGGGCCAGGGCAGGCAGTGGAGTGTGGTGGGCACCCCTGGAGCTGGGGGGGCAGCCTGGCAGGGGCTGGGGGCGTGGGGGCGGCAAGATGAGGCCCGGGAGCCCCTGCAGAGCAGGGCCCGGGCGGCCATGCGGGCGGCTGCGGCTGAGGAAGGTTGAGTAATTGTGAGTCACCCCGGGAGGGGCGGTGGACCTGCTGGGCTGTGGGGGCTGCGCCCGGCGCTGCACTCACAACCCCACTCAAAGCCCGCCGTGCGGTAGACGGCTGGGCCCCGCGCTGCACTGGAGGTCCCGTCTCAGCCTGCGGCCTCGGGCCAGGGGTCGGGGGCGGCCACGTCAGTGCTCAGCGTGTGATGAGGCTCAGGGCACAGTCGTGGCCAGAGCCCAGCATCGTGGACGCTGGGCAGGGCTTTAGGGGACGTGGGGTGTGCAGGGCTTGGGAGTGGGAGCTGGCGTGGTGGGGCAGAACCCAGGCAGGGGGACCCTGGAGAGCGCCCAGAGAGGGTGGGGGCGGGGTGCCGTGGCAGGGCCTGGATTCGAGTGCTGCGGGAGGGCCTCTGTGAGGCCGCGACGCCGACCACCAGAAGGGCAGGGCAAGGGCATAGCAGCAGGAGACGCATGTGCGAAGGCCCTGGGGCAGCGCTGAGCTTGGCACGGGAGCCGGCCTGGTTCTGCCTCCTCCCTGTGCGACAGGGCCAGGCTCCCGCCCTGAGGTCCTGGCGAGGCCTGGCCCTGACACCCTCGCCGCCTGTCCCTGCCCCACGGCCCCCACAACCTGCTGGCCAGGGCGTGCGGGAGTGATGAGCAGGCAGGCAGGTGGGCGAGCGCTGCCAGGCCCAGTGAGGGCAGACGGAGGCAGATGGCCGCAGAGGTCGGGCTGGAGCCACCTGGGACGGGCGCGAGCCACTTACTCGGCCATCCGTGACCAGCGTGGCCCTCAGCCCACCTTGCCCCGTCAGGCTGCAGGGCCTGAGCAGCGCTCCTAGTGGGCACGGCGGTGCCATCCCTACCTCATCCGTTAGGGAGTGAGGCTTGGGAATTGGGGAGAACCCCTCCCGCCCCCTGCTTGGTGTCTGGGTCTCCCATGGAGCCCAGCAGCCGGGGGGGTAATCCGAGGGGCCTGCCTGGAGGCGGTGAGCCCTGAGCTGCGCCGGACGGTGACCGAGGGAGCCAGACTGCCTCATTCCAGAGAAGGCGCAGCTGGAGGCCAGGTGCCCTGCCCAGGTGCGCTTCAGCCAGGTGCGTGTGTGTCCCAGGCAGACAGGTGGTCTGAGGCTTGGGCCTCGTCTTGGCCTGGAGGAGACAGGGAGCGTGGGCATCTGCAGCCGCCGGGGTCCCCGAGGCTCAGGTCCGGAGGCTGGCGCTCTGTTCCTGGCAGGTGAGCAGTCAGCAGGAGTCTGGACCCCTAGGAGCTGGGTGCTCCTGGGCCTGGAGATCTATGTTTGAGCCCCTGGGCTGCCTGGCGCCCGGGCGGCCATCTCATCCTGGGTGTGGTCTTCCCACCGTGTCCCGGCCTGGTCCGTGGCTGCTCAGCTGCAAAGGCACGCGGTCACCAAAGTGAGGAAGACTTGGAGGAGGCGGCGCTTCCAGTGCCGGGAGGGAAGTCCTGGCCACGGGCACAGCGTGGAGGGGCACCTGCGCCTCTGAGGACAGGGAGAGGAGCCCAGGCTGACGTGGGGGCCCCCGAGGATAAAGGGGTCCTCTGAGGACGAGAGGGAGCCTGGGGGTGGGGCTGTCCCCAGGTGTCAGCCAGGCTGGCTGGGCAGGGCTGGCTGGGCGGGGCCCCCTCCCGGCCGCCCCTCCACTTCCTGTTGAGCGGAGGCAGCAGGCGGGGGAGGGGACTGCAGAGCCCCCTCCGGGGTCCTGATCCCGTGCTCCTTCCTCCATGAGCCCCTGTAAGCCCGAGGGGGTCCCACGGGGTCACCACGCCCGTCCCACAAGCAAGATCCCGCCTGTGTCTTCAGGAGGGGTTAGGGATGAGCTGGGACCCCAGCCCTGGAGGTACAGAGGGGCCGGCAGGCGGGCAGCTGGCGTCCCCACAGAGCCCAGGGCAGGGTCGGCCGGGAGGACCCTGGGCAGGGCAGGGGGGGGGTCTCGGGTGGCCGCTGTGGGCCCTTGGTGGCTGTCAGGGAGAGCGGGGAGAGCTGGGGGGCTCTGTGGGGGGAGGGGCGTGGGGTGTGGTTGGGGTGGCGTCCGCTGTCTGGGGCTTTCTGGACCTGAAGGCCCCCTGGGGAGGCAGGGCTGGGCCTGGCCCCTCTGGGAGGGGGGGCGGGGTGGGGAGTGAAGCTGCCCTGGGCTTCGGGGTTCGGGGACACGGGTTTGCAGGTGAGTCGGGTGCTGGGCTGGGGCACAGCGAGCCGGGGCTGAGCCTCACCCCTGCCTCTCGCCCCGGTGTCCAGACCATGGAGAAGGCAGCCGTGCCGTCCGTGACGCTCGTCGTGGGCTGTGGCGTGTCCTCCCTCACCCTGCTCTTGCTGGTCATCATCTACGTGTCCGTGTGGAGGTGGGTGCCGGCCCCGCCCCTGCCCCGCCCACTGCAGGTGCCCACACGCAGGTGACGCAGGGTGGCCACCCCGGCCTGCCTATTCCGGAGCTGGCCCCACACTGCGCAGGCCCCACTTCCTGCTGTCCCGCCCCCCAGCCTGCTCCCAGGTGTGCACTGCGAGCCCCTGGCCCGTGGCCCCTGGGGTCTGTGTCTGCACACTCGCACCCGCGCATCACAGCCTGCCTGTGGGCTCAGGGCCCACGTCTCTGCTCCCTTCCCACAGGGCCACAGGGCACAGCCCAGGACCTGTCCCGGGCTCGGGTGCTGCCTGTCTGGGGGTGGCAGGGCGCCCGAGCCTGGTTGCGTCTGCCACGCGTGGGGAGAGCCATGCATAGGCCAGGGCTGAGTGCCACTGCTGTGTGTGTGCGCATGTCCCCACCTATCTCCCTGGCCCTGCGTCCAGCCCCAGGAGGGTGAGCTCAAGGTCACTGGCGGGCCAGCTGGCCCGGGGCTGAGCGCAGCTCCCGTGGTGTCCAGACGACGTGTGGCCCTGGGGCTGCCGATAGTCAGAGATTCAGCTGTCGCTGCCCCCCAGGACCAGCAGCCAGAGGTTGATGTGGCCGGTGGGGAAGGGGGGCTGAGTGCTCCTGATGATGGGGTCGTGGGCAGCAGCAGGTGGCCTCCACTGTCCTGCCCGGGCGCAGCGTCCAGTGCCCCTGGAGGATCCATGGGGGCCCCAGAACATCTGCGGCCTGGGGCGCAGGGACTCTGAGTCTCTGTGTAGGCTGAGTGTCCTCTGCGCCCCATCCCCCAAGGTTTAGCGGTGATGGAGATGACAGTGGTGACAATGGTGGTGATGGTGGTGACGATGGTGGTGATGGTGATGGTGGAGGTGATGGCGGTGGTGATGATAATGGTGGTGATGGTGGAGGTGATGGTGATGATAATGGTGATGAGGGTGATGGTGGAGGTGATGATGATGGTGATGATAATGGTGGTGGTGGAGGTGATGATGATGGTGGTGATGGAGGTGATGATGGTGATGATAATGGTGGTGGTGGAGGTGATGATGGTGATGATAATGGTGATGAGGGTGATGGTGGAGGTGATGATGATGGTGGTGATGGTGGTGATAATGGTGATGGTGATGGAGGTGATGATGGTGATGATAAAGGTGATGAGGGTGATGGTGGAGGTGATGGTGAAGGTGGAGGTGATGTGATGCTGGTGATGGTGGTGGTGGTGGTGATGGTGGTGATGAGGGTGATGGTGGAGGTGATGATGGTGGTGATGGTGGTAGTGATGGTGATGGAGGTGATGGTGGTGACAGTGGTGTTGGTGATGATGGCAGTGATGGTGATGATGGTGGAGGTGATGATGGTGATAATGGTGATGGAGGTGATGGTGATGGTGGAGGTGGTGGTGGTGGTGATGGTGAAGGTGGAGGTGATGGTGGTGGTGATGGTGGAGGTGGCAGTGGCTACAGGAAGGGTGGGTCCCGGTCTTGGTGCAGGCTGTGGGACGTGGGTTCTTAGGAGGAGGAGGCCGTGTGGGTGCTGACCTGGGCTGACTCCCCACAGGTACATCCGCTCGGAGCGCTCCGTCATCCTCATCAACTTCTGCCTGTCCATCATCTCCTCCAACGCCCTCATCCTCATCGGGCAGACCCAGACGCGCAACAAGGTAGCTGCCCTCGCTCGGCCACACGCATCCCCGCATCCTCGGGCGCCGCAGGGTGGACCCTGCAGGAGGGTGTGGGAGCAGGCACCACCCGCGCAGAGCTGGGGCTGGCCTGGGCCCCCAGGGTCAGCAGGCTCAGCCCCTCCCCCGCCTGGCACACCCCTGGGAGCAGGAACCCCGTGCACGTCCAGCTTTGGCTCCAGCTGCCGAAGGCCCAGGGAGTGTGGCCAAGGACTCGGAGCCTGAGGGCAGTAGCGGCCCCCGGGGCCGACCCTCCCCCACACAGGCCAGCCGGATCCGGCAGCTGCCCGTGGAGCCCCTCAGCCCACCCTGAGGTCTCCACACCGCCTGCCACTAACCATGGCGGGCGCAGCCCTTGGGAGGGGCAGAGGGAAGCAGAGGGGCTGTGGTGACAGAGGGGACCTGGCCCCGGGACCCGGCCGTGGGCCGTGGGCTGTGGTCATGGCCGCCGTGACCCTGCGTGTGACTTGCTGTGTGGCCGGGGGGCCACTTCCTCCTGCAGTGGCAGGGAAGGGCGGAGCTGGGCCCCAGCAGGTGGTGGGTGGGGCGCCTGGGGCGGGTACACACTCCGCCCACCGCCCACCCGCGCAGGTGGTGTGCACCCTGGTGGCCGCCTTCCTGCACTTCTTCTTCCTGTCGTCCTTCTGCTGGGTGCTCACCGAGGCCTGGCAGTCCTACATGGCCGTGACCGGCCGCCTCCGGAACCGGCTCATCCGCAAGCGTTTCCTGTGCCTGGGCTGGGGTGAGCTGTGCGCGCAGAATGGCTGCCTCCCCGGCCCTGGGCGGCTGTCCCCCCCACCCGTGCCTGCCCCCTGCAGCCTCCCCATCCCGCGGGGGCCGCCCGTGCCTTTGGCCTGAGTGGGTCTTTGCCAGATCTGAGATGCAAAGGCAGGCGTTTGGGGCAGTGGTCCCCGCACGGCTCGGGACGCCTCACCCATGTCCCAGCGCCCCCACTTCTGATCCCCTGCAGCCTGGCGGGCAGCAGGGGGGACCCAGGTGGCCGGGTCCCTGCCGCCCACGTGGAAGACCCTGGTGGAGTTGCGGGCTCCCGGCTCTGAAGATCTGGGGAGTGACCTGGTGGAGGGGGAATCTCCCTCCCTCCCTCCCTCCCTCCCCCTTCCTCCCTCCCGCTCTGTGGCCCTGTGTCTCTGTGGCCCTGTGTCTCTGTGGCCCTCTGTCTCTGTGGCCCTGTGTCTCTGTGGCCCTGTGGCTCTGTGGCCCTGTGGCTCTGTCTTTGAAATAAAATGCAGAAGCGAATAACTAGCCAGGGGCGGCCGCCCCCCCGGCGCAGGCAGCCCTGGTCTTGCCCACCGCTGTCTCCCTGTCCCACACTCAGCGGGGCCGCGCCAGGGCCGGCACTGACGCCCTGGCGTCCATGCCTCTGCAGGGCTGCCTGCACTGGTCGTGGCCATCTCCGTGGGATTCACCAAGGCCAAAGGCTACAGCACCGTGAACTAGTGAGTCTGGGCGGGGTGGGGTGGGCCCTCCGTGGTCTGGCCAGGCACCGCCTCCCAGAGGCTCAGGGCTGGGGGCGGGGAGGGGGCACTCAAGGGCTGGGGGCCAATTCCATCAGTGCCTTTCTCCAGGCAGCCCGTGGGGACCTTGGACAGGGCTGTCACTGTCTCTGAGGCTCAGCGTGGAGCCCACCCATGCGCAGGTGGGGAGGGTCTTGGGGGAGCCCTGGGCGTAGCAGGTGCATCCACACAGTGATCCCTTGGGACAGGCCCATTTCACTGGTGAACTAACTGAGGCCGAGAAGGACCAACCAGGCTGGGTCCTGGGGCTATTACCGTCATGCCCTGATTCTTGAGACGTGTCCCACAGGAGGTGTGGCTTCCCCAACTGGGGACAAAGGGGTAGGGGAACCAGGGTGGGGGAAGCTGAAGCCTGTGGGGGCCGAGCAGGCCTGGCCACACGGGAGCCCGGGATCAGGATGTGGGCTCCGGAGCGCCCCAGCACCCAGGCAGGCGTGGGAGTGGACAGAGGGGCGAGTGTGGGCATCAGGGCTGCAGGAGGAGGAGATGTCGGACAGCGCGGGCGGCCTGCCCCGGGCCGGGGCCCTGTGCCGTGGAGGTGCAGGTGCTGCAGCCCTGCACGCGGATGTCACGTCAAGGGAAGGGGCGCCTCCGCTGGCCCTGCGCGTGTGCGGTGAGCAGCTCCGCCCCGGGGGCTGCCGAGGGGCGGAGCTGACCTGCCTGTGTCCCCGCAGCTGCTGGCTGTCCCTGGAGGGAGGACTGCTCTATGCCTTCGTGGGACCGGCCGCAGCCGTCGTGCTGGTACTGACCCTCCCCGAGCCTCGCCGGCCCGGGGGTCCCGATCCCCAGGGCAGCGCACATGGTCCCTCCCGGCGAGTCGGGGACAGGGGGCTGGGCGGGGCCCTGTGGTCTCTGGGAGCATGGCTGGGCCCGTGCACCCGCTAGGAGGGCTGTGGGTTTGGTGAGTGATGGTGGGCGCAGGCTCAGCCGGCGGGCAGCAGAGGCTCTGGGAGTGGGCCAGGCTGGGAGTGTCCCCCACCCCGCACGCTCAGCCGTGGCACCCCAGGCTGTGCAGCGAGCGCCATGCCCTGGCCGCCCTCCGTGTCCCCTTGGCAGCTGCCCCACACGGGGGGCCGTCCCCACCTGCACAGAAGCTGGGAGCAGGCACAGGCCTGCACGAGCCTTGCCCTCAGGCCCCCCCTCCTACCTGGGGAAGGGGCCTCTCCCAGGGCCACAGCTGCTCGTGGGCTCCGCCATGGCCGTGGGGCAGTGACCGTGGCCAGGACCACAGAGGCCCCTCTTGTCCCTGATGGTGCCCGGGGGGGCACAGTCACTGCACCTGGGGCCAGGGGTGGGTGGAGCAGATGGAGGCAGGAGCCCCGCCCCCACTCGTCCCCTCGCATAGTGCAGGTGGGATCAGGGGCTGGTGGCCGCCCGCAGTGGACATGAGCCCCATCCCCTCCCCCGTCCCTCCCCCACCCCAGCCAGGGCAGAAGCGAGGCTGCCTAGGGAAGCCGCCCCCACCCCAGCCAGGCCTGCGGAGGGGTGGTGTCTGTTGCGGAACGTTCCCTCCAGGGATTCCCGGAGGCTGGGCTCTGCGTGTGGGATCCTGAGCTCCTGGAGCCTTGGGCTAGGAGCCGCGGCCTGGGCTGTGGGTAGGGGGTCCCTGGCCCCGGGGCCCGCGGACTCACAAGGTCCTATGCCTTGAGCTCCCTGCCTGCAGTGAGAGCCAGAGGCCGGGGCGGGGGTCAATACAGGAGCTGGGACCCTCCCCACCCAGCAGAGGGGTGTGCCTGGGGTCCCCAAGCAGTGGAGGTCTCGCTTGGTGGCTCGGGCAGCCGTAGGCACTGACTAGAGACACTAAGAGGCACTGCGGGGTACAGGTGTCCAGTGCGGGCTTCTGTGGCTGGCCGCGGGCAGAGGCGTGGTCAGTGTGACAGGACGGGGCTGGGCTGCCACGTGGGGAGTGCGGGTGGGACGGGGCGGCCCCAGGCAGAACCAGGGTGAGAGCACCCTCGTCCGCAGTGGGGGGGGGGGGACACATGGGAGGGTCCCTCCTGCAGCCTCGTGAGCTGGTACTGGGGCCCACTTCGGGTGAGGGCCATGGCCCGTGGCGCGCGCGTGGGCAGCCCCGGCCCCCACAGTCGCCCGTCTCCCGGCAGGTGAACATGGTGATCGGCATCCTGGTGTTCAACAAGCTCGTGTCCAAAGACGGCATCACCGACAAGAAGCTGAAGGAGCGGGCAGGGTAGGGCCTGGCGCCACGGCACTCCTCCCCTGCCCCGCCCCCGCCCCACCCCCTCCCACACGCCCCGCCCCTGCCTGCCGCTGTGCCCGGGACAGGGAGCCCCAGCAAAGCCCTCGGGAGCAGTGGAACTGCCTGCTCTGGCGGGCTCCTGGGGTGGTGCACCGGCCCCCCTCCCCCACCACGAGGCTGCTGTGTGACCCCGAGGGAGGACCCCGCTGGGAAGGGAAGAACCTCCCCCCCCCCGACGCCCCCAACCCCCTGACCGCCCAGGGGCAGGGGCTGCCCCCGCGCTCTGCGCACGCCCCCCCCCCCCCGCCTGCCCGCCGCTCTGTCTGTGTCTCGCCCTGGCTGGTGCCTGTGAGGGGCCCGCCCTCCCCTCTGTGCCAGTCTTGCCTGGTCTTGGTCCCGCCTCTCTGTCTGTCGCTGTCTCTCTCTGCCCAGCGCTTCCTGCTCTGCCCAGGGCACAGCGGCTTCAGGAAGCCGGCCTCTCGCACCGCACCTCTCGCACCTGCTGCTCTGGCCCCCGTCAGACCCCGCGCTGGGCTGGCTGGGTCGGGGCATCCTTGCTGCAGGGCCCTGGGCCGGAGGGAGCTGGTCTGGGGCCTCGTCCTCAGTGCTCCGCCCCTCCCGAGGCTGCGGGCGCCCACGTGGGTGTGCGAGCAGGGAGTCCCAAGGGCTGTGGCGCCCCACACCCCCGCCCTGCACCCATCTGTGTTGCGTGTTTCTTAGAGTCACCACTGAGGCAGGCTCCCTTTCTAGATTCCCATCCTGCAGCTGGGTAAACTGAGACTTAGGAGGGCAGTGACTGGTGGAACGGGGCCTCCCTGCCTGTGTGGTGGGTGCCAGCGCAGCGCTCGGGCAGGGGCTCAGAAGCAGGGGTAGACGACCGCGAGCAGGCTCCCGCTCCCATGCACAGGTGCGCACCCAGCTGTAAGCATGGATACACACACACAACACGGGTGTGGACTTGTGCACAGGTGCACACACAGCTTGAAATTTGAGCACATGCAGACAGCACATGGGCACAGGAACACACGTGCATACATGCATATAACACACATGGCAGGGGACACACATGCAAGCACACATGGGCACAGGGACACACATGTGAGCACACATAACACATGGGCACAGGGACACACATGTGAGCACACATAACACATGGGCATAGGGACACACATGTGAACACACAGCACACATGGGCACAGGGACACACATGTGAGCACACATAACACATGGGCACAGGGACACACATGTGAGCACACATAACACATGAGCACAGGGACACATGTGAGCACACATAACACATGGGCATAGGGACACACATGTGAGCACACATAACACATGGGCATAGGGACACACATGTGAACACACAGCACACATGGGCACAG
>CM027404.1:144963344-145002062 GCA_015711505.1 Sylvilagus bachmani | reverse complement strand
CCCCCCTCCCTCTCCCTCCCTCTCTCTCCCTCTCTGTCTCCCCCCCCCATCTCCCTCTTTCTGGGGCACACGTCCAGCTGAGCCCTTTGCTGGTTTCTCCCCCTGGTGGCTCCTGTGCCTTCCGAAAGCCACTCACATCAGACTGTGCCACGGCTCCCACTAGAGCACCAGGGACCGCGCGTGGCTCCGTCTGTGAGTCCCCGGCCCCCGGGAGCTGATGGCGCAGCGAGGCCTGGCCGGCCCTCCTCTCCCAGAGACACGTGCCCCTGCCTGCTGGGGGCCAGTCTCCTCGGTGTCCTGCTTTCCTGACCCCTAGACCTCGGCTGCGGCGGCTCTGCCTCCCTGGCGGCCCCTCCGTCCCCAAGGCTCCCCTGGGCCCCGGCCTCCCCCGTGAGCACCTGACTTCTGCCCTTGGATGTCCAGTGGGCACTTCAGCCTCCCACGCCGGGGACCTGCGCCCCCTGCAGGCCATGCCTGGTGATGCAGCGCTTCCTGCTGCTCAGCCTGAAACTCCGGCTCATCGCCCACATCCCCTCCTCCCCCAACTCCCAGCCCCTCTGCTTCCGCCCTAGCCCTGGTCACCACGGGCCTCCCCCAGAAGGTCCGGTCTGCTTCGGGCTCCCTATACACACCCAGCACCCCGGGGGACCTGGGACCCTGTGGCTCCTCTGTGCGAAGCCTGGTAGCAGCCCCACCCCCCTCAAAGGGTCAGGACGGGCCCCGCCCCTCCACCCCACACCAGTCTCCTGCGCCCGGCTGCCGTGGGCTGTCCTCCGTCTGTCTGTCCATCCACCCAGCTGTGTGGCTCTGCACAGCATCAGTCACACACACACCCCCCAGCTGCCCCGCTGTATTCTGTCCAACCCAGATGCGTCCTGTGTGTCCCTCGGTGAGATGCACCTGCACTCCCAGAAGCCCCTCGTGGCCACCTCCTGAGGACGGCTCGTCCCCACACTGCCACTGGCATCTGAGGCCCAGAGGGGTGCAGTGGCTTGGCCGAGGTCACACCGCGCAAGGCAGTGCGAGGGCTGGCGTCTGAGTCGTGGGGCCGGTGCCCACGCTGGGAGGCCTCCTGGAGTGGTCCGTGTTCTGGTGCCCACCAGGCAGGCTCAGGGGCACTGGGACAGATTCCTGCCCCTCCACGTGACAGCCTGCCTGGGGCAGCCGGCCCTCCCCTGGGCCTCACAGGATTCTGATTGGGGAGGTCAGAGGTCGATCAGGCCTCCATGCCCAGCCCCCCGATGCCAGGCAGGGCAGGGTCCTCACGCCCACTCTCTGCCCGCAGCCACGCCGTTCGCCTGTGGCGGGCCCTGGGGGCGGAGCAGGCCTTGAGCCACGTGGTGCTGGAGGTGCTGCTGGCCTGGCTGCAGGAGCGGCCCCTGTCCACCGGGGCCGGTGAGGCCGGGCCCTGCAGCTCCGAGAAGCCCTACCTGCGCTCGCTGGCCGTGAGTCACCGCCGCCCGGGCCCCAGGCCGGCCCGCGGGGAGGGGTCCGTGCATCCAGGCCGCACAAGCCCAGCCCAGCCCCTACTCCCTGGCCCAGGGCTGACCAGCAGGTCAGTGGCGTGGGGTGGGGCTCCTGTCGCTCACAGTGCCTGCTCCACGCCTGGGCTCCAGAGAGGGCAGGGCCCAGCCCCACAGGGCGCAGGCCCGTGGGAGCCTCACGGCCGGCTGCCCGCAGGCCATGAACACGCTGCAGGAGCTCCAGTTCACCCGGGAGTTCAAGGGCGCCGTGCGGGACGCCTACCCCCGGCTCCTCCTGGCGCTGCTCACCCAGACGCACTACGTCTTGGAGTTGAACCTGCCCGCGGAGCCCCAGCCGGAGCAGCAGGCCCAGGAGACAGCGGCGGCCAGTCCCCAGAGGTGAGCCCCGGCGCCCCGTGCACAGCGGCCCCCACCTTGCTTCTGCCCAGCTGCCTGGTGCACCTGGCGGGAAGCTGCCGCTCTCACCCTGCCCCCGACGTCTCCCCGTGTGTCGTCATCTGCATCCCCCCAGTCCTTGGCGTGGGCCCCCACTCCCACCCTCAGCTCACCTGCCTTCCTGCGTGATTCCAACCCCGTGCAGCCATGACCCCAGATGCACCCACAGCCGGGCAGTGGGCAGCTCTGACCGCCTTGCCCACTGGCCAGAGTGACGGTCAGAGGTCAAAAAACACCCACCCCAGGCACAGGCCCACACCTGCACCCATCTCCTTGGCTCCCATACCTTCCTGGGGGCCATGGGGGGCCTGGGCTGCCCTCCCCTAGTGGGAAACCTCGGGGTGAGGGGACAGCGGGCACAGCCCAACCCCCAGCCACTCTGACCCGTGACACCAGCAGCCAGGGGCCACGGGGAGGCCAGCGACCCCTGCCCAGGCCTCAGACGAGTGCTTTGCCCGGGTACCCCGTGATGCCCACTGGCCTGCCGCTGTGTCGGGCCGGGAGGGGGTCTGGACACCCCCACGGCGTAGCGCACGGTTCTTGCGGATGCCTGGCTGGCGGGGTGGCCCAGGACATGGCATGGCCGCCCCCGACTCCGAGGTCCCTGGAGGACTCAGGATCACGGGCAGAGGACAGGCCTCCGGGAGGAAAGAACGGGGACATGTTTCAGTGTGGAAACCGCAGTGATCTGTTAGAAGCAGCAGCGGCCATGGACACGCACAAGGGGCTGGCCACAGGGCACGGCGTGCGTAACGCCACCCACCCCTCGGTGAGCACCGACAGCCAGACAGTGTGTGTGGCGTGCATGTCACCACGGTTAAAGGCAGCGAAACGGAGAGGCGGCAAGGAAGGGCGCGTGTGCCCGTGGGGCTGGGGGCTGAGAGCTGGTGTCCCCGCCCTCGAGGGGCACGCCCTGGCCCTCCTCCGGGGGGCTGAGTGCGGGCAGAGAGCGGCTGGCGGGCTCAGGCAGGCGCTGCTGGGGCGCTGAGCACCCAGGAAGGCTGAAGAAAGCACCCTGGGGCCAGGAGGAGCCGGGAGACAGGCGTGGACTGCGGGCTCCCTGGGCTCGGCGGGCGTCCTGGGTGGCTCCACGCCCTAGGGACCCAGAGGGCGTGACTGGGTGCTGGGCGGGGGCCCTGGCACTGCTGCCTCAGCTGAACACCATGGTTCCGGAAGCCCCCCATGTTGGCTGCAGGGGTGGGGCAGCCATGAAGGACGCACCCTGTCCCCATGCACCCCCCAGAGGGACGCCTCCCGGTCCCCTTGTCCGGGCAGCCCTGGTGGCTGAGTTCAGGCACCTGACAAAATGACACGGTGTGGGGCGGGGACACGAGCCGGCTGCCATTCAGGCTGGCACCAGCAGGGACGTTCCAGTGGCCTTTGCTTCTCGGGACAAATCTCCGTCGGACTTCCTGCTGCCCTTGGCCTGCCCACGTGACCCGGCGAGAACTCACCGCCACTCAGGGCCCTGCCCCCTGCTGGACAAGGGCACCAGCGAGGGTCCCGGGGCGGGGGGGGGGCAGGGGAGGCCCGGCTGCTGCCAGGCACACGGCCACACCACGTGCCACCGATAGCGTCCCTTGTGCCTCACACACACGTGTGGGCGGCGCAGCTGGTGTCCCCACATGCCCAGTGGGCAGGGGACTCCCAGGCTGTGCCACACTGCCCTGGCCGTCCTCCTCCCTCCCCGGCTGCCCCACATCCTGAGTCTCTGCCCGGGCTCCTAAGGCCACTCCCACTTCCACATCAGCATCCCTGGGGCTTCGATGGACCCCCCAGTCCCTGCACTCCCCAGCCAGGCCCTCTGTGCCCTGGCACCCCAAGATGCCCCAGCGCAGGCCCACATGTCCCTCAGCATTAACCCAGGGCTCGGGGACACTTGGTGGCATGAGGCGCTGGAGCCAGGACGTGCCCTTCCGGCTGGGACAAGGCAGCCTAGGCGGGAGCTGGGGCGGCCCCGGGTGGGCCCTGAGCGCTCTGCTTGGCCGCAGCACGTCCGTGGAGGCCCTGAGGAGCCTGCTGTCCACCACGGGGCACTGGCACGACTTCGCACACCTGCAGCTGCAGGACGCCTGGGAGCACTTCGCCTCCATCCACACCTACCCGAAGGGCGTTGGCCTCCTCGCCAGGTACGGGCCGGGGGCCGGCTGTGTGCACCACCTGCCCATGCCGGGTCCCCAGGGGCACCTGCCGCACCCTGGCACACAGGAAGGCCACGTCCCCTGCACCAGGCCCCCGGCACAGACACTGCAGACCTGCGCCCTCCCCGAGCCCGCACCCTGGGGCACAGGGGCCAAGCCAGCTTCTCTACCGGCCCATGTCCGGCCCAGGCCTGGCACAAAGCGGGCACTCAGGGGGTGCAGGGCGCAGTGGGACGCACGCCCGCCCCGTCGGGCCACCGCCGGCTGCCTGCTCCAGGCGGGGCTGGGGTGGAGAAGGGTGCACGCCGGGCAGCGGCCGAAGTCCAGCCCTCTCCCAGGGCCATGGTGGAAAACCAGTGCCCGCAGCTCAAGACGGTGCTGAGCCAGCTGCTGCCCAGGCTGCAAAGCCAGGAGGAGCGGGAGAGGAAGGCGGCCATCCTCATCCTCACTGAGGTAGGCGTGCCCTGGGCCCAACTCCACCCCCTCCACTGCTGGTCAGGGGGCCGCGGGGGGGCTCCCGGATGCGTCCCCCAAGACCTGTCTCCCCACCCCCGCCCCTGCAGGGGTGAAGGGGCTAGGTGGACACCCTCGCAATCCAGGAGCAAACGTGCGGCTGGGGTCACCCCGGTGAAGCTGGAGGGGAAGGGGCGGGCCTGTGGGGGGCGTGTCATCGCCAGTTGATACTCCGGGGCAGGGGTGGGGTGGGGGTGACCCCACGCACCAGCACCCTCCGCGGGGCTCTGTCCCCGGCTGCGGTGTGGACACAGGGGCCCCAGCCTTGCCATGTGACCTGGGTCAAGGCCCGCCCCCTCTCCTGGCCTGGGATTCCAGGGGTAGGTTCCCAACCCTCCCTACGGGAGACAGCCAGAGGGGGCTGGCCACCTGCTCTTCCTGAGAGCCCTGCCCCGCCCCTCGCGGGAAGAGGGCGCCGGGCCTGAGCCGCCTGCCCCCCGGGGGCTGCCCCAGTTCCTCTACAGCCCGGCACTGCTGGAGGTGCTGCCCAGACAGGCCGCCCTGAACGTGCTGGCCCGGGGGCTCCGGGACTCCAGCGCAGCCGTGCGTGTGTGCAGCCTGCAGGGCCTTGGCAACATCCTTTTCCACCCGGAGAAGGTGAGGGCGGCCGCGGGGGCACCCCCGCCCCGACGCCGCGGCCAGGTGCACCGGGTGAGCCGGACCCTGGCTGCGTCACCCCGGCAGCGCGCCTTGGGCCACCCGACCCCTACACCCTGGGCCGTGGCTTGCTCATCTCCAGAGCGGGGCAGGCTGCACGTGCCCATTACCCGGACACGGTGGCTCTTCCACACCGGGGAGAGCCGAACCCTGGCGGCCCCTTCAGAGCCAGCCGGGGCTGCCCCAAGCCGGGCTGGGGATGAGAACCCCCTGAGAATGGCCTGGCCCAGTCTACCGAGCTGTCACTGACTCCTCTGTTCCCAACCCAGTCCACCCATCACCATGACAACCGCATCCCAGAATAGGCAGCTGGAAGAGAGAGGCTTGCAGAGCTGCCTTGGCGGGGGCTGGCGTACCCACGCCGGTCAGGGCCGTCACGCTCCAGACACTGCCGACTGCCCCACAGCAGCCGTTAGGAACCCAGGCCGCGGACCAGCCCCCGCTTGGGCACACTCTAGACCAAGCGTCCTCATTCCCCGGGTCTCAGTGTCCACAACCGTGCCAGGAGAGTGGTGGCAGCCTGTCTCTCCGAAGCACCTGCTCGGTCTTGAACCCCGGCTGTCCCGGGAGAGGCGGCCTGGGTCCTGCCGGAGGCTGACGCCATCCGGCACAGGGCGAGTTAGGGACAATTTTCTCACTGGGGCGGGAAGCAAGAAGCCTGCACTCCCCTCCCTCACACACCCCAGCGGCTTCACCACGATGCCCAGCCCCGTGCTGTGGCTCTTGGAGGAAGCCATTCATCCACCCACACGTCCGTCTGTCCATCTGCGCATCCAGCCTCACATCTGTCCATCCCTACGTGTCCACTGTCCATTTCTGCATCCAGCTACCTACCCACTCATCTGTCCACCCAGCCACACATCTGTCCATCCACCTACATGTCCATCTGTCCACCCAACCACACAGCTATCCATCCACCTTCATGTCCATCCGTCCACCCAGCCACATAGCTATCCATCCACTTTCATGTCCATCCGTCCACCCAGCCACACATCTGTCCATCCACCTTTGTGTCCATCCATCCACCCAGCCACACAGCTATCCATCCACCTACGTGTCCATCCGTCCACCCAGCCACACACCTGTCTCCCCACCTCTCGCCCTACCACCCACCCACCCATGGCCCACGTGCTCCGTGGGTCTTTCATCTTTGGTTCATCTCTTTATCTTTGGTCATTCACCCAATCAGTTACTCAGACGTCAGCTCGCCCCCTCACTCCTTGAATGGCCGGGCACTTGTGCGCCCTCCTCCGGCTGCTCCCCAGGCACAGGGAAGACAGGGGCTTCCCACACTGTCCAGGGCTCTGCACGAGCGCAGGCGTGGACAGGAGGCCGTCCGGGGAGAGCACCCAGTCCCGCCCCCAGGGAGCCTGTGCCACTGCTGCATGGCTGGGCTGCTAAAGTCGAACCCGGACGGAGCTCAGGAAGTGGCAGAGACGCCACGCACCTGTCGGAACCCGCCACTCCCACCGTGACTCGGGGACAGCTCAGGACAATCTGGGACACGGGGCAGACAGAGCGCTGAACAGGAGTGTGAAACATGTCCAACGGGACCCGCTGGTCACTCCCAGCACAGAAGTCCTCCAGCCACCACCTCCGCACCGGCAGCCTGGCCACCCCCTGCCCACTCCACCCCCTGGCCCACGGCACCTCCGGGGTGGGAGGGAGCTCTACAGGCGTGCGGGGGGGGGGGGGCGAGGACCTGGGGCCCCACGGGGACTGAGCTCCGTGGGGCCCCAGGTGGGCCGGGCTCGGCGGGACGCGCGGCGGCTCTGCTCACGCCGGCCGGCGGCTGGGTGGAGCCGGGGAGCGGTGAGGGGCCCGGGCAGCCCGCGCCCTCCGCCCACAGGCGCCGGCCGCCCCCAGGGAACCCTGCTCCGCGGGCAGCTGCCGCCCTTCCTCGACGGCTTCTTCCAGAAGAGCGAGTCGGTGGTGGTGCGCGTCATGGCCACCGTGTCGGACGTGCTGCATCGCCTGGGCCGGCACGGCGCGGGCGCGCAGAGCCTGGGCGTCGCCATCAACGCGCGCTCTTTCTTCGACGACGTGAGCGTGCGGGCGGGATCCCCGCCTCCTCCCAGGGGACAGGGCCCGGGGCGGGCAGGGGCTCCGCCGGGGGCGCTCGCCGGCCGCCAGGGGGCGCCACAGCCGCAGGTTCAGTCCCAGGTCTGATCCGTCGCTGGGAAGGTGGGGAAAGACCCGCCCCCAGCCCCTTGCCCTATGCTGGGGCGTCGGGAGACGGTGTGGGGTCCTGTCTCCCTGCGGGATGCGGCCAGGCGGGGCTCTCAGGTGGGCGAGGGTGGGGACCCCGGCCGCACCGGGCTCTGCCTCTGAGCCCCCGCCTTGCAGGAGCGGGACGGGATTCGGGCGGCGGCCATGGCACTGTTTGGGGACCTGGTGGCAGTGATCACAGGCCAGGAGCCGAAGGGGCTGCGCAGCCAGGTGCACCAGAGCATGGTGCCCCTGCTCCTGCACCTAAAGGACCAGTGCCCGGCCGTCGTCGTGGTCAGTGCCCCCAGGGCCGGCCGGGTGCCTTTGGTGGGGGAGGCGCCAGGAAGAGCAGCGGGCAGCCTGGGGTCTGGGCGCCCTGCCCCGCCACGTACACACACACCTGCGCCCACACCTGCATCCACTCCTGCACACCTGCGCCCACGTCATGCCCTGGGGTGAGGGCTGGGGCCCCGACACACACCGCTGGCGGTGACCCCCCGCGTCCCCGCAGCAGGCCAAGTTCGCCTTCTACCGCTGCGCCGTGCTGCTCCGCTGGCGGCTCCAGCACACCCTCTTCTGCATGCTGGCCTGGGAGCGCGGCCTCAGCGCCCGCCACTTCCTCTGGACCTGCCTGGTGAGCGGCGCGGTGGGGAGGGGCTGGGGCCCTGCGGTGGGGCCGCGCCCTCTCAGCGACAGCGACAGTGACCGTGACCGCGGCTGTGCTCGGCCAGATGACGCGCGGCCAGGAGGAGTTCAGCATCCACCTGGCGCAGGCCCTCAGCTCCCTGCACAGCTGCCACCAGCACATCAGGACCTGGGCTGCCCTCTTCATAGGTGGGCACAGGGGGCGGGGCCCCGGAGAAGGGACGGGGAGGGGCCGGAGCGGGCCTGGGCAGCCCCGCGCACCTGCCAGCTGCCCCCGTGTCTCCCGCCCAGGTTACACCGTCTGCTACCAACCCCAGGCCGTGGCGCAGATGGTGAGCAAAGGGGACTCACAGCTGCTGCTGCGAGGTAAGCGGAGCCCCGCCCTGCCCAGGCAGGCACCGCCCCCACCCACCGCCCAGCCCAGGTCAGCCCCACCCTGTCCAGCCCTCCACCCAGTCCTTCCCCTCCCGCCCAACCCTGGCCGGCCCCGCCCCCCCACCCCACCCTCTGCCCAGCCCAGCCCCACCCTGGCCAGCCCCGCCCCCTGCCCCACCTGCTGCCCAGCCCTGTCCAGCCCTCCACCCAGCCCTTCCCCTCCCGCCCAACCCTGGCCGGCCCCGCCCCCCCACCCCACCCTCTGCCCAGCCCAGCCCCGCCCAGCCCCACCCTGGCCGGCCCTGCCCAGCCCCCCACCCCGTGGCCCTCTAACACCCAGTGCACCCACGGCAAGACTGAGGCCCCGTGCAGCCCCGGGTCAGCATCAGAACAGGCACCCAGGCAGAGGAGGGCTCCCGGTGTGAGCAGGTGGCACGGGGCAAAGAGAGCCGCCCAGGCCAGAGCAGGGCATGGGCACTGCCCGGCCACCTCCCTGGGCGGGATGGAGGACGCAGGGGTCCGCTCTAACCTGCCCCTCCTCTCCTGGAGCCTTCGAAGACCTCAGGGAGGACCCCGAGCCGGGCATCCGGGAGTTCGCCACGAGCCAGCTGTCCTTCCTCCAGCAGGTGTGGGCCAGGCCCCAGTGATGGAGACCCCCCCACCCCCTCCAGAGCATTTTTCTATTTGAAAGAAAGATCTAGATTCACAAAGAAGCGTCCCACATGTCAGCTCCCTACCACCCCACCCCAGGGCCCTCCCCAGTGCCCAAGCCCAGCCCCAGGAGACAGGGCAGGCCTGGGAGGCTGAGCCAGACCCAGAAGCCCTGAGGGCCCACGGATGGCACCTGTCCACCCGCAGAGAGAAGAGGGCACCGGGGCCCCGCAGCCAGCCCCATCCTGGGTGTGGGAGGGCGCTCGCCACTGCTCGGGGGCCACCACGGCACCAGCCCTCCATCCGCCCCCAGCCTGGGGGAGTCGCCTCCACGCAGCCAGGGCTCGCCCCACCCCATCACCCTGTGTCTGGGCCTCAGCTGTCCATCTATAAAATCAGTCTCTGGGTCCCAGGGGCCGCAGGGGTCCTGCCCTGCCTGCAGCCAGGCCCCTCCCCTCTCAGCTTCAATCTCCCCACAGGGGAAGTGGGCAGGGACCCTCCCACTCGGGTCCCACCCCCAGACTGCACCCCTGCGGGGCCTCCGCACTCACACCGCCCAGCCCCTCGCTGCCCCTGCCCTACACGTCACAGGGCCTGGCCTCTGGTCCCCACCCTGTCCCCACTGTCCCCCTAGACTGTGAGCCCCTCGGGGCAGGGACCCGGCTGCCCAGGCCGGCAAATGGAGGCCCCACAACTGGACGGTGGATTGAAAAACTGAGCCATCTTCCACAGAGCCGCGCGTGTGCTGTGCTGAGCAGGTGCGCGCGCCTGTGGCCCCCTGCCTGCTGCCCTGTCTGCTCCAGCGACCCCCAGCCTCTGCGTGGGGGGAGGGCGGGGACTGCCGGTGTACCCCCCCCAGCCCATCCCCCGGGCTCCCTCCCTCCAGCAATCCCGTTTAATCAAGACTTGGGGGGGCGCCGACTCCCCTGGTTCCAGGAATCGCAGTGGCTGTGGATGGAACCCTTGGCCCCCGGGTCTGGGTCCCCAGCTGGGAGCGGGGAGGCCCTGGGAGAGGAGGGGGCTCCACTGTGGCGTCAGTGGCAACCGCAGGCCCCCTCCCAGAATGCAGTCAGACAGGCCCCAGGTGGTGGGCGCCCAAAGCTGGGCCTCCGCGCCTCTGGCGGGACTGGGGGGGGGGGGCAGGGTCCCTCTCAGGTGCCCGTGAAGGCCCCGACAAGGGAGGCACCAAGGCCAGGCCCGCAGGGGCAGGAGGGTGGCAGTCTAGGACTAACAGGGACTGAGAGGTGGTCTCGGGGCCTGTGGCCGGGGGGCGGGGTAGAGAGCACCGAGCAGGCCTGCCTGGTAGACCCAGAGTGCACGCACTCCCCCAGCCCCTGCTTCCCTCCCAGAGCTGACCCCCATGAGCCCCCAGGCCACCCTGCGTCCCCACACGCTGAGGCTAAAATGAACTCGTCTGCGGGGGGGGAGGGGAGGCGGCCTCCCTGCCAGCCCACGGCCCTGCACAGGTGCCAGCAACGCCCGAGTCCTGCACACGGGCAGCGGCCCCCCAGCCTCCTCTCCCGCTGCGACCCCCATGGCCGAGCGGGGAGGGGGGACTCCCGGGAGTTCGCAGGGCCCCAGGGCGAAGTCCACCCGCAGACCATGGCCTCCCGGGCCCCAGGGCTGCCCGCCCTCGGCCTCCCCCCACACTGTCCACACGCAGCCACGAGTCTTGTTTTATTGCCAGGACATCTGACCGCCCGGGATCCAATAACTTAAGGTGCTGAGAACAGGTCTGGGCGGGGAGCAGGGGGCGGGGGGTGCTGGGCCCAGTGCTTCCAAAGCCGCGCCCTGCCCAGCAGGCACCAGACAGGAGACCCAACCCTGGTGGCAGCGCGGTGCCGGATCCTCGGCCGGGCGGGGGCGGGGCCCGGCTACATCACACAGCACCTGGTCCTATGCGTGCGGGGGTCCTTGAACCGCAGCCTCTGCTTGGGCCGGTACTTCTCCAGGTAGGTGAGCTGTTTGCTGTTGATGGCCCCACGGCGCTTCCTGGAAGAGATGGGGGTCACCTGGGGCCACCTGGGGCCGCCTGGGGCCGCGCGGGCTGAGGGAACGCGGGCGCGGGAGGCGGGGGCCGCACTCACTGTCGGATGAACTGGACGGCATCTTCATACTTCATGCCACTCTCCAACAGCGCCAGTGCCACCAGAACCGGGGCCCTGTGGGCAGACGCAGGGTTGCGGTCACCTGGCCAGGCGCCCAGACCCCCTGCGCTGCCCCAGCAGCCCCCTGGAGGCCGCCCGCCAGCCTGGAGCCCGCCTGGATCCTAAGGCCGGCTGCCTCTGGAGCGGCCGGGCAGCGGCTTAGGGCCCCGGGCTGCCAGCGAGGGCGGCCGGGGAAAGCCGGGAGCCTGCGGGCCTTCAACCCCGCTCCTGGCCCCTGCACTGCACTGCCGGGGCCTCCAGTGCTGGCTGCCACCCCCCTCCAGGGCCCCGGCCAGGGGATTTGGGTCAGACTTTAGGAAGGACTTGCTCCAGGCCCCCTGGAAGGTGGGAAGCTCCCGTGGATGTGACCCTGCCGTGGGAAAGTGACAAAGCCCGCCCCCAAGAGCCTCCCCCTCCCACTCCCGAACTCAAGCTGATGCGGGCAGCCCCGGCCGCTCACCGTCCCAGGCCCGCCACGCAGTGCACGGCCACGCAGCTGCCCGGGTCATCGCAGAACTTGGCCTTCAGCAGGCTCAGCCAGTCATCCACCACCTTGCCGGGCGGGGGCGCCCCATCGTCAAAGGGCCAGTCCTGCAGAGGGGAGCGGCCCGTGAGCACCCCAAGGCCGAGGGGCTGGGCGCACTCGGGAGGGGCTGAGCCTGCTGGCAGCCCGTGGGGGCTGGGGGACGCTGGGTGGGAGGGGCAGGCTCACCACGGGCACCCCACTGTGAGCAAGCAGTTTCCTGCCCCTCCTCCAGGAAGCCTTCCTGGATCACCCACCCCTTTCTGAGGACAGCGTCCTCACCGGGCTGCTGGGGTCACAGTCCCTCCCGCCTGTGCGCCAGGGTGGGGCAGGGGGGCCTGAGAGGTTCCAGGCCAGCGCACCCCATGGCCCCCGGCTTCCGTGGTGACACACAAGCCTGGCCACACAGCCGGGCTGCGGGAGGACAGGGGGAAGGACTATGGGCTCAGGCCTTCGTCTCTGCCCGGGGCCACCTGGGCTGCGTCCCCACAGCCCCCAAGGCCAGCAGAGGCGAGGCCCAGCCTGGCTGCAAAGACAGCGGCCCCATCTGTGACCCGGTGAGGGGGGCATGGGGAGCGCGGCTAAGCGGCCGGCCCCAGAACCGCTGCTCTTACTTGTGGGGGGTGAAGCCACGCGGGCCCACTGGGCTGACCGAGGCTGGCCCTCGAGGCCACGTGCCCTGCCCGGCTTCGCTGCGGGAGAAGCAAGCACCCCAGAACCCCCAGGCTGCTGGGGGCATCAACCCCGGCCCCGGGAAGCACCCGGAGCGGCCCAGGGGGTCCTGCAGCCCAGGCCACCCCACCCTAGCCGGCTGCTCCTCCCCAGGGCGAGCAGGCAGGCCGGGCCTGCTTGACACAGTGACGCCCGTCAGAAACGGGGTCCCCGCTGCAGCGCAGCAACCGATGGGTGCCGGGAGCCGCCCCGCTCCTCCCAAGGGATTTGGTCAGAGCAGCGCTGCCTGCTCCACCCACCACCCGGACTGGGGTCCCCATGGCCACAGCAGCCAAGGAAACAGCCCCAGGGCCGCAGGCACGGGTCCCAGGAGGGCCTCCCGAGAGGCCGAGTTGGCCCCGGGCCAGGCCAGGCGCCCAGGAGCCCAGCAACATGGCAGGCGCCCTGCTGGGCCTGGCCTCCGCCCCGGCGGGCTCAGGGGACCCTGGCGCCCCCCAAGGTGTGTGCACCTTGGAGCCGGCCCAGGGAGGCGGGACAGCGGGAGCTGCAGGCTGGGGGGGGGCTTGCCCTAGAGGTGGGCCGGGGGTCCAGGGGCGCAGGGCGGCGCCCTCACCACCACGGTGATGCCATCTTTCTCCAGCGGGGCCTTGTCGTAGGTCACTTCGCACACGCGCACCACCGTGGTGGCACCGTACTTCTTGAGGTCCTGCGGGGCGGGGGGGGGGGGGGAGGAAGAGGCTGGGCGGGGCGAGTCCCAACTCCCCTCCCCCACCCAGAGGTACAGAGCAGGTCGGGTCCCCCCCACCCCTTCACAGCTTGGCTCCCGGCACATGGCAGGAGGCCTGACGCGCTGTGGCCTGCCCCATCGGGGCCCGTCCCCTGTAACCCTGGGGCAGCCCCTGCCCTCCCCCCACACACAGGATGCTGACCCGGGTCTCGGCGGCCAGGCCCTGCTTCCAGACAAGGCTATGGGGACTGGGCCCAGGGCTTTCAGAGTCGCCCCAGCGGCCCCGTGGGCAGGGGGCCTGGAACGGGGGTGGGGCTGGGCTGGGGAGGGTAAGTCCCAGCCCAGCCAGGCAGAGGGCAAGGCAGCTGGGGGGGGGGGCTGTTCCCACCCCCACCGGCCCCAGCAGCAATTTGGGGAGTGGTGAGCACTCAGCCAGAGGGCCGTGCCGGGCACACTATGGGAACACCAGACACAGCAGGGCCATGGCCCAACCAACTGAGACCACAGGGAGTGGGGACGGGTGCCCCAGAGTCTCCCATGCCCTCAGCAGAGGGGCGACCACCCCTGGAACTGAGCCCTGACCCTGGTCTCACTCAGCCCTGACCCTGGTCTCATACTGAGTCCTGATCCTGGTCTCACTGAGCCCTGATCCTGGTCACACTGAGCCCTGATCCTGGTCTCACTCAGCCCTGACCCTGGTCTCACACTGACCCCTGATCCTGGTCTCACTCAGCCCTGATCCTGGTCACACTCAGCCCTGACCCTGGTCTCATACTGAGCCCTGACCCTGGTCTCACTCAGCCCTGACCCTGGTCTCACACTGACCCCTGACCCTGGTCTCACTCAGCCCTGACACTGGTCTCATACTGAGCCCTGATCCTGGTCTCACTGAGCCCTGACCCTGGTCTCACTCAGCCCTGATCCTGGTCACACTGAGCCCTGACCCTGGTCTCACTCAGCCCTGACACTGGTCTCATACTGAGCCCAGGTCCTGGTCTCACTCAGCCCTGATCCCGGTCTCAGTCAGCCCTGACCCTGGTCACACACTGAGCCCTGATCCTACTCATTGGCTGAACTCCAACCTTGGTCACACTCTGAGTCTGTCTGTTCAGAGACTCAGCACTCACCCTGATCACATGCTGACCCTTGACCCTGGCCACACAGTAAGTCCCAATCCTGACCACACGTTGAGCCCTGGGCCCAACCACATACTGAGCCCCGGTCCTGACCACACACTGAGCCCTGGTCCTGGCCACACATTGAGCCCTGGTCCTGGCCACACGCTGAGCCCTAATCTGACCACATGCTGGGCCATGGGCCTGACCACATGCTGATCCCTGACCCTGGCCACGGGTTGAGCCCTGGTCCTGGCCACATGCTGAGCCCTGATCCTGGCTACATGCTGAGCCCTGGTCCTGACTACACACTGAGCCCTGGTCCTGGCCACATGCTGAGCCCTGCTCCTGACCACACACTGAGCCCTGGTCCTGGCCACATGCTGAGCCCTGGTCCTGGTCTCATACTGAGCCCTTGACCTGACCACATGCTGAGCCCTGGTCCTGGCCATATGCTGAGCCCTAATCTGACCACATGCTGGGCCCTGGACCTGACCACATGCTGAGCCCTTGTCCTGGTCTCATACTGAGCCCTTGTCCTGGCCACGTGCTGAGCCCTGGTCCTGGTCTCATACTGAGCCCTCGTCCTGACCACATGCTGAGCCCTGGTCCTGGCCATATGCTGAGCCCTAATCTGACCACATGCTGGGCCCTGGACCTGACCACATGCTGACCCCTGACCCCCTCCCTCCACCCTCGCAGGCCCTGTGCTGTGTCAGAAGCCTGAGGGACTCAGCCTACACAGCAGAGAGAAGCCCGGTGGCCACTACCCCACGGCCCTGGGTCACACACACTCGCAGCTCTGCAGCCAGGGTGGCAGGCAGCAGGGGGCCTCTCCTGCCGGGGTGGCTCCGACCCAGCCCAGGTCTCACCACTCAGAGGGCTGGGGCCCCGGGTCTCCCCATGTAGAGGGCTGGGGCCCCGGGTCTCCCCACTCAGAGGGCTGGGGCCCCGGGTCTCCCCACGCAGAGGGCTTGGCTCCCGGGTCTCCCACGCAGAGGGCTCGGCTCCCGGGCTGGCCACTCCGGCCCCTGCCCCGCCTCTCCTCTCTGCAGCCCGCTTCCCGGGCTGGCCACTCCGGCCCCGCCCCGCCTCTGCAGCCCGCTCCCCTGCCAAGGGCCCTCCCGCCTCTCCTCTGCAGCCCGCTCCCCTGCCGAGGGCCATCCCGCCTCACCTGGATGAAGGAGCTGAGGGTGGCGTTGGTGGGGTTGTGGGTGATGAGGAAACGCATGTGCCTGTAGCTCAGCTCCACGGGGGCCGGCCGGTTCATCCGCGCCATGGCGGCCCGGGGCCGGGAGGGGGCGCCAGAGAGGGCTGGGCACGCGGGCCAGGGAAGCCCTCGCCAAGAGGGCCAGCTGTGCTTGTCCTAGGAGAGGCTGTCTGAAAACCCGCCCCTCACTCCGCACAAATATTGTGCAAATACTCGGGAGGGGGAGGGAGCTGCCCGGTGCGTGGATAGTTAAAAAAGAAAATCCAACGTGTCAAAAAAAACAAGACCCCCAGAGCAAAATGGGCAACTCCAAAGAGCTGTCTCTTGGGGCTGATGATGGTAGGGGGGTGTAGAAACAAAAGACGAGTCAGCGAGAAAAAAAACCTTGAGAAGCCCAGAGTGAATCCGGCCGTGGGGACGCTGTCCAGTGCCGTGTCCCTCGCTGGGCCACCCCTCTGCATCAGCGGACGACCAACGGCACCCTTGGCTCACAGGTGGGCCTCAATCCCCCAAGGACCAAAGGAAAAATGAGCTTGAAATGAAGCAACTTGGGGGCGGCCGTGGGGTGGGCGTCTCGGGCAGTCTCAGGCGCACGGGGTCCCTGTCACGTTACCCCATCAGGGTCCAGCGAGTCCCGGAGCAGGGCAGGGGGCTCAGGCGGCAGCGCCGGCCCCAGGTCGGGCAGCGGTGGCCAGCGGCGGGCGAGGGCGATGGTGACGGCCAGCGGCGCAGGGCGGTCGGCAGCGGCAGGGGCGGCAGCGATGCTGGGCACAGCTGCACTCAGAGCGGCCCCCGGGCGGTCTCTCCATAGGCCCCCCGGCCGTCAGCCGCAGGCAAGGTCTGGGCGAGCAAGGAGAGGGAAGTTAGGGGCCCTGAGCTGACAGGACCGCCCCAGGTGGGGTGGGCAGGGGCAGGGACCACCCAGACTCCAAGGGGGGCTGAACCCACGCGAGAGCCTGGTGCGTCTGTGGGGACCCAGAGCCCAGCCCCGCCCCTGGCCTGCAGCGGGCAGACGCCGCCCCGCCCCAGAGAGTCTGGATTCTAGGCCCCAGTGCAGTGTCTGAGCCCCAGGGAAGGGGGCGGCACAGCCAGCCCTGCCGGAGGCGTGGTGGGTGTGGGGTGCAGCCCCAAGCATGCCTGCTGTCCCTGAGCCTCCTGCCCTGGCCGGTCCCCGCCCCCAGCCACCGCGGCCGTCCCCAGCACAGGCTCCCAAGGTTGGCGAGGACAGGAGGTAGACAGGTCGGCCCCGCTCTCCAGGAGCTCAGAGAGGCAGCGGCCACGGGGGCCAGGGCCGGCCGCCAGGCACATGCCATGCCGCTGACGGCGCGCAGGTGGCCAGGGGCCGGTCACGCCGTGACCCTCCCCAACCTCGGACATGCCGCTGGTCCCTCTGCACACAAGGGGTCCACCAGGACGCCCTGAAGTCCCTTCAGCTACAGCCAGGGGCTAGAAGACCCCACCAGGCCCCACGCCCGCCACTCCTCTCTGCTCAGCCCAAGACACGGGCACCGCACACCACCCTCAGTGGGCAGAGCCGCAGCCACCACCTCGTCCCTCTGCCCCACCCCGGCCGCCTTTGACTGCCCACAGGCAGGCCTCAGCCTGTGTTCCCCTGGGACCGGGAAGGAGGGACGGGGGCTCCACCGTGGCCAGCGCAGCCCCACAGGTGCCCACGGCCTGCAGCTGCAGCTGTGTAGCGTGGGTGGCCAGCAGTGCTGGGCTCCGGGCAGGCCCCACGACCCCCAGAGCAGCCCTGGCCGCATCTCGGGGGCCCCAGAAGGGAGACAAGGCAGAGAGAAGGACCTGTCCCTGGCTCAGCCGGGCCCCCAAGCTGTGTGAGTGCCTGGGTGTGAGTGTGAGTATCGGGGTGTGCGCATGCGTATGAGTGCACGTGTGTACCTGTGTGTGTACACGTGAACATGTGTGTGTGCATGTGTCTGTGTTGAGGAGAGAACAGCCCAAGGAAGCCACAGGTACACAGAGGCCCCTCCCCGAGGGACTCACCCACTACCCCCGGCTGCTGGGCCTGGGGCCCCCAGGGCTGAGGGTCTTGGGAAGGAGGCGGGCACTCAGCCGCCCCACACCACGGCCACCTCAAGGCCTGACTTGTCACGTGTCTACGGGAATCAGTGGTTTTACTGGGCTGGGCTCAGGGGTCAGGGTCAGGAGCTGAGACTGGACCAGGCTGGGCTGGGGTCTTGCCACACCCGCACTTGTCTCTGCAGCCTGGGGTCCCAGAAACACCCCCAGGCTCACCCCCTGCTCTGGGGCCGCCCCTCGGGGAAGACCCTTTCTGCCCACTCACTGAGCAGAGCCCAGAGGAGGCCTGATGAGGCGAAAGCCTGGTGCCCATGGGGGTCCCGGCCCGCCTCCCAGGCTTGTGGCTGTACCGGGGGCAGCCATGCACACCTGGCCCCCTGCTAAGCCCAGGAGTCCCAGGTCTGGGCAGAGGGCTCCCACCTGGGAAACAGGCCGAGCCCCTGCCCCCAGCAGGCTGTGGTGCAGCCACCCCCCCCCCACCAGGGGGCTATGCTCCACTGGCCTCTAGCCGCCTCTGCACTGGACGCCACGCCCACCAGCCCCCCATACCCATGGGGTCCTATGGGGAGATGCAGCCCCTCCTTCCCTGGGGCTAGCGGCCAGGGAGCCGCGGGCCTGGGCCCTCTGCTGTGGACCAGGCGTCCAACCCGGCGGCTTTCTTCCCCCTCAGGTCCAGGAGAAGATCCTGCCGAACCCCAGCGCAAGAGAAAGCCCAGGGTCAGGCTGGCCCCCCTCATTCCTTGCGGAACCCCTCCGCACAGGGGCCGTGTGACCCTGCAGGCAGAATGCTCGTGGGGGCTCCCGGGGAAAGGCCGAGATGGGAGGGCTGGGGGCTCCCAGCACCCCTCCTCGGGCGTCGCCGCCTGGGGACGGGGCTAGGGTCCTAGGTCCCGCCCACCCTCCCGCACAATGCGTCCCGCCGACCTGCTCACCCGCGCCCGCACGCCTCCCGCCGCCTCCATGCGCGCCGGGCCAGGCCGGGCCGCGCTCGCCGGCCCAGATCCCGCCGCGCGGGCCTCGCAGTGGTCGCCGGCTCCAAGGCGGTGCCCGGCCAGCCCCGGCTATTTATAGCGCCCGGGCGTCACGTGGGGCGGTGACCCGCGGGCGCCCGGGCCGCGGGGGCTCCCACACCTGCCGCCTAAATATAGCCGCGGGCCGCTGCCCCGCGCGCTCACACAAAGGGGCCGGGGCGAGGAAGAGGAAGCGGCCCGGGCCGCAGGAAGGGATAGCACGGGGCTCGGCCCTTCCTCCTAGCTCCGGTCCTCGGCCCCCCGGGGGGGGGGGGGTGCTCGCGGGCAGGGGTCTCCAGCAGGACGCGCGACTGCGAGGGCCCCACGCCGCAGCCAGGGCAGCTCTTGGCGCGCCCAGCACCTGCAGAGGCCAGCGAGGAGCCAGGGCAGCTGGCAGCCCCACGGGGGTCCAGCTCTGCACCCACCCTGCGCACCAGAGCTGCCAGCCCCTGGGGACCCCTCTGCAGGGGGCTGCTCTCATCCCCCCCACCACAGGAGAGGAAAATGAGGCGCAGCTGATGTCTCCCAAGGACTGGGGGGCCCACCTCCCGCTCAGGGCGCCCCGAGGTTGCAGGTACTGAGGTACTGCTGGTCCCCAGCATTCCTTGGCTGGCCAGCAGGCGCTCTGGGAGCAGGGTAGGCAGTCCCCAGCACACAGGGTCCCCGGAGGCCTTGCCTCGGGCTGGGAACCCGGCTCTGAGCCCAGCTCCCAGACTGCAGCCTGGCCCCTGCACTCGGCGGTCAGCGCCGGGGCCAGGGGGCAGGGGCAGGCTGGCCAGGGGCCTGGCGGCCGACTCAGTCCCCTCCCAGGCCCTCCCAGCGCACACACCCCGGAGCAGGAGCCTGGCTGGGCCCCAGTCGAGGACAGCAAGGCCACGTCCAGGCTGCTGGACAGCCCGCAGGAGCCCCACACCCACGACCCCCCAGAGCCCTGCTTGGCAGAGCACAGCCCTGGGAGGGGGGCGGAGCCAGCTGCTTCTGTCCCTTCAAGCGCTAAGGAACCCTGGTGCACGGTCCCACCAAGCGCTGTGACGCTGCGGCCAGGCGCAGGGCCCCCTTGCTGCCCAGGCTGTCCTGCCCCGCTCTGCCCCCCCAACTTCTTACCAGGGGCCTCTGGCTAGGCCTGGGGGGCACCTGCTGCAGCTGGCACGGCCCCAAGCCTTTCGGAGAAGTCTATTTATATCCGGGCAGGAGCGTTCCTGGAACCCTCCCCAAGCAAGCCCAAGTCTGCCCATCGCCAGGGGGGCTGGAGGGGAGACCCCAGCAGGCCCAGCCCCTGCTACGCTGCGCCGCGGGGCGGGGCACCTTCCCAGCCCCCAGGCCCAGCCCCCTGCTGAGCCACCCAGGTTATGCGTTTCCCCCTCCCACATGCCCGCCGCCAGAACCGCGGCCCCCATGCTGCGGGGCTCCAGCCTCCCGCACAGGCCCTGGCACCAGAGGGCGCCCACTTGTTTGTGGGAGGGACAAATGACCCAGCGTTCTGGGAAGAGGCCCAGGCCGGAGAGAAACACCCAGAAGCCATCACGGGATCTCAGGCCCAGGATCTGGAGGGGCCTCCAAGGTCACCACCACCTGATCCCCCACTGGCACACGTCGGCCACAGGGCGCTCACCACTCACCGGCAGCTCCCAGAGTCGTCCGGGCACTGAGGCGGGCGCCAGCAGCCCCAGGGTGGCAGGGAAGGCTTCCTGGAGGAGGCGGCCAGAGGGCAGGGGTGCCATGCTCCCAAGGCCGCACTCCCTCAGTGACCTAGGCCAGCACCGGCCCTGACCGGGGCCAGTGACCTCCTCCGTAAAGGGAGACGCAGCCAGGGAGGGGAGCCACCTTCGGCGCTGGTGCCAGCTCCCAGCTGGTCACGCGGTGCCCGGGCTGGGACCGGGAAGCAGAGCTGTTGGGAGCAGGCTTGGGTTTCCCCGGGGCAGGTACCTGTTCTCCCTGCCAGGGATCTTGAGCCGAGCCAGGCCGCAAGGACAACCCCATACAGGCCGCCCTCCCCCACACGTGGCTCCGACAGCCCGTGGGGCCTGCTGCTGACTTAGCAACCCCGGTGGCCGGCCCCGGAGGACACCCTCGCTTGTCCCCAGCCAGCCGCAGCAGCAGCAGGCAGGCGGCCGGGGCCCAGGGCAGGAGCCCGGGCAGGGCTGCTGCGGGTCCGCCCAGGCTGTCCCCCCGCTGGACAGAGTGCTGGGGCAGGCGCCTCGGGCCCTGGAGCCTGCAGCCACTCGGGATTCCAGGAGGGCGTGCAGGTGATAGGTAGCCATGGGCCCCTCGGCAGGTGCTTGGGCCCCCCGCGTGGATCCAGCAGGGTGGGGCCCCCCTCTTCTGGGCTGCACCCTCCCAGTGGGACCAGAAGGAAGCAGCAGAGCCAGGGCACCCACTGCCCCGCTCTGGGCCTGCCAGTCACCTGTAAGGTGACAAGCCCCGCCTCTGTGGATGCTAAGGGGACAAGGGACAGCTGGAAGCCAGGGTCTCTGCAGCCCCAGGCAAAGTGGGGCCCCAAGTGAGGACATAAGAGCCCTCCAGGTGCCCCCTACCATTCCAGAAGCGGGGGGGGCTCCCTGCCTGGGGGCCTGAGATGGACACGCCCCCTTCCTTCCTGCCAGGAGCCCAGGGCTGCGCAGGGCTGGGGCTGTCCGTGTCTCAGGAGCCTCCCCTGCTAGGATGCTGTGGCACCACCTGATGCCACACTGTGCGCCAACACAGGCTGCCCCAGCCCCACCGCTCCACCGCCTGCGCCCCCTTGGGCCTCCCCGGCTCAGGACCCCCCCCACCCGGGGAGCAGGGAGCTAGGATCGCCTTCCTTAATTCACTCTCATTCTCCAATTTGACAAACGTCTGTCCAGCCCCATCGGGCGCCACACACTGGGCCGAGCTCGGGGTCACACAGGGGAAGAAGCTGGTGGAACCTCGGACCCAGCGGGAGCCTCCCCAACTTCCTGTGGGTGGGCTGAGCTGGCCTCTGTGTCCCCTGCTGCCCTGTGTGGGGGAGGGTTGGGGGGGCGGGAGAACAGGCGGCACCACCGCAGCAAACCTCCCCCACCCCCACGGCCACTTCCTCACATCCTTCCAGTCTGTATACCGCCTCTGCAAGCCAGGATCCCCGGGCAGGTGCCGTCCGTGCCTCAGTCCTCCCATATAGGAAATGGGACCACACAGTGACCAGAAACAAATCAACTCACAGACAGTGCTGGGAACACAGCCTGGCACCGGGAGCCATCAGCGTCACCCATGTGACCCCCCGTCCCCATGCACGGCACACCACCTTCCCCCCTCTGGCCTCGGCCTGCATTGGGCAAGGAAGGGGCCAGCAGGGCCTGGACGTCCCCCGGGCGCCCAGTCTCAGAGGCTCCCTGCCCCTCCTCCCAACACCCAGACCTGCGCTGCCGGCCCCGCCCCTAACATCCAGTGGCGCATCCCGAGTGGTCTCCAGGCCTCTTTCTCTCTCCCCGCCCCCACCCAGCCAGCCACTGCACTCCCCAGGGACCTGCACCAGAGGCGACCCCATGTGGCCTGATCAGCAGGAGCCCCGCCCCCAGCCCAGTACACCCCCATCAAGGGCCCACGTCCCCTGCCCTGGCCTGGCTCGAGCAGGGGGTGCAGAACGGTGGCCTCCACGGCCCCGGGGTCGTGGCTACAAAACACAGTTCCCCCCGGGGGGAGGGACGCGGCGGACAGGGTGCGGGATTGGCTCTTCCCAGGACCCTGGTCTCCCCACCCAGGCAGGGCCCCTCTTCCTCCAGGAAGCGCTCTGGTGCCCTCGTGCCCGGGTCTCCCCACAGCCAACCCCAGGGAGCAGTCGGGTGGAGGGCAGTGGGGACACAGCCCACTCAGTGGACTGCAGCAGATGATGTGGGACATGGAGGGAGCAATCCTGGCAGCTCCCAGAGGAGGTGGCAGAGACAGTGTGCCCTGCAGAGTGGCATGGGGAACAGCCCAGCCTCTACACTGAGCCCCAGGTCAGCCCCACGCACGCGCACACCCCCACCCGAGACCACAGCCTCGCAAACCCCATTTTACCCAAGGCCTCGGACAGGAGGGTGGAGTGCCTGCACCTGGTCTGGAGCATCGAGCCCGGGTTCCTCCTTGCTCCCAGCCCCGGGAATCGCACAGCGCTGGTGCTCAGAGCCCAGACCCAGGGGAGGTCACAAGCCACACGACAGGGCTCGGAGCGCGCAGCAGGCACAGGGGCCCAGCAGGGACTCCTCAGGGACGCTGCCTCCCCCCTCTCGAGCCCCACGGGGCGTCATGAACGCCCCAGCTGACAACAGCTGAGCCCTGCGCTACGTTTACAGCAATGACTATAACCATGGCCACACCCGCCAGGCCCCCAGTTCTGCAGGGACCCTAGCAGGCCTGAAGGGTCCCTCATGTCAGGGCGGGGGAGGTCTGTAAGTCCAGCCAGCCACCTCTGCCCACCTCTCCCAGCCTGGCCAGCCGCTCCCAGGGACGCGGGCGGGGCTGCCCCTGCCTCAGAGGGCGTGGCCAGTCCCTGCATCTTGCCAGCCAAGCCAGGTCCACGTGGGGCACTTGTGTGGGTGGGCGGGGCCCGGGAGTTCAGGCCAGCTGTCCGAGAGCCTTCCACAGTGCGAGGCGCAGCGCGAGTGACAAACCACGTGGTCGCGGCGTGGTGACCCTCATTTAGTGGAGAAGGGGACAGAGGGGAAGGAAGAGCCAGGCTGGGCCCCCCACACACCCACTAGAACCCAAGTCAGTCCTGTGCCCCACCCCACAGCGGGCAGCCAGACACCCGTGGCCGCCTGGGCCTCTGCGCACCAGGCAGGACATTAAGAGTCCACCCCGCAAAGCCTGGCCCCCCACGGCCCCCCGCTTGGTGGAAAGGTTCCACCAGCAGGGCGGCGCCCTCGCCCCGCCTGCCCTGGGGAGGCCCGGCGCCCCTCCCTCGCGGCCCCCTACCCAGGCGCGCGCGGACACTCACCGGCGCCAGGCGCTCCGCGGGCTCTTCTGCGCCGCGCTGGCCTTTATCCCGCCCGCCCTCCGCCCTCCGCCCCCTGCGCGTCAGAGGCCCGGGCGGAGACGGGGGCGGCCCCCCGCGGACACCGGGACACCCGCCCGAGCATGGAGCGGGGGCTGGGGCCGCGGGGTCCCAGGCCTGGCGGCATCCCTGGGCCCCTCCTGCGCTGGGCTGGGCTCCGGGTAATCCCCAGGGGACAGTGACAGCAGGAGTCGAGGGAGGGCCCGCGGCTAGCGCGCCCCAGGTCTCCAGCCTGTTTCCCGCGGAGTCTGCTGCAGGCCAGGGAGAGGGTTCCACAGCCCCTGCCCAGCCCGCTGCAGCCTGCCTCCAGCCCGGGCAGCAGCCCCTTGGGCCCTGGGGGTCGTCCTCCCGCGTCCATTTCCGCCAGAAGGAAGTGGAGGGACATTGAGTAGCGCGGCCGGCCGGTGGCCCACCCCCCACCCCACAGCATGCACATTGCATCCGGAGGAAGCTGAGCCCCCCCCCCCAGGATGTGCCCCAGCCAAGGGGTATCAGGAAGGGTGCGGGGCCTCAGACCCACCCTGGCCCCGGACTCTTGGAGGCAGAGGCCAATCGGGGCCTGTCCTTGCTGGGTGCAGGGAGCCATGGGGTCCCCTCCTGGGCGCCCCATCCACAAGTCTCCCCACCTCTGCCCGAGGCACTTCCCAAGGGCCCAGGGATCCGGCTCAGCCTGATGCCCGGAGCCCTCCCTGTCCCTCTCCTCCTGACCAGGTGCATGACTCACACACCTGCCACCAGGCTGTCCTCCCTCCAGCCCTCCCCCTGCCCTGCGCGTGAACAGCCGGGGGCCCCGCCCCCTCCCTGCCACCGTGACCCAGCCCCCCTGCTGGGAGGGTCCCAGGGGCTGCTCTACCTGGGATCCCCCACGGAGCGCAGGGCCACGGCCAGCCGGGTGCCTCTCCCACAGCAGGTGTGAATCTGAGGATCGCTGTCCCCAGGGGACTGAGCGGCCAGCGGGCCAAGCGAGTGGCTGGGACAGGACTCCCAGGCCACGGTCAGCAGCTACACTCCCACGCGTGGCCCCTGTCAGCGCACCCGGCCCCCAGCCTCCCTGTCCCTGGAGCCGCTCCTCAGAGACCAGGAGCCCCAGGCAGGTGTGGGCTCGGGACTTGGCAGCTCCTGGATCCCGGACAGCCGCGGGGAGGCCTCGTGAGCCCTCCTAGCCCGGGCCTTACACCTGGGCACCCCCACCCTGGGGCTTTGTCCCAGGCCCCACACAGGCTGGCGCCAACTCCCGACACTGAGTGCCCGGGGCTCCGAGGCCCCGGGGAGACCTGGCCCCCACGTACCCCACAGCCAACCAGGCACACAGAGGCCCCCAAGAGGTGCGGCCAGAGCCCTCCGCAGGCAGGGCCCTGCCCCTCCCGTGCCACACACGGAGCCTTCTGGGGTCTCAGAGAGTAGGTGCTCCATGGCACGCGTGGCCCTCCAGCCTCCCCTCCAGGAGGGTCCCCAGCAGCCAGGATCTCAGAGGAAGGTCCCAAGGCAACGTCAGTCGGCGAGGGGACCAGGCAGCCCCGACGCCCCCAGGCACTGAGAAGGTCCATGTGCAGACCCAGAAGCCCGGCTCAGAGCGAGAAAGGGCAGCGAGGCCCCGCCCCGCGACAGTGTGGAGGCTCCCGCGGCACTGGGGTTCCAGCCGAGCCCGCTCGCCGGAGGGATCCAGAGCCGACCAGACCGCCTCTGCCTGCCTGGACTGAGCAGGGCGTGGACCCGTGTCCTCCTCAGCGCCCTTGATGGCCGTCAGCCTTCGGCCGGCACCGGGCCCTGACGCTCCTGGCATGCACACCCCAGCCCCAGGAGACGGTCAGCTGCCAGGCGGAGCCTGGGTCCCTGTTCAAACCCAGCTCAAATCCCCTGCATGCCCCATGAACGTCCCCTCCCTAAGCCCAAGGACTCCCGAACACGCCCCCACAGACGTCCCCAGAGCAGTTTGCCACCAGTGCCCATTTTGTGGATGGAGAAGCCGAGGCTCGGGCCAGGTTCTCAGGGACAGCCTGGAGGGGCCGGGGCAGGGCCCAGGCCAGGCTCAAGGTCAACACCACTCCTTGTCAGAGCACCAGGAGGCCCAGCCACCCAGGGCTTGCCTCAGTCCCCAGCCTCCCCACCCTGGTCCTGCCCGCAGCCGGGACCTCGGGTCAGGCAGGCAGGAAGAGGGCTTGAGATCTCGGAGGTAGCCAGGGCTGCTGGCCAGGGCTGCTGGCCACGCGTCAGAGGGGCCTCGGGAGGCCACGTCCAGAACGGCCGGCGCGGTGAGAGGCCCCAGCTGGTGCACGTAGGCCCCTGGGCCAGGCCTGCCCAGCAGGCTGTGCCAGGAGCCGGCTATTTCTGGGCTGCCCGCTGGCAAGAGGCAAGCCGGACACACCCAGGGGCCAGCGCCCGAGGGGTGATGGAGATCCTGCCGGGGGACCCCACGCCCGTGGCCCCCTCCTCTCCCACGAGGCACAGCCGAGGCGCCGTGTCCACCGCACCACCGCCAGGCTGCGTTCACCCCACTGCCCCCGTGACCATCCAACACACGGCACGGGGGCTCGGGGCCGGCACGAGACGCAGCCTGGGACCCCAGCGTGCAGCCTTAGTGCAAACTCAGCGCAGGCAGGTCCCCTGGGGACCCCGAGGGGAGGGGGGCTCCCTCCCATCACCCCGAGCCCAGGGCCTGCTCCAGCCTGTGGCCACCGTGCTCAGAGCTGCCCCTCACAGAGGGTCGCCATCCCTCTACCTGGCTGTGCCTCGGTCTGCCCGTCTGTAAAATGGGTTCACCAGCAGCCCGTCCTCCATGGCGCTGGCCTGGGGGCCTCCTGGCACCTGGAGGGACAGTCCCCTTTCCTGGAGGCCTCAGCTGAGTCCATTGAACCTGTCCGCTGGGCTGGCACAAATCCAAGAGGACACTGAGAATCCCCGGCCACCACACCCAGGCTTCGGGAGCCTCCGCGTGGGACGGCCACTCCTGCGTGGGCTCTGTGGGAGACACAGGGTTAACTGTGTGGAAGGAATTTCTCTCCCTGGGGACTTGGGGTGTTCTTGATGCTGGGAGGGGGCCTCACAGAGCCCAGCCCAGCACAGCCAGGCGGGCCACCCCAAAGGGCCCCACGATCCCACTGTCAGCGGAGATCATAGTGTGGGGTTCTTGTCATCACGCAAGAAAAAATTCAGACATGGGTCAGAAAGCAGCGGTCAGCAAGGTGGCTGCTGCCCCCTGGAAGGGGAGTGGGACAGGAACAGCCACTCCCAACTGACCAGCGAGGACCTGGCCCGGCCAGGACCCAGGGAACTTCCGGAAAGACCTGCCTGAGTCCCCAGGGCAGACAGACACCCGGCCACCCCGTGGGCGGCCTGAAGTCGCTGCTCGGGGCTTCCTGGCATCTCCCAAGGCACCCAAGCCGAACCAGGGCAGAGGCCGGGTGGGCGACCTTGCTCCTCTGGGCACGGCCGCTTCCTGACTCGGGGTGGGGGTGCGGGGGGACTTGTCTGGCCTCCTGCTGAAGTGCAGCCAGCACGGGAGGCCCCACGGAGCCCCCGGAGCCCCCAGCATCGGGCACGGGGTCAGGCCCGCGGCAGACCTCGCTAACACGTTCCCAATGAGGGTTTCTGGATTCTCCGTCTGCTGGCGTAGACTTGGGGTACTGGGTGGGTGCTGCCAGTGGGTGGTGAGGACACTGTTGGGTCAGGGGTGACCCCCACAGTGGGGAGGGGAAGGCATCGAGGAGCAGCACCCAGGGCTGGGAAGAGCCCAGGGGGCTGTGGCTTCTCCCTCCAGGCCTGCCCACGCCGCCTCCTCCCAGAAGACCTCCCGGTCACCGCGAAGCTACTGTGAGCCATGGCCATGTCCACCCTGAGGCGTCCTGGCCACTGGCTTGCTGAGACCCTGCTGAGTGCCCGCAGCCCAGGGCGGGCCCTGCCACCCTCCCCAAAGCGCCACCCCAGGGGGCCCAGCCCCCTCCTGCTGCCTCAGGGAGTCCCACCACCAGGCCTCCACTTTCTCAGTGCCAACCACCTGGGGCACACTCAGGGCCCCATGCCGTCGGTGCCTCCAAACCCCACCTCCTTGGAGGCCCACTCGGTGGCCACACTTAGTGAGCACCTGCTGGATACCACGGCTGCACTCTGGGTCGACATGGAGAGAATTCTGGGTCCCTAGCATGACGATGGATTTGGCCACAGCCACCGAGAGAGCCCTTGGGGGCAGGTTCCCTGGGGACGACCCTGGCAAGGCTACAGCGCGAGGCTGCAGAGACCTGAAGCTGCTGGGGAGCCCCTGGCCCCGACGCCACGAGGCTCCCTCATCCGCGGCCAGCCACCAGGAGGAGGGGGCGGAGACAGCCCCTGTGTGTCCTGCCCCCAGTCCCCAGGCCAGGCAGGGGCAGAGCGGATGCTCAGACCAGAGCCCCCAGCACCCTCAACGCCCCTCCTGCTGCAGCAGCACCTCAGCCCCCCCCCCCCACGCAGTACCCCGTGCCCTGAGGTTGGACCCCTGTGGTCCCGGGATTGAGGGCAGCGCCGCATGGCGGGCGCAGTGCACACCCGGGGTCCTCCCGGCTCCACCTGTGTGGCCCAGCCTCTCTGAGCCCCATCGATGCCCCGGCCCTCCCCCCAGCACCACACAGCACAGCAGGGACTCGGGACCAGTCACTGACCTACGGACACCCCAGGGCCTGCACCCCAAGCACCCTCCACAAAGCAGTCTGGGTAGACAAGCCTCCAGCAGCTGGTGCCCCAGACCCGGGCCAGCCCGGTTCTCACACTCGCTTCCTCCTGGGTGTGTGTGTTGTTGGGGGGGACTGGCCACGCTGTATCGGCATCACTTCTGAGGTCCAGCGGCCAGAGCTTCCGAAGGGAAGGCGGGGGGGGGGAGGAAGTGGGCAAGGGGGCTGCTCCCTGGCGTCCCCAGAGCCAGCAGGACAAGGCTGTCTGACCTCCGAGGCCACTGAGCTCCTGTGGGCAGGAGGCCCGGCACGCTGGCCCCCTGGGGTCAGTCTGTCCTCAGCCCGGGCGGGCCCAGCTGGCAGGGTCCGTGGGAACCATCCCAGGCCCGCCAGAGCCACGCTGGGGCCAGTCCGTGGACGCTGGAGCTGCCCCCGATGCCAGGGCCGCCAGACGTGTCCCTCAGGGAGAAGCAGCCCCGGCCGCTGAGCCTGCACCAGGCACGTCCACGCTCCACACAGCCCCGGGCCCTGGGCAAACGCGGTCACTCCTGCCGCTGCTGGGGCGTCCGCAGACCCCCTAGCTGGGCTGCCCCGTCTCTGCTGCCCCTGGCCTGCCACGCCGCTGCGGCCCCCAGCCCTCCTGAGTGGGCACCCCCTCCCCACTTCCCTCCCCCAGCCTCCTCTTCCATCCCTGCTGGCACCCAGGGTCTCTTCCTCCAGCCCCAGTGGCTCCTAGGACCCCACACAGACCCCTGGGCTGAAGCTGGGTGGCCTCATCCCTGTCCCAAGACTGAGTTTCATGGGGGGGGGCAGATGGACACTGCCCGGGCAGCCCAGCCCTCGCTGCGGTCCACATGCCCGGAGCGCCCCTCCCCCTTCTCCACCGGGGACTCCGCAGCACGGACCCCCGAGCCACTGGCTGTCCTCACAGGCCCGGGGGCCCCTGGGGACGGCCTTTCCGGTGACTTCCTGCCAGGGAGGCCGGGGGAGGGGGGCAAGCAGCCTGCAGATGGCTTCCTGCGTCTGGGCAGCGTGGGAACGGCCCCGCCCAGCAAGGCCACGGAGGGGCGGGTGGGAGAGGGGAGGCCTGCCCCACCCCCACACGGCAGCTACTGCACACGGGCCCACAGGGTCTCGCACCTCCTGAGGCACGGGGCCCAGCGCCCAGGTGAGCGGTCAGGTGGGAGTGGGGGGTGTGAGGCCCTGGGAAGACAGAGTGTCATGGTCCCAGCCTCGGGCAGTGGAGCAGGCAGAGGCCCCGCAGCCCAGGCCTCTGCAGGGATGTTCCTCCCTGGTCTGTGGGAGACCTCCGGCTACAGTGGGAACCACACCCTCGGCTTCACAGGCAGCCAGGGACAGCCGGGTCAGGGGAGGTATGGTCCTGGGGTCTGCCATCAAGGTGGCCCAGCCCATGTGTCCTGGGCCCAGGGAGGGCCGAGGCTAGCCCAGGTCCCCAGGGACGGCCTGGCAGAGCCGGGGCTGCCCACGGCTCCCCAGGGCCCCACGGCGTGGCCAAGGAGGTCACGGGGCGGGGGAGGGGCAGCCGGGAGCCCCGGGCACCCTGAGGCAGCCCCTGACCTCCGCCTGGCGATTCCCAGCAGCTGAGGTTCTGGGCAGCCGGCCAGAGGGAAGCGACGCCCAGGACGAGGGGCCCGCTGGCCCTGGAGGGGGCACTGTGCTCGCCTTGGCGGGGCCCTGGGTCCAGCCCAGCGAGCGAGAGGAGGGTGCTGGCGTCCCAGGCCGTGCCGGGGTAGGGGTGCTGGGAGGAAGGGCGCCCTCTGGGGGTCAGGGTCAGAGTGGGCAGCAGGTGAAGCCCCTGCGCTCCGCAGCGGGGCGGCGATGGGGACAGAACTCCGCGAGGAGTGGCGGGGAATCCTCGGAGCCCTCCGGAGCCCCTTCCGGGAAGGCTGAGTCATGGGCGGGCCCGGGTCAGGGGAGCAGCTGGGAGCACTGGTCCCGTGGGAAGGGGCCGGGGCAGGGCCGCTCGTCTGCCCGCCTCCTCCAGGCTGGGCCAACCCTGGCTTCGGGGTCTCTGGGGCGGGTGAGGCTGAGGCCGTGGGAACAGATTCCCGCCGCTCCTAGCAGGGGCTGGGGAGATGATGCAGACAGCGCCCATTCTACAGATGGGGGAACTGAGGCCCAAGACAGGAGCCCCTCAGCTGTGACCGTCACAGACCAAGCGGCCCCTGCCTGCTGGGGAAACCGAGGCAGGCAGCCCGGGCCCAAAGCAGCTGCCTTCCGAATTCCCAGCCTGGAGAATCCCGTACCAACACAGCAGCCCGGGCAGGGACTCAAGACCCCAGACCCTCCGCTTCCAGGATGCCCTCCGGGGACCTGAATCCGGTTCCCACAGGCTCTGCTCCATCCCACCCACCCTGCCCTGGAAATTCCTCTGCCTCCTGCCGCCCTGGCCCCCAGAATCCGATTCAGGCAATCAGACCACCTTCTCACCACCCATCTGCCCACGTGGTGGCCCCTGCGGGGGCGCTTGGACCCCCTGGAGCACCAAGCAGTCAGAGGTCCCCCAGCCCAGGACCACCAATGGGGGCCAGAGCAGAGACTGCAAGGCACGCTCAGCCTGGAGGGTCAGCCCTGGGCTCACTGAGCCCTCAACCAGCAAACAGGCGCCGAACACCCCCTGGGACCCCCTGGCCGCCCCCCGCCCCTGCCCTGCTCTGACTGCCCAGGCCCGCCCATCCAGGACCCAGCCACGGGCGGCCAGGCACACAGTAGGTACGACAGAGAGGGGACCCGGCGCGCCCAGGATGGAGAGGGAGCAGCAGATGCTGAGGCTGGGAGCCCGGGCGGCAGGAAGACCCCAGATCGCATCCCTGCCCCGGGCAGCGCCTTGCCCAAGTGCCTCGCACCTCTGACAGTGGCAGGCACGCCATCCTGGAAGATCACAGCCCTCCAGAGCAGGGAACGCCCAGGCCCTGGTGTGCAAACGCCCACCCCACCAGCTGCGGCGCCAGGAGACCCAGCTCCACCCATCACGGGGCAGCCACACAGGCCCAGGTCCTCGGTCACCGCACGGGGCTTCGAGGCCGGAGCTAGGCATGCTGGGAACGCTTCCCAGAAGCACCTTGGCACTCCCAAGCCCGCCCCGGGGGCCCCAGGTCCCTGGGACCATCTTCCGAGACCCCACGAGGCCTTGCTGCTCCGCAGCCTCCCGCCCCACAACAGGCTGTCAGCAGGGGAGGGGCCTGGCACACAGCAGGCACGAGACAGGGGTTCCTGTCTTCTCAGGGGTTCCCACCCCGAGCTGTTCCAGCAGCAGAACAGGGAAGGGGTGCGGCTGCATGCGCGCATGCTGGAGCCCTCGCCCCCAGCTGCCCAGTGCCCTGGGGCAGCCGCAGCCCCATCGTGCACACACGGCCCCCGTCCCACGGGTGGCTCGCCCAGGCCGGCACAGCCGAGCCAGGCCTGCGAGGGCCCCGCTGCCCGGCTCGCCTGGGCACAGCACTCACCTAGCTCCCTTCCACAGCCGTAGCACAAGGTGAGGGTGGCGCCCCGGGCCCCGCAGGTCCCGGCCATCGCAGGAGCACGCAGGAAGCAAACCACGCCAGGTGCTCTGCCCAGGTTAGCTCGGCCGTGTCCAACGGTGCCCTCGCCCAGAAAACCGCGGCCACTGCTGCTCGCAGTGAATGCGGGCCACGGGCTGCACCTCGGAGCAGCCACAGGGCCAGCATGGGCAAGGGGAGGCCGCCCTGGGGCAGCAGCTATCTGCTGCTCCTGGGGGGGCGAGCCCCTGCTCGGCCCTGAGCCAGTGTGGCCAGGGTTCAGCAGACTCCGTGTGTGCTACTTCCTGGCTCTGAGCCACGTGCTCCCAGGGAGCACCGGGAGCCTGGCGTGGGGGTGGGGCGGGGACAGCGGGTGCTGAAGGCTCCATAGGAGTTCGCCTGCAGAGTGGCTGCGTGGTGTCTTGCAGCTCGAGACCCTGAGACCCTGAGAACTACGGTGATTCTCAGACCCCTCCCCATCTGGCTCTCTTCCCACCCCAGGGCCCACCATCAGCCATGCCCTGGGCCGGCCCCCTGGAGACAGAGGGGACGGCAGGGCTGGGGGGTCCTTCAGGGGCATCACCTCCCATCATACTGACCACCACGACCAACCCACCCCACCTGACCACCACCGCCCCACCCTGCTCCACCCCACCTGACCACCACAGCCCCCCCTCACCCCACCTGACCACCACCGCCCCACCCCACCTGACCACCACCGCCCCACCCTGCTCCACCCCACCTGACCACCACAGCCCCCCCCACCCCAACTGACCACCACTCCCCCCCACCCCACCTGACCACCACCGCCCCACCCCACCTGACCACCACAGCCCCACCCCACCTGACCACCACAGCCCCCCCCCACCCCACCTGACCACCACAGCCCCCCCCACCCCACCTGACCTGCAAGAGGGCATGAACGCCTGGCCAGCCGGGTCACGTGGGAGCGCAGCCCAGTGGGAGTGCGCCCCACACCCGCAGGCACGCTCACCTCGGCAGGAGCCGCTGTCCAGGGCACGCGGGGCCTGACCTAGGGTCCAGGGCTGGTGGTTGATACACCGGGCCTGGGGCGGTCGGGCATGGTCGGGGCGGCTGGGATGGAGGGGGCTGCTCATCCCTCGGCTTCCCTACCGGTTGGGGCGGATCCCGCGACCCCAGGACAACGGGGGAGCCATGGGGTTCCAACAGACGGCCGCCAGTGGCCATGCCCTGGCTCCTGGCTGCCCGCCCTGCTGCCCTGGGGGTCGTGGAGACGCCCCTTCTGCAGTGGCCCTGTGGGCCACCTTGGCAGAAAGACCAGTGGTGATGCGTGCAGGAGGACCCAGCCCTGTTCCCGCTTCCCAGCCCCTGGACCCTGGCCCAGACACGCGCCCAGTGGCTCCAGGGCCCTACAGGGGCCAGAGACCTTAGCTGTGCCGAGGCCACCTGACAGGGCCCCACCCCAGACATTCCTTCCCACCCCAGGGCCTTTGCGCCTGCTGCTCCACCTGCAAACGCCCCCCACCGTCCCATCGCATGGTCCCGCTGGCCCTGGGGCGGTCCCCTCCCCCCACTGCCAAGTCCCCAGGTGGCTTAACGACACTGGCCATGGTCCAGACAGGGCCCTCATCTGGCGGTCCCCAGCAGTGTCCCTGCACCTAGGCCAGCAGCTCGCACATGGCAGGTGCGTGGTAAATCGTGGACAGGCGGCTGAGCGGACGGTGCCCAGGGCTGGGGGCACTTGGCGTCAGGCCCTCCTGGGGCGCCTGCCGGCTCTGGGCTCTCAGGAGGAAGAAGGCTCCCGTGCCCTGAGCTCAGCACCCCGTGAGGCTCCCGGTCTCCCCGCTCCCCTGTGGGCTCCGTGGGTCCAGTTTAATGAAGGGGGTTTGAAGAGCTCCGCTGCTGTGCCGGGCAGCACTGCACCTGCCCGTGTGTCCGGCTCTCTCGGGCCTGTCCTGCCCGGCATGGCAGTGGCTCCGATCCCAGCCACCGTGGCTTCGGGGCGGGGGCACCGGCCTCCCCACAGGCTCGGACAGGCAGCCAGGGAAGAGGGGCCTGTGGCCGCTCCCACCCCGGCTCGGGCGTTTGCTGAGGCCCAGCCTGGCCGTGGAGGCCCCCAGCCCGCTGTGGGGTGGGAACGCGGCCACCCCACTCAGTAGGAAGCAGGAGGGCGGGGTCGGGACTGGGGAGGCCAGAGCCTCACAGCTGTGTCTGCCTAGATTCTCACAGTGCAGGGGTTGGGCGGGCTCCCGAGGGGTCTTGGAAAGGGGGCGGGTGGGGGGCAGCAGCGGTGGGGGCTGGGCCAGGGGCTCCCGAATCCCGGGCTGGGGGTGCTCCCGGGGGGGGGGGGTTGCCCCGCAGATCCTGCCCCCGCCCCAGGAAGATCCAGGCGGCCGCGGGCAGCGGGACAAGCGGGATTAGCAGATGAGCGGCCAGGAGGACAAGGGCAAGGTGAGAGCTAAGTGGATTCCGGAGAGCTTCTCCAGCCCAGCAGGCCTGCCCGGGGCCCGGCAGGGCGGCAGAGGAGGCGCCGGCGCCGCGGGCTCAGAGGGCCAGAGGCGTGAGCCCGGGCCGGCCCTCCCCGAGGCGGGACGGGGCCGGCGGGGTTTACCCTGTGGTCGCCTGCGCTGCGGGCGGCGGGGCTGGGGGCCTGGAGAACACTCCAGGAGGCCCTGAACCCAGCTGAGGACGCCTCCTCTGATGCCACCCGGTCAGGCGGCACAGGCGGGAACAGGAAGTGGGGTCGGGGTCGGGGCCGTGGCGGTCGGTCTTTCTTCCTTCCCTGAGTGGCAGGCTGACCCGCTGCCCGCGCTGCTGCCCGCGAGGAGGCCAGGACGCTGCCCGCTGAGGCTTGGAGTGGACGGGCGGCCCGGGCGGCTCTGGGCCCGCGTGGCTCGAGCGCCCCCTGGTGGGCTCTGGGGCAGGGCCAGCAGCCCAGGGGTGCGACCTGGGCTGGGGTCACAGCTGCCCCGCCAGAGCCGTCCTCGTGGGGCGATGCCCGATGTTTTGGAATGAGAAGCCTGCATTTGCGTTGTGCGCTGGACAGGCCCAGTGGTGAAAGGCCAGAGCGCGTGGCCGCGGGGAGGGCAGCCGCCCACTGGGAAGCCCTGCCCTGCCCGCCCCCTGCAGAGCCAGGAAAAGGAGGGGTGGGGGTGACCTCAGTGCGCTGAGGCTGAGCTTCTTATGGACTGGACCAAGCGTCCCACAGGTTTTGGGGGCGCAGACCCCGGCCCCCAACAGTGACAGGCTCGCAGCGTCCAAGTGGCGTCAGCTTGGGGCTGCAGGAGGCCACAGGCCGCGCCGGGCGGGAAGGGCATCCCGGCGAAGGAACAGCACCTGCAAGGGTACAGAGGTGCAGAGGCAGGTGGCGCGCTGGGACCCTGCAGGGGAAGACGGCTCTGCAGCGTGCGGCCCTCCTGTGTCCCCGGCAAGACAGGGTCTGGCTCGGTATCCTCTCCCCCCCACCCAGGGGCCAGCAGGGCCAGCAGGGGGTGGAGAGGGACGGGGGCAGAGCCGTGCTCCCGGCACCAGGGGCTTCTCGAAGCAGGCCTGGCCACTGGGGCGTCAGGGAGCTGGCCTGGCGCACGGAGACCACGGCCCTGGGAGAGACCCCCTGGCCATTGTGACCACCCGGATGTAGCCCAGGAGGCCTGTCCGACCCCCAACTCCGTGAGGAGGGCTGGCTCCCGCGTGCTGCCCAGCGGCCTGGCATGGATCAGACAGTGCCAGGAGCACCCCAGCTGGGGGCCGTGGCCGGCCTCGCAGGGGCCACCGCAGCTCTGCAGAGGCCGGGGGTCCAAGGGCTGTGGGGGGGGGTGAGCCCTGCGCTGGGGAAGGACCCTGGGGGTGACGGGGCTCAGGGCTTGTGCGGGAGAAGCCGCACGGGGCGGCCGGGGAGGCAGGGTCCAAGGGCTGTGGGGGGGGGGGGCGAGCCCTGCGCTGGGGAAGGACCAGGACCAGAGCGGCCCCCGCCCGGCTCCCACGCCCCCTTCTGTGCACCTCTTGGAAGGGGACTGGCCAGGCTCTCTTGCCAAGGCCCCCTTCAAGGCCCGTGAGCCCACGAGGCCAAACCGGGAAAAGCACCCTGGCCTTAAAGCCCCAGCCCTCGATGGGGGCGGCGTGGAGACTGTGGCCCTAATAAGTCCGCAAGGGCAGCAGCGGCCACGAGGTTGCTTCCCCCTCTCCGCCCAGGTGACTAAAGGACCCTGATGGGGGGAGGGGCCCCAGATGGGGGGAGGGGCAGCGTCCCCACGCCCTCAGTGGGTGAGCCTGGAGCCTGGGGCAGCCGGGGCAGGGAGATGGAGGGGCCGCCCAGGGGAACAAAGCCGGCAGCTGCGATGCGGTGGGTCCCGGGGCCCCAGGAAACAGGGGGGGGGGCAGCTGGCCGCTGCCCCGGGATCCGGATGCACCGGCTATGCCGTGTCCAGCAGCAGGGACGGTGGGGCCAGGGTCTCTGCATGCCCAGCGTGTGCTGACCCTGGCGGTGAGCCCCGCCTTGCGGAGCTGGGGGTGGGGTGGAGGGAGCAGGCGGCCCCTCCCCGGGTTCACAGGCCCCTACACTGCTAATGTCAGGGACAGGGCAGGTGCGGGTTCCAACCCCTCTCATGCATAGGCTGGGGCCCCAGGAATCCAGGCGCTGCAGGACCCAGCCCCAGCCTCCCCACTGGCCTGTGTGGCATCTCCATGAGCCGGGGTCCCCCTCCCTGTCCCCACCACCCACGTCCCCAGCAGCGGACAGGATGCAAGACCATAGAACCAGGCCTTGCAGGGCCTTAGCGAGTGTTGGCAGTGGCCACCAGGGGGCAGCATGGTCCACCGGAGCCCCAGTCCTACACCTGGGAGTCAGGCTCCCGGGGGCTCACACACACACACATACGCGCCCCCCACCGGACCCAGGATCAGAGCCTTCGGGGGTCCCTGGGCCCTCATACCTGGGAAGCTGCCTGCAGGGCATGGCCAGGCCCAGGCCTCACTACACACACGTTCTGAGGCCCCGGGGCTCTACAGCCGAGCGGCCAGACCAGAGTCTTGCTGAGGCGGGTCTGCGCGTACCACGCTGGCCAGGAGAGTCCCTGTGGCCGCTGGGGTACAGTCGCAGGCCTGGAGCAGGGGCTGCCCGCAGCTAGGCACAGCCCGAGAGCCCAGTCCCCGCCCACAGGTGATGATGGGGCCCAGGGACCCTGTCTCCCAGGAGTGACAGACTCCCCAGGGCCTGGTGGCATTAACTTGGGGCTGCAGGGGGCCACAGGCCAGGAACCCCTCGGGGCAGCCCAAGCGACAGCTGGGAGTCCTTCGCGCACCCAGAGGGCGTGGGCTGGACGCTGCCTGCGTGGCACCAGGGCTCCCAGCCCCCAAGAAGGAAACCAGGTGCGGGCGGGTGGGCAGGTGCCGAGGTCGTGGCCTCCGTGGCCTTGGCAGGAGTCCTTGGCTTTGCCAGGTCCCAGCGGGATGGAGAGGAGCAGAAGGGAGCAGCCAGAAGCAGCCTAGAGCTCCATGAGAGACTGGAGAGCAGGGGCCGATGGGACCCTGGGGTGAGGCTCACGGTCAGCGCTCTGGGGTCCACGGCAGCCCACGGGGACCCAGCCCACGCCGCGGCCACCCTCCGCCGTGGACGGACAGGCGTGGTGTGGCACAGTCCTGCCGTGGAGGATTCTCCGGCTGTGAAACGGCATCATGGTACCCCGCATCCGTCTGCGCGCAGGCGCGAGTCCCGGCTGCTTCACTTCTGATCCTGCTCCCCGCTAGGGCGCCCGGGGAGGCAGACGGTGATGGCTGGGGTACCTCCGTTCTGCTACCCACACAGGAGGCGTGGCTGGAGCCGCCAGCCCTGGCTGCTGCGGGCACTTTGGGGGTGAACCGGCAGGTGGACGATCTCTCCGTCTCCGTCTCTCCCTCCCGCCCTCCCTGTCACTCTGTTACTCTGCCTTTGAGCAAATGAATGAATCATTTTAGGAAAAGGCGAGGCAGGCAGGCGGGCGGGAGTGGCCATGGCGCTGGTCCTATCCCTGTGCTGCGGCTGTCGGGGCTGGGGCGAGGGCCGAGGGCTGCAGGGGTTCGGGGAGTACAGGGGGTGGTGCTGTCCAATCCCGCGCCATGGAGACGGCTGACGTCCAGCATCTGCTCCTGAATGAGAGCCGGCGGCAGCGTGGAGGGAGGGGCTGCTCCCGGGCGGAGTGGAAGCAACGCGGGCGCCTGGGGAACAAGGCAGTGGGAGCCAGGCCAATTCTCCTCTCTCATCCCTGCTGGGGGAGCCAGGCCCATTCTCCCCCTCTCTGATCCCTGCTGGGGAAGCTGGGGCTGATTCTCCTCTCTCTGATCCCTGCCCGGGACAGCAGTGGGCTGCCTGCCCCCTGCCCCGGGCTCTGTGAGCGGAGGAGCCCAGGCCGTGGTCGAGAGGCCCCTGTACCGTGAGGGCACCGAGGCAGGGGCTGGCTGCGTGACGCTGCCCCAGGACCCTGGCACCCTGAGTGCAGACCAGCTCAGAGGGACGGGGGCAGCCTCGCCCCAGGGTGCGGTCGGGGGGACAGAGCGTTCCTGGCAAGGGATGGCCAGTGCAAAGGCCTGAGAGCCACGTGTGCCAGCTGAGGCCCACACCCCAGACAGACCACCATCCAGGGGAGCACTCAGTTGTCATCCTGGGGGGACGATGATGTCATAACAGCAAGGGGAAATGGTGTCATCAGAACAGGGCACAGGGCAATGAGGTCATCGTGATGGCATGGGGCGATGACATCATCAGAACAGCACAGGGCAGTGATGTCATCAAAACAGGATGCGGGTGATGGCGTCATCATGATGGCACTGGACAATGACATCTTCAGAACAGGATGAGGGTGATGACGTCGTCGTGATGGCTCAGGACAATGACATCATCAGAACAGGATGAGGGTGATGACATCATCGTGATGGCTCAGGACAACGACATCATCAGAACAGGATGCGGGTGATGACGTCATCATGATGGCACAGGACAACAACATCATCAGAACAGGATGCGGGTGATGACGTCGTCGTGATGGCTCAGGACAATGACATCATCAGAACAGG
>CM027404.1:144886824-144955591 GCA_015711505.1 Sylvilagus bachmani | reverse complement strand
CCCTCGCCCTGCCTCCCCTCGCCCTGCCTCCCCTCGCCCTCACCTCCCCTCACCCTGCCTCCCCTCGCTCTGCCTCCCTTGCTCACCAGCGGCCTGCCCACAGCACCTCATTCTCCCTCCCGACCCCCCCCCTCCCCGCCTCTCCATCCCTAACATCCCCATGCATCTGGTCTGACAGTGGAGGCTGCGCCCCCCTCAGACAGGGAGCGGGGAGCTGCCCAGCCCCTCCACAGCCCTCTGCATCGGCCTTATCCCTTCGTCCAGCGATGTCGGCCGCCCACGCCCCACCCCACCGGCGCCAGGCGCCCAGCATCCAAGTGGGAGAGGGGCCCAGTGGGCGTGAAGCCCGAAGCAAGGGCCCTGGCCCCTCCTGGGATCTGCCCTGGGCACGCCGACCCCACCACCACCACCAACGCAGGGCACAGGCGGGTGGGGGTCCTCCCGCCCAGCAGGCCCCGGCCCCTGCTCCCCCCCAGCCAGTCTGAAGATACGCAGCCAGGATCCTCAGTCGCGGGAGGGCGGGGGGCTGGAGCCCCAGGCCCCGGGACAGGAGGCAGGCCCGGCTAAGGGTCCCCTGCCCAGTGCCCGCTGCGGCCGCTGTTGGAGGCGGATGGCTCAGCGTGGGGACTCTGGCGGGGAGCAGCGGGACACACAGGCCTTCTCGCCCCCAGGCCAGCGGGCGGGGCCTGGGCCATGAGCCCCTCTGGGGTCAGCAGGCCTCAGAGTCAAGGCCCAGGGCAAGAGACAGGAGTCAGGCTCCCAGGGACACTCCCCTCCCTACCCAGACTGCTTCCCTATCCCCACCACCCAGAGCCCCCCAAGCTCCTCCCAAGGCCAATTCTGGGGGCTGCCGAGGGCCCCCCAACCAGGCCCCCGCTCCCAGCAATGCCCGAGGGAGCTGCAGAATGGGCAGCTGACCTCTGACCCCAGCCACGCCTGGCAGAGGTGGCAAGGCGGCCCCTTCCCAGGCCGCCTGGGAGGACTGACCCCCACCCCGGGCTGTCACCCTTGGGCTGTCTCCCGCACCCCAGGGACTCCTCCCGGGACTGTCTTGGGTGGTGGCCAAGCTCGGCAAGCAGGAGCCCGAGCCCCCCCCAACCCCTAAATTTCCAACCTCACCCCCTCCCCAGCCTCCGCCCCTACCCCAGCCCCAAGGAAACTACATGGAATCCTGCTCCCCTCTCAGCGCCCACAGAGCCAGCGCCGGCCTGGGGACGGGGCCTGGCTGGTTGGAGGCCCCTGCACCCCTCTGGGACAGACACAGCAGGGAACCACCCCCTCCTAGAACAGTGGCTCCGTGTTGACCACAGGATCAAACCCACCACGCGTTTCCACAGGGGCCACTGACTTCACTGCACACTCCCAAGGCACCACTGCTGTGGACACTGAACGTGCTGGTCCCCCCCACCCACGGCCTCCCCTCCCTGCTCAGCCAAGCTGCCTGCCCGGCTACCCCCCCCTTCCAGGAAGCCCTCCCTGACTGCCCCCTGGGGACCCCCACTCTCTCCTGAGCTGTGGGGGTCAGAGGCCTCGTCTCCAGCAGAAGCCGTCTAGCGTGGGGTGACGGTAGAAAGAGGAGAGGCGACTCCTCGGTCCCAGCCGCCATCTGCCACGGAAACCCTGTCCGACAAGGTCGGGGTGTCGCTGCGGCCGAGGGGGCCCTCTCCACCCCTCCAGGGACAAGCCCCAAGCTCAGGCGGCCCCCACCGGTGTCCTCAACCCCACGGGCGGGCGCACACACGCAGGGCCACACGTGGCGGCCCAGACACCAGGGTCGCAGTCGCTGGGGCCCCGATCAGGGCGCACACAGCCCGCCGCCCAGCCCGCACGCGTCGACACACCGCACCGCACGCCCGGGGCGCTGCAGCCCCCGCGGGAGCCGCCCACCCGCTCCTGGACGGCGCGGCTGTGGCTCGGCCCCCTCGTGCCTCAGTTTCCCCTTGCGTCTCAGGGGCGCCCGCCTGCTCCTCTCGGGGCCCGGCGGGGGCGGGGAGACAGCCCGCCCCGCCCCCACCCCGCCCCCACCCCGCCGCCTTGCCCAAAAGCAGCCCCGCGCGCCGCCTGACGTCAGAGGCGAGGAAGGCACGGGGCGGCGCGGGCCCCCTCCGGCCGGCGAAGGCGCGGTGAGTGCCCCCGGCCCGGTGCCCTCCGGAGGCTCCGAGCCGCCCGCGGCGGGGGCGGCCTCTCCGGAGCCGGACAGGTGGCGGAGAGGCCGCCCCGGGACCGGGCAGGGAGCGCGCGCCTGGGCCGGTCCTGACCCCGCACGCACGGACCCTTAGTGAAGCCCGGGGCGGAGGGAGCTGCGGGCGGCGCCGGCGGGGCCCCTTCCCCGCGGGCGCCCGGGGCCACCCTCCTGTTGCTGGCTAGCATGCGTTCGCTCACGCCCTCGCTGGATATCATTCATTCACTCATTCATCCGCTCAGCGGCGCCCGGTGCCCGCAGTCGGGCCTCCGCCCGGGTCAAGGCACTGGGGGGGCCCAGGCCGGGCCAGGGAAGGGCTGGGGGTCCCGGGCAGGGGCCGGGCCGTGCGGGCAGCGCGGTGGCGCGGGGCGGCGGAGCCCCAGGGCCTGCCTGCTGGCTCAGCCCGGCTCTGGCACTGCCCCGGCCTGGCTCGCCGTGCAGCTGCCCTGGGAGAAGCAGTGGGAACAGGGTCCCGAGAGGGGCGGGCGGGTTGGGAACTGGCCAGCGGCCAGGGTGCCGGGCGGGCAGACACGGAACAGCTGGGCGGCCTCAGGCAGGGCTGGGAGGGGAGGGAGGCTGGACCTGCCCACTTGTCCCCTCTTTTTTCTCAGCATCCGGCCACTGGGGGGCGCTCCTTCCCCCAGGGCAGCCCCTCTGCCCACCGGGTCTGGGGAGACAGGAGGCTTGGGGCCCGCAGAGAATTCTCGTTTTATCCGCTGGGCGACCTGCTGTGACGGGGTGGGTGTCCGAATGCCCGTTTTGCAGGCGGAGAAACTGAGGCACAGAGGGGCCTTTCCCAGCTCATCCACTCTGCGGCAGCTCTGAGGCCTGGCCCCTCGCGATACTGTCCGTGCAGCCCGGACGGCGCAGGCGACAGAGACGCAGAGAAATCAGGAGCTGTCTGGTGGGGACAGGTGTAGGGGCAGCTCCTTGGGGGCCGGGGCCTGGAGGATGGCGGGGGGGGGGGGGTGGGCTCCTGGTCCTGATTAGTCCAGCCAGGGCCAGGGCCGTGCTCCCGGCCAGCCCTGCACAACAGCTGTCTCCCCACCTCAGGGCCTCGGCACTGGCTGTGCACTTCCCACCGCCCCAACACTGTTCCCTCAGCTCCCGCCCTGCCCCGCCCAGCTGCTTCCAGCCCATCCCCCAGCCCAGCCCAGCCCAGCCCAGCCCTGGCCGACGGCTGCCCTGCCCTGGCCACTGGCAGTGTGTCCCTGGCTGAGCCGCCCAGGCCCAGGCCTCTCCTGCCTCCTGTGTGTGCCGGGACCGTAATGGGCATGCGGGCAGAGGCCAAGCCCTAGCTCCATGCATCCCGGGACGAGTGACTCAGCCCCTCTCTGAAGCCCAAATGGAGCTGGCAGCGTTCCCCTGGGGGCTTCTCGGGGGGAGGTGGTGAGGCCACGGGGCTCCGGGAGCTGTGGGGTTCTGGCTGTGGGCACTAGGAGGTAGAGGGGCTCGGGAGGACCCCGGGGGTAGCGGCTGGGGGAGCCGGGGCAGAGGGTATCCGAGAAGCCAGGAGGAAGCAGCCCAGCCTCCCTGGGACTTGGCTGAGTCGGGGCTGCTGGAGCCACCGCTGCCCAAGCCACAGGTGCGGTGAGTCGGGGCCATAGGGACCCCAGGGCGGGCTGGGGGCTCCCAGGCGGCCCCTCCCCCAGACAGGTGGCATGTCCGTTAAGCCAACTGTCAGCTGGAGGGCTCACACAGGGGAGCCTGGGGCCGAGCTGGGCCCAGGGGAGCCTGGGCGCTCTGGCCGGTGTCACATGAGACCCGCCGGACACCCGGGGCCAAGTCTGACCCCTTTTGGAGGCCTTTGCCAGGGCCCCGCCTCCCTGGGGGACACGCAGAGGCTCGGTCTGCCAGACCCCGCAGAGCGGGACACCTAGGAGTGTCGCCGGGGTGAGCGGGCAGCTCGTCCCAGGCGCGGTCACCTGGGCCTCAGAAGGCTGTGAGTGCCACTCCGTGGGGGCACAGAGTCCCAGAACCCCCTCGTGCTCCAGGGGGCCGTGTCTGCACCTGCTGCTCCTTGCCCCGAGCCTGGGCAGCCGCGGGCCTGAGTTCAATTCCCAGCCCCACCAAGTCCATGCTGTGCGGCCTTGGGGCCGTCGTCCCCCGCCCGCGGGCCTTGGGTTCCTGCTCCAGGGCACGACTGTCAAGTGGTGCCCGGAGCCCAGCCCCTGGCAGTACCCGGCGTCTTGAGGAGAGGCTGGGCCATCCTCACAGCTGCCCCTCGGGCCCCAGGCGCATGGCCACAGGCAGCACCCAAGACCCTGGCCCTCGGGGGCAGGGCCGAGGCGGCCAGGCGTGTGCTGGGTGCTGGGGTGCCGAGAGGGAACGCCCAGGACACTGCGGTGGGCTTCGGAGGAGCCCACGGAAGCCAGGGCCCACCCCGTGCCTCCCACCTGCCGGCGAGGGAGGCTGGTGCAGCCCCTGGCTCCCCACTCGGGTGCCTGGCACCCAAGTGCCAACACCCGGAGCCTCGGGGGTCTCGGCTTCTGTTCCCGGGGCCACCACAGTGCCGGGTGAGCTGGGCAGTGCGGGGAGGCAGCGGGCCTGTTGGTGCTGGGGGGGGGGGGGCTAGGCTGCTGGGAGATGCCCCTTCCCCCCGCCGCGGGGGGTCCCAGGGCCTGAGCTTTGCAAAGGCTCTGACAAGGTGTGCACTGGGTGCCCGTGAGGGCCCAAGCCTCTCCTCACCTGCAGGCAGGCAGGGCCCACGCCGGTGAGGGAGCGAGGAGCCGGCAGCACGCCTACCCCAGGATGCTCCTCCTGTGAGTGTGTCCCTGAGGCCACGGCCCTCCCCAGCAGGGCCTGCCAGGGGCTGCCAGGGGCTGCAGGCTGAACTCAAGGCCATTGCCACCAAGGCTGGTGACCAGGGGTTGGGGGCGGAAGCACAGCACGGACCCAATGGTGCGTGGCTGGGTGGGCTTCCAGGAGGCGGTGTCAGGACTGGGGGCCCATGCCAGGACACTGGGTGGGCTGGGGCGGGGGCTGGCCAGGTGAGGAGAGTGCTGGACGGGGCTCGCTGAGGGCAGAGGTGTCACGTACAGCAGTGCCGTGGGTGAGCCACAGGGAGGGAAGAGAAGGGGGCTTCCTGGAGGAGGGGGCGGTGGGAAGGGAGGAGTGGTCAGAGTGGGCCAGAACCAGGGACAGCCGGGCTAAGGTGGGAGGGCAGGGGGCACCCGGTGTTCAGGGCCCGCCACGGGTTCCCAGGCAGTCGGGGGGACCCACAGCCCCGTGGAGAAGCCCCACCCCCCTCCCGGGAGGCCCCTGCCCCAGCCACCCCACTCCTGAAGGTAGTTTGTAGTAGAGCGTCGTGGGAATCTCAGTGTGGCTTCAGAGGGCTGGGGTGCAGGGCTCTGGGTGTGCCCACCTGCCCCAGGTGCCTGGTCCTGGCCCAGGCTCAGGAGGGCCTGCCCAGACCCCAGCCCTCGCTTGGAGGCCGGCCAGGCCAGTGAGCGGTGCCAGCGGCCCCGGGGAAGCCTTGCCCCACCGTGAGGGGAAGCCCTCGGCCTGCATGTCCTCCGGCTGAGCCGGGCCCGGCGAGGACCCTTCTCTGGTTTCCAAGCGCCTGCCTGGAGAGAACAACCCACGAGGTTCTGTGTCGCCAGAAGAGACAGGCCAGAGGGCTTCGCGGCCACGCAGTGCATTCTGGGGCTCCTGCTGGGTCCCCTCGCGGGCTCTGAGCCCTGGGGAGCTGGCCTGTGCCCAGTGCCAGCAGGTGCTGGGGGGCAGGTGGGGCAGGCCCGGGCCACGTCCCAGACCCTCAGTGCCCCACCATGCGGGGGGGGCATAGGTCGCCGGCCAGCTGGCTCAGGCTGTGGGTCCTGCTCTGCCAGGGCACGGGGGGGCAGGACCGTCTCCCCCAGACCCAGGCCTGGCCAGCGGAAACTGGGCTCAGTAGCAGGGCCGTGTCTGGGGGCCGCCCCACCCCGCTGCAGAGGGCACGAGGGACCCCATGTTGCCTATGAGGTCCACAAGGCTCGTTGGCCTGGCCAGGGTCACGGGAGAAAGTGGCAGAGCTGACTTGAACCCAGGTCTCTGACTGTGCCTCCCCGTCACCTGGCCCCCAGAGCCAGGCTGCCCCCACGGGGGTAGTGCTTCCTCCTGTCTCTGAGTGTCCACCAGGGGCTACCTCGGGGGCTCAGGATAGGATCACGGTGACAGGTGAGGCGGAGGAAGGGGCGATGCCAGCCAAGAGACAGAAGGGGAGGGCGGCAGGTGTAGGAAGTCCAGGTTGAAGGCAAAGGCTTCGGTGAGGACCAGGGCTGTGTGAGCAGGACAGGGACTCGGAACGGGGGCTGGGTCGGTGCCAGGGTGACAGGGATCGAGGCTCAGTGCATGGTCAGGACCAGGGCCATGTGCTACTGAGACCATGGTCATGGCTGAGTGTGACAGGAATCAGGCTCAGTGCATGGTCAGGACCAGGGCCGTGTGCTACTGAGACCATGGTCATGGCTGAGTGTGACAGGGATCGAGGCTCAGTGCGTGGTCAGGACCAGAGCCTGTGCTACTGAGACCGTGGTCATGGCTGAGAGTGACAGGAATCAGGCTCAGTGCGTGGTCAGGACCAGGGCCGTGTGCTACTGAGACCGTGGTCATGGCTGAGTGTGACAGGGATCAAGGCTCAGTGCGTGACCCACATGGGGCTCTCGAAGCCAGGATCAGGTGTGCCTTGCCACCCCTCTGTCCCCGCCTGCGTGTCGTCCTGTCTGGCCCCCCGCTCCGCCGTGGCTGGCCCTGGGGTGTCGTCGTCCTGGACCAGCTCCCAGCTCCGGAGGCAGCATCTCATCGTGTTTGTCATTAGTCTCTGAGTGTGACAGTCGTTTTGGCCCAGTGCAGACAAGTTGGGAAACCACCAAGCGTGCAGAAAGGAATCCAGAACATGCTTTGGCACGCTGCCCCCAGCCAGCCCACGGCCCACATGGGTCTCTCCTCTTGACGTTCCCTGGGTGGGAGAGGGGGGACCCGATGGGGACCCCCCAGGACAAAGCCCATGCCACTCCCCTCACTGCCCGACCGGGAGCCCACGGGGCTAGGGCAGGACTGGGCACTTCATCGTGAACATGCCCCCCGGGGCCGGCCACTGTGAGACCCTGAGAACCAGGGCGTGGGCCTGTGGGGGGGGCGGCACCCACGCTGGATTCCTCCCAGCAGCCTCCAGGGCACGCCGGTGAGGAGAGGTGGTCACCTGCCTGCCGCACCTGGCCCCTGGCAGGCGAGAGAGCCTTCGCTCTGGCCCCAGCACCCGTGGCCAAGCCGGACTTCGCTCCCGGTCCCCCAAGGGGGCCTGTGGCCCAAGGCGGTCAGTGGGCGGGGCCGGGCCAGCCTGTTTACAGCAGGGAGCCGCCAGGAGGGACACAGGGCCTTCCTGTCCCCTGTCGGCAAGAGGCCACCATGCCCTTCCCCGCCTCCCCCAAAGGCTTCTCCTTTCTCCTGAAAAAGCCCAAAATGTCCTTATTTGGAGGGGCAGCGGCTCAGGGTGGGGGTGGGCCGTTAACCCTTCGTTTATAAACAAGGGGATAAATCAGGCCCCGTTAAACACCCGTCAGCAGGAGCATAAACAGAGGGGCGTCTCGGCCAGCCCCCGCCCCCAAGCCCTGTTTATTTGACTCACACCCGGCCTCTGGCTCGGCTCGGCTCCAGCCCGCCTGCTGCCTCCACCTGCAGGCTGGGAGAGGCCCCTCAGCCAGGGCAGGTGTGGGGAGGCTGGGAGCGGCCCAGGCCCTGCCCGCAGAACTGGTTCATCAGCCCGGGTGGGTGTGCTGAGCTTGGAGCCCTTTATCCTAATTAGCGCCACCATCCTCCAGCGGCAACCCCGTCCCCACGGTGGTAGAGGTTAGGGAACAGGGCCCAGAGAGGCTTAGGGGCCAGATGAGGATGCACAGCCCGTGGGTGGCGGGATTGTGGGATCCGAGCCAGGCCTTCTGAGCGCCTCCCGGGGCCCTGTGCCTGCTCCCCACCCCAGGCCTCAAGCTCCCAGCAGGGAGGGTCTCCTCGGCCCCACACGGGCCAGTGCCAGGGCTGGGATGGGGCCCCAGGCCCGGCGGGCGCAGCAGAGGCTCGGGCTGGGGCGCGCTGCCTGCTGCCTCTGCTGACCCCTCTCCTCACTTGCAGGCCGGGGCGCGCGGGCCGCCGACATGCCCTCTGCGTCTCCCGCAGGGCCCCCGGCTGCCGCGGCCCCCAATGCCACTGGGACAGCCGGGGCGTGGGCCAACGGCAGCGCGCCCGAGGTGCCCCTGTTCCACCTGTTCGCGCTGCTGGACGAGGAGCTGCACGCCGTCTTCCCGGGCCTGTGGCTGGCGCTGATGCTGGTGCACAGCGCCATCTTCCTGGCCGGGCTGGTGCTCAACGGGCTGGCGCTGTACGTGTTCTGCTGCCGCACCAGGGCGCAGACGCCGTCGGTCATCTACACCATCAACCTGGCCGTGACCGACCTGCTGGTGGGGCTGTCGCTGCCCACGCGCTACGCCGTCTTCTACGGCGCCCGCGGCTGCCTCCGCTGCAGCTTCCCGCACGTCCTGGGCTACTTCCTCAACATGCACTGCTCCATCCTCTTCCTCACCTGCATCTGCGTGGACCGCTACCTGGCCATCGTGCAGCCCGACGGCTCTCGCCGCTGGCGCCAGCCGGCCTGCGCCAGGGCCGTGTGCGCCTGCGTGTGGCTGGCGGCCGGCGCCGTGACGCTGTCGGTGCTGGGCGTGACGGCCGGCGGCCGGCCCTGCTGCCGCATCTTCGCGCTCACGGTGCTGGAGTTCCTGCTGCCGCTGGGCGTCCTCTGCGTGTTCACTGGCCGCATCGTGTGCGCGCTCTCGCGGCCCGGCCTGCTGCGCCAGGGCCGCCAGCGCCGCGTGCGGGCCATGCAGCTGCTGCTCACCGTGCTGGTCATCTTCCTCGTCTGCTTCACGCCCTTCCACGCCCGCCAGGTGACCGTGGCGCTGTGGCCCGCCGTGCCGCACCGCGTGAGCCTCGTGGTCTACCACGTGGCCGTGACCCTGAGCAGCCTCAACAGCTGCATGGACCCCATCGTCTACTGCTTCGTCACCAGCGGCTTCCAGGCCACGGTCCGCGGCCTCTTCCGCGGGCGCGGCGCCGAGTGCGAGCCCAGCAGTGCGGCCGCGGTCAGCGTGCACAAGAGCTCCAAGGCCTCCGGCCACCACCATGTCCTCAGCGCCAGCCCGCGCACCCTCACTCGAGCGCTGGCTGGCGGGCCCGAGGCGTAGGCAGCAGGCTCTGCACCTGCCGCGTGCCCGAATCGGTTTCATCTCCATCGACTGGAGATGGCTGCGCAGTGCACTGCGTTGAGACCCACCCTGTGCTGGGACTGATCAGCAATGTCTGCCGTGGGCTGCAGGTGGGGTGTGGAGGTCTGAGTGCTGGGGACTTTGCCGTCCCTGGGGGATCCTGGGTGCATTGAAGGAGGAGTGGCCAGGCGCTGCTGCTCACGTGGGCCGTTTTGTCCCCAGAATGAGTTCCTCGGAAAAATGGACAAAGTCTGTTAGGGACCGGGGACTCCCAAGAGGGTTAGGAAATAGCCGGGGCAGCTGGCCTGGCCGCCCCAGACGCACAGCTCACACACGCAGGAGGAAGGTCCACGTCTGGGGACACCCACATTGCACGCGTGTGTGAAGAGGGGCCCCTCCCTGCAAGACCCCTGCCCGTGGCCTCGTGGCCTGCACAGTGAGACGGCACGACACCCACCCGGTGCTTTGGAGCCTGCGCCGGCCCTGCGGGGAGAGGCTGCTTTCCACCCACTTCTTGTGGACGGGACACGGGTGCCACAGCTGGGCCGTGGCGGTGTCAGCGTGAAAGCCCGGCCCCCTCCCCCCTCACACATGGCCTTTGCCCTCCTCCCATGGACGCTGCTGCAGGGCTGTGGCCGCGCCCCTGGACGGGAAACCAAGTGCAAGGGCAGTGACTGGACCCCTGGGCTGTCGGCCCCCATGCAGAGAGCAGAGGGGAACCCACCGGCTGATGTGGGCCTCTGGTCACCTCCGCCGAGCTGGACTCCTGGACTCCTGGACTCCCACATGCCTTGGCTGCTGTGAGCCCTTTCCAGACTGGGGTTTGGGGGAGGGGGCCCGTGGTGGGCGGCCGCAGCCACCGGGCCCAGCTCTCAGAGTTGGCCACAGAGCAGGTGACACGGAGCTGAGCTGCTGCAGAGAGAAGTCTTCGTGTCCAGGGTGACCTGTGTGGCTGGGCACGGGGCTGGCCGGGGCTCCTCGGGGTGAGGGCAGAGTCCTGTCCCCACGTGCCCCGGGTGGGAGGCAGGAGGGCTGTCTTGTCCCCACTTTGCTGATGAGCAAACTGAGGCTGGGGGAGTGAAGTGTGAGTCCAGCTCCTCCTACTCCAGGACCGGGGCGGGGGGGAGCCCAGGAGTCAAGGGCGCAGCCAGCAGGCTGCTGCCGGAGCTGGGACTCCCGCCCGGGGACTGCTGCAGGCCCAGGTGCTGGAAGCAGCTGGCACAGCAGTGGTCAGTGCCTGGACCGCCCGCACCCCTGCCCCTCACTGGAGCCGGCACAGCACTGGGACCCTGCGAGACGGCCACAGCTCACCAGGACCCAGAGGGTCGGGGCCACTGGCTCCAAGAAACAGCACTGGCCCCAGGCAGCGGCCTGAGGCACCCTGGACGGGCACACGTCCTCTGGGAGGAGCCACAGGTCGTGGGTCAAGTTCTGCGCTAGCCACGCCCTCCAGAGCCGCCTTCCTCCTCCAGGACCTCCGCCCCACTCTGAGTTGTTCTCGCTCAGGGCCTGGGTCCTCCTGCTGCATCCCAGGGGGACCCGCAGCGCCCCGGCCCCTGCCCCTGCACCAGCCTGACCCTCCACCTGCACTGCGACGACCACCTCTCGGGGCCATGGCTGCGGGGGCAGGGGGTTGTGGGACGGGCTGCCCTGTCTGTGCCCCCTCTTCTGCCAGCCCGGCTGCCGCTACTCCCCTCTTCGTGTCCATCAAAGATTCACCCCGGTTATCACTCTCATTTATACTAAAGAGTGGATGGCTAACACCAGCTGATGGCTGTGTTTGGAAGGATCTCTAAGGTGGGGGAGCCAAGCCCCCGCTCCCTGTCCCCAAGTCTGATGTCCCCCATCCAACGTGGACTCCTCCAGGGCTCGAAGGCCTCCGAGACTATGGGACCCCTGGGGGGAAGGGCATCTGGGCCCAGGTGGGAGCCTCCCCCCCTCCCCGAAGCTGAGGGCCCAGCCACTGTCTGCTGGGGCTGGCACTGGACTTTGGAGAACTCCGTCTGCCAGTCCCCCATGCAGGACCCTGGATGGGTGGGCCTGTTCCCTGCATATCTCTCTCTCTCTCTCTCTCTCTCTCTCTCTCTCTCTCTCTCTCTCTCTCTCTCTCTGCCTTGTAGCTAGAGACAGGGCTGGGATAGGAGGCTCCGCTCCAGCCTCCTGGTGGGAACGGAGGTCTCAGGAGCCGAGCCAGTCCGGCCAGGACAGTCCCTGGTCCCCCGCGCGTGCTCCCTTCCTGGACTTCCCGCAGGCCCGAGTGACGTGTTCTGGGGTGAGTATTAATAGCCCGTGTAAACAGTGTCCTCAGTGAGAAGCCCTCGTCCCCTGTAAATCCGCCTGTTGCCTGCGTGGCCCCTCTCGGCTCCCAGGCTGGTGGGCTGCAGCGCCCTCTCCCCCACTCTGCCCCTGAGCCGGGCCTGGCTCGGGCGGGCAGGGTGCAGGTGCAGGGCCGCGAGTAGGGTGGGGAACCTCGTCCATCTCCACCTGCTCAGACCCCCGCTGAGGGCCGCTCCAGCCGCAGAGGGGCCGCCTGAAGGGCGTGGGCGCCGGGGGACCCCAGTGGCAGGCTGCCTTCCAGGTTCCTGAAATTCTGCGCGGGTCTCGCCTTGCACACGGCCCGGTGAGGGGCGGGGCGGGGCGGGGAGCAGCAGCCGACGGCTCATCACTCTCGCTGTCTGGCACCCGGGCCGGAGGCGTCCAGAGGTAAATATTAGGGCTTGTTTGGATTAAACGCCATTAATAGCAGGAAACATCTCCGAGGGCGCCCGGCCGGCTTCCTGGAGGCCTGGACGCCTGGGGCCAAGGTGTGGCCAGTGTGAACTGGACACCCTGGTCCCCACCGTCCCTGCCTGGCTGTACCGGCAACCTCCCCAGCCCTCCTAATGCCCAGGGTGGGGCTTATCCCTGCTCGCAACCCCCCACCGAGGGGCCTGGGCTCCCGGTCCACAGAGGACAAACCTGAGGCTGCAGATTCCTGGGACCACCCCCACCTGGAAGAGGGAGCTGGGGTTCCCCACCCAGACCCCCTGGGATCCCCATGGCTTTTTCCCTCTCCCCACCCCCACGACAGGCACAGGGCCCAGCCACACCCTCCAGGCGGTCCCCGCCCCCACCGCAGCCCCTTCCCAGGGACCAGCCAGGGCTGAAGCAGGGGCCCTGGAGTCCTGCAGTGGGGCAGGGGCTGGGGTCCCATCACCCACCGGGTCCCAGTGACACCAGCCAACTGCCCAGCCTAGGCTGGGGGCATCCTGGGGGGCTGCGTGGAAGCAGAGGAGGCGCTCGGTGCCCCACCCTCTGAGTTTCCAGCCTGGAGAGTCCTCTCCCGTGGTTCCCAGCTGCCCACGGCTGGGCCAGCTCTGAAGCTGTGCCTCTCAAATCAGCCAGGTTGGCACAGCCAAGGCCATTTCACGCCCATGTTCCAGCGGGGCACACAAGTTCACCCCGGGGACTCCACCCATGGTCCCCAGCTCAGCACCTATCCCAGGTCCTGGGGGAGCCCAGTAGCCGGCATGCAGGTGCCCCAGGACTGGAGCAGCCCCCAGCAACACCCCAGGAAGGGCAGCAAGGCATGGGGGCCCGGAGACCCCGACTCCACGAGACCTCGGCCACGGCCCTGCCCCTCTCTGGGCCTCGGCTCCCTCATCTGGAACCGCGAGCTCAGAGCAAATGGCGCCTGTGGCCCCACCATAGGAGGAGGCCTCTCGGGCTGCCCGCTCCCTGTGCCACCCATCACCCCTTGTCCACCACGCCCACGGGGCCAGTACCACCCAGGACTGCCCCAGGCCCCGCGGCCTGTCCCTGCCCCAGGGGCCCCTCTGGTTCCCAGGGAGGCTGTCCTGAGCGCCCCAGGCCTACAGCCCCCAGTCACACCCAGCCCAGGGCCCCGCGTGCTGGGAGGTGGACCTGGGGGTGGGGCAGAAACTGCACAGTCACTCGTCCTGCGTCGAATGAGGACCAGGCACCTCCTTGGCGTGTCACCCGTACCCTGCCCACCTTCCAGCCTCCTGGGGGGACCGTGGCCCCCAGCAGCGGTAGGCTGACCACTCTGATGACCATGTAGAAGGCAGACTGTGGGCACCAGCAGGTGCCCAGGGTCCTGGGGACAGGCACTGCCCATCAGAAGCCAGTGCACCTGCGCAGGGGCATGGCAGGGCCGGTGGGGGGGGTCTGCCTCCTCCCAGACCGCCCTGCTACCGGCTGGCGACCCGTGCTCTCCCTCAGGCCTCCCACCCAGGCACCAGTCAAGCCTGTGTACCACCGGCGTCCAGACCTTGCCAGCGACCCTCACTCCTGGGCCTGTAGGGGTCTTCCCACCCCGCCTGCCCCATGGGCGCCCCCCCTGTGCCCTGTAGGGGTACGGGTCGAGGGTCAGACTCTCGTCCGGGGTCTGAATCCCCCGCCCCACCTGTGCTCTCCACAGCAAAGTCCCAGGGGCTGGGGGAGGTTCTCAGGCCCCTAACCCGGGAGGGCGCAGTGAGGTTGGGGCAGGCCCCCGGCTGGGGCCCCGCCTCTCCAGTCCCAAGCAGCGACAGGACTCCCCCAGCCTGTGTCCCTGTCTGCCCAGGGGGTCACCGTGAGGTTGTGGGCATTCGGCAAGTGCGCGTGTCTGTGTGCCGGTGCTGCTGTCAGCCTGCGTGCACACGTGTGTGGGAGCCTGTAAACGTGTGTGTGCGAATCTGCACATGTGTGTACACGTCTGTGTGTATACGTGTGCGTCTGTATATATGTGTGTATGTGAATCTGTGCATGTGTGTGTGTGTGTCTGTGTATGTGTGCATATGTGTGTGCGTCTGTGTGCCTGTGTGTGTGTGCACTCAGTAGTCACTGATTAAAGCGAGCCCGGGCCTCAGTGGCGCTACCCCCAGGAAGCTCCCTGTACCCACATTCTTTCATTCACCCTACCTGCCCTGGGCCAGGTATAATGTGTGCCTCTGCCCCAACACCTGGCCTGGACCTGCTCACTGCCTGGGTGGATTCTCCGTGGGGGTGGAGCTAAGGGGGCTGCGTGCTGGGCGCCAGCCTGGGCCACAGGTGAGCACCTTCCAGTTGGCCCCGGGCCCTGCAGCCGCTCTGGTACCCGGCCAGCTGGATGGAGGCAGCTGGGACCTGGGGCCACCAGGTGGCACTGCTGAGCTGAGCGAGGCGGCCCAGCTGCCTGTCCACTGCCAGCCAGGACCCTGGCCGGGGATGGGGGGGTTGGCCCCAGAGTTAACAATCCAGGAGGACTTCTGGGAGGAGTTGCAGCTGATGGACCTGCTGGGAGCAGGATGGCGCCGGGTCAGGAAGTTGGAGGCCCTCGGACCCTGCTCGCCCCCACCCCCGCCCAGGCAGGGGCCTTGGGCAACTTGGCCGCAGGGGCTGAGACCGCGGCCTCGTTACCCACGCAGCCTGGGCAGGCTCCCGCGCCCTCTGAGCTGGGACACGCAGGGCGGCCCCCGCGGCCCCACCTGCCCCTGGAGCAGAGCAGAGGCTGGGACACTGGGCGGGAGGGTGGGGCAGGGCTGCTGTGCCATCTGTCCCAGGGGGCTGGGTGGGGGGGTCTCCAGGACAGGCATGGAGAGACGTTCGTGGGGCGGGGGAGCAGTTCCCTCTGGAGGAGGAGGCCGGGCTGGGGGTGTCAGGGGCCTGGGACAGCTCCGAGCAGGCGGCTGGGCCGTCTTCCCAGGTGGGGATTAGAGGGCCTGGCTCCCGGCCCCGGGCTCACCTGGGCATGAGTGGCCTGTTTGGGGTATGGACAGGGCGTGCTCAGAGGCAGGCCCTGTGCCGGGTGCCCTGAGTGACCTGGGCCGGCCTCTTCCTCCGGAGTGTGGGGCTGACCATTCCCCAGGCTCCCCCAGGCCCCTGGCACCCGCAGGTGGTGTATACGGGGCGGGGGGTGTGAGCGCACGCCAGCTTCCTGACGCCCGACCAGAGGGCATCCATGCCACACCCCCTCCCCCCCAGGAGACAGCAAGGGCGGGACCCCCTGGGGGGGGCACCGTGGGTGGCCGGCAGAGCCCACCCCACACAGTCCACTGCCCTGCACATCACAGCTCCATCTCCTGCTGTGGAGGAGAGAGAGGTTGGGACGGCGACCACCCAGGCCAGACAGGGGTCAGCCCTCCCCTGGGCCCTGCAGCCTCCTGTCTCCGGAAGCCCTGCGGGGCAGCCCACGGCCCCGGCACGCAGCCGCCTTCTCCCTCCAGGGGCTCAGGCCCTGCCCCCGCCAGCCTTGTCCCCCGGCCTCAGAAGCTGCCCCGGCACCTGGCAGCCCAGAGAGGTCAGACGCCTGAGCCGGGTCACGCAGCCTGGCACTGGAGCCGCTGTGTGGGCCGGAGACAGGCGCCCGCCCCAGGGTGGGGTTGCCCTGACAAGCAGCACACACGTGTCCAACCGCAGAGCGCTGGCACCTGCCCCGGAGCCGCCTGCAAGGAGGCAGCTGACGGACGGCCACGAGGGGGCGGGGCGCGCGTCCCCCTGCCCACTTCCGCCCACACAGCTGTCCCCATCGGGGCAGGTGCCAGCCTCCACCCTGGATCAGCTGAAGGCATCAGGCTGGCCTGCGGGGTGGGGTGGGCACAGGGCCAACCCTGGCCAGCTCTGTCCAGGGGCCGGTGGAGCTGGGGTCAGTCCTGTGGCCCTCGAGCAGGGGCGTCCCCCGTCCCCATCTCGCTGTCCCCAGCACCGGAATGGCGGTCACAGTGGTGTCCCTGGCTGCTGTGGCGGTCCATGGGGAGACACAGGCATCTCACCCGGCACTCGGAGCCGGGAGCCGGAGCCCACGGCTCGGCCGCCTGCCTGCCACAGGGAGGGCACTCCAGGAGCAGCTCCCAGCGGGGCTCTGAGGAACAGGTAGGAGTTCACGTCTGGGAAAAGCCCACAGGGGCATCTCTGGCAAGAGGCGGAGCAGACCAGACGCAGACCCACAGGAGCGCAGGGCTCAGGAGAGCTGGGGGCGCCAGGTTCCCCAGACACACGCGGGGCCCCTGACGGCACAGGAGAGGGCTGGGTCTCCCCTGACCCCTGCCCCAGAGAAGCCCAGTGTGCAGAGGCCAGGTCCAGGAGATGGGACAGAGGCCGCAGGGGTCAGGCGAGGGTGCGGAGGGTGACCCCTCCTTGTCCCCGGAGCCACCTGTGCCCGTGAGCCCCCCCAGCACGGTGACCGTCCTGGTGGCCCGTTCCCCTGCTGGAACGTTCGCTCTGCACCGCTGGTCCTGCCAGCCTTAACCCGACACCCTTGACACCTGGGGAGGAAGCAGGGAGGGGAAGGGGGCCGGCAGGGGGCTGCAGGGCTCCTACGGAACAGACCAGCGTCCCTCTGACCCAATGCAGGACCCCTCCTCCCGCCGGCTTCCCTGCGCTGGGCCCAGAGACCGAGCACTGTGGACAGCTTCCCTTCCTGGCTGGAAAAGCCCCCGCCCCCATGCCCACGGCCTCTCTCCAGGCAGGGGCGCGTCCTGGCGATCCGAGTCCATGGCTGTCCATGGGCCCGCCTTGGCCCCGGGTGGTGGGGCGTGGGATGGGGGTGGCGGGGAGAGCCTGTGGCCGTGGGAGGCTGAGGGTGGAGGCAGAGTGTGCAGGCAGAGTGGGTGAATGCGCTTCATCTCAGTGCAGTCCCCGGAGCTGTAGGTGCTGAGGCAGGGCCGCCAAGGCTCCGTGATGGGTGTCAGCATCAGCGGGAGTTGGGGTGAGGGCAGAAGACCCTAGAGGGGCCGGCGCTGTGGCACAGTAGGTCAAGCCTCCACTGCAGTGCCGGCAGCCCATATGGACGCTGGTTCGTGTCCCAGCTGCTCCACTTCCGATCCAGCTCCCTGCTAATGCACCTGGGAAAGCAGTGGGGAATGGCCCAAGTGCTTGGGCCTCCACACATGAGTGGGAGACCCAGAAGACGTTCCTGGCTCCCGGCTTGGGCCTAGCCCGGTCCTGGCTGCTGTGGCCATTTGGGGAGTGAACCGGCAGCTAGAAGATCTCTCTCTCTCTCCCTCTCTCTGTCTCTCCTTTCCCTATATTTCTGCCTTTCAAATAAATAGACTTGCGAATTTCCTAGTGTGCAGTGACCCTCAGCCCCAAGGAGCAGACACCCTGGGGAGGCAGGGTTTGCAGGCTCTCACAGCCCAGGCAGGACGAGCACCTGCAGAGGGTCTCACCGCTCACCCCCCGACACCTCCCAGCCCAGTGCGAGGCTCCCCCCAGAGCCCACTGCTCCAGGAGAGCCTCTTGGGGGCAGGGCTCACCCTGCAGAGGCAAAGCCACTGAGTTATGTCCCAGTCCCGAGGGGAGGGTGGGCCTGAGCTGTGAGCGGCGTGGGGCAGAGCCCAGCGTGGGCTCCACAAAGCTGGAGTCAAACCCCAGCTCTGACACTCGGTGGCCCAAGGCAGGAGCAGCCCCAGTGTGCACCCCAGAGGAGGCCCCTCACGGTCCGTAAGACTGACAGCTGCCAGGGGGCTGGGCCCAGAGCTCGACGCCCAGGGCTCCTTCCGGCGTGGCTGGGAATGTTCTGGAACGAGACAGTGGTGGTGACTGTACAACGCTGCCGAGGCACCGAATGCCGGCAACCCACTCGCTTCCAGCGGCCAGCGTTTGGGGATGCGATTTGCATCTCACTCGTTTTTTAAAAGTCTATTTTAAAATGTCCTCGCGGGGCAGCCAAGGAGGACACTGCCCCAGGCGCCCCCGGGAAGATGAAGCGGAAGCACTGCTTGTGACCCCACGCCGAGGCGGGGGCGTCCGAGACACCAAGGGGGAGCTCGCTGGGACCGACTGGACTGTAGCTGCCGGAGACTGGCCACAGCCTCCACCCGAGTGGCCCGGGCACCGCCCCACACTGCCGGGCTCAGGGGTGGGGCTGGGTGGGGGAGGTCACAGCCCCTGTCACCGTCCCTGGGGCTCTGGGACAGGCCTGCACCTTTCCCACTCCGCAATGGAGGCGGGACAGGCTCTAGCCCAGGGTGACGAGCGGCCACAAGCCCACTCGCGCGCCCCCGTGGCCCCCAAGGCCAGAGCTCCAGGAGCGAGGCGGGACCGGCTCCTGACCCTGGGCCTGCCTGCCATGCCCCCCTCCCAGGACAGCTCCTTGTCCTGCAAGGCTTTGCCGCGCGAGCCACTCAAGTAAACTAGTGTTCCCGCCATCGCTGGCACAGACGAGCACATCGGGGCTGCTGCCAATGGCTGCCCGCCCCACCCCTGAGCCCCGCGGGGACAGTGCCCTGAGCCCGAGAAGCCGCCCGCCACCTGCCCCTCTTCACCCAATGTCCTCTCTCGTAGGGTCTGGGGTCTCCAGGCCTGCGCTGGCTGAGACCTACAAAGGAGGCAGGACCCCGGCGTCGGCCGCCAGGGGAGCACACCCGGGCCCCTGCACTGGGGCCTCCGGGACCCTTGGCCCAAACAGGCCATTCCACAGAGCAGGGACCCGCGGCCCACGTAGGCCAGGCAAAGGGAAGGGTGAAGGCTCTCTGGGTCCTGGGTGCCCCCCTCTCGCCCCGGCGTGGGCAGCAGGCATGGAGGTGAGCAGGGCCGGGCATGGTCCCCAGGTGAGGCAGGGCGTGGAGGCCAGAGCGTCGGCCAGCCCCCGGCTCCCACTCAGCCCCGTGGCCTTGGCCGTGCCCACGCTGAGCCCACCTCCTCCCTCAGGGGGGCGGAATGGCGACTTCCACACAAGACTCGGGGTCGCTGGGGGTCACCACAGTGGCCCCCACCCTGGCTGGCCCAGAAGCTCCTCCCACCAGGGCCCAGGGAGCTTCGAGCATTTGTGCAGCTGTGAGAATGTCCTTGGGCTGTGCGCTCTCCTTGTAAACCAGCACGAAGACTGCCCAGCGCGCCTGTCTCTGAGCGGCTGATAGTGCTGTTTTTAGCAGGCGTTTCGCACGAGGGCCCAGTGAGCCGGAAGCTCGGGTGGATGAGGCAGGACTCACGTCCGATGGGGATGCACGGTGCTCACGGCTCACAACAGGTGCAGCCCCAGCTGCGGTGCCCCGGCCGTGCTGCCGACACGGTCACGACCGAGCTCGCCGCTGCTCCGGCTCCAAGGGCCCGTGACAGCCCCTGGGCAGTGCCACAGGAAAGGGGGCCTTCCGCTCTCCTTGATCGGGGAGTTTGGTTTGCCTGACTCTGAGCCTCCCTGAACACAGTCCTCTGCCCCACAGGCCCGTGGTGCCTTGTCCTGACCCTGCTGGGAGGGCGGCAGCTGGTGCAGGAACCAGGGTAGGGACAACTGGTGTGGCTCCTCCCCCACGCCTGCCCCTGCCCGAGGGCTCAGAGAACAGGGGAGCAGGAGGTGGGCGGGGAGGCTGATCTGGTGCCAGACACGCAAGATCCAGGCAGGATCTTCCCAAGCCACAGACGGGGAAGCTGCGGGAAGCAAGAGAACCCGCTCCAGGTCCCAGGCATGGGGGGTCAGGCCCACACCCTGTCCTGGCCCCGTGTGCCAGCACCAAGCTGGGGACCCACAGGATCGCCCCCGGCCCTGCCGCACACCTACAGGCCCCCGGCCGCCCCGACCTCTCAGCTGCGTCTGCCCACACCGGGCCCGGTGAGTGCACGCGGCCTGCAGGGTGTGCAGCCCAGGCTGGGTCAGGGGCAGGTCAGGTGCCTTGCAAAAGGCTGAGGGAGGAGCCGTGCCCCATGGGGAGTAGGAAGTTGTGGCGCAAGCTGTGTCCAGATCCTTGCCAACGGGAGAATAAAAACAGGAGTGAGAGGGCGACGCCCGTAGGGCCGGTCCCGGGCGAGGCGCTGACTTCCGTGCCAGCTGCACCAGCTGGAGGGGGCTGGCTGAGCCACCCAGCTCTGCAGACCGCTCCAACCCCACTCGACCTGGGCCCTGGCCATACAGCCCTGATCCTGACTGCATGCCGAGCCCTGGTCCTGGCCACACACTGGCCCTGGGCTATGGTCACAGGCATCCTGGGCCTCAACCCTGACTTGGGTACACGCTGGGTCCTGACCCCAGGCGCGCACTCGCACTTGGTCATGGTCGTGGGCTGAGCCCTGACCCAACCCCCAGCCTCACCCTGGAGCCTTTGTCCAGTGGTCAGCCAGCTCCATGACCTCTTGGTCCCAACCTCTGCCTGTGTAGAGGCCATAGCTGTGTCCCCTGTCCAGGAGCTGAAGCATCCCTGGCCCAAGCCTGCAGACCCAGGAGGCGCCAGGGGCACGGGCCTGTGAATCCTGGAGGGACGGGTGATGCCCTACCACACACCCAGGAAGGCGTGGGGGAACCAAGGCAGGATGCTGACAACACGTCCTTGGTCCCAGAGGGGACTTTTGTATCTGAGAGGGACCGAGGCCTGCCCTGGGTCTCTATAAACGTCTTTGAAGGTGCAGCCCATGGCTGGCTGGGGATGACCCAGCCCCTGCTCCTCAACCCAGATGTTCCTCTGCCCGCGGTATCACCGCCCCTCCTCCTCTCAACTCTACCCTCGCCCCCTCCCCCGACAGCCCATAGGTGCACATACTGGCTCCCACCCTCATCCCCTCCCCCGACAGCCCATGGGTGCACCTGCTGGCCCCTCCCCCGACAGCCCATAGGTGCACCTGCTGGCCCCTGCCCTCGCCCCCTCCCCCGACAGCCCATAGGTGCACATACTGGCTCCCACCCTTGCCCCCTCCCCCGACAGCCCATAGGAGCACCTGCTGGCCCCTCCCCCGACAGCCCATAGGTGCACATACTGGCTCCCACCCTCGCCCCCTCCCCCGACAGCCCATAGGTGCACCCTCGCCCCCTCCCCCGACAGCCCATGGGTGCACCTGCTGGCTCCCTGGTGGGCCCAGCTGCCTAGATCTGTTAGGTCCAGGGAGGGCCTGGTGGGCTCTTCCCTCTTTGTCAGGAGCTCTCCTCTGGCCGCTGCAGAGACTGGACAGTGGGTGATGACCTCCAGGCGCCCGGAGCCAGCCCCTCTGGCTGAGCTGCCCACTGCCCTCCTGGCCTGCGCCTGCCACATGCTGTCCACCCCCGCCGCCTCCACCTGGCGCCCGCAGCCTGGCCTGGGAGCTGCTTCCTCGGGGTCGGAGGCGGCCACACAGGCCGGGCGTCCGGAGGCGGGCCACTCTCGGTCAGTTTGTTAACTGAGAGCTGTGCAAGGCAGGTTTCATATCTGGTGGTGAAGACGCCCAGGTGCCACGCTGGAGGACCCGGCGGTGGCTCCAGACGCCAGCCTCCCGCTAACACAGACCCTCAGAGGCCGCGGGAAGGCTCGGGTGTCTGGGTCCCCACTACCCACATGGAAAACCTTGGTTGAGTGCCTGGCTCCAGGCTTCGCCCAACCTGGAATTTGGAGAGTAAGCCGGCCTATGTGCGGGAGCTCTGCCTGCCTGCCTGTCTGGTTCTCTCTCTGCCTCGCAAATACATTTTAGGAGAGAGAGGCTGGCTAGTTAATAAATAAAGACAGGAGCTAATGACCTGCTCGGCCATGGCCACTGCACCTCCCCCGGTGCACCGGAGTCTGCACCTGCCGGGAGCAGGTGCGAGTGAGTGAGCCAACACGTGGATGAATGCCGAGTGCCGAGTGCCTGACCCTGGAGAGTAGGGGTGAGGGTCACAGGATTCAGGGGAGGGGACCCCGCACTGGACAGAGAGGGCGGGCAGGGAGGGCTTCGTGGAAGCAGCGAGGCCACCAATCAGGTCTCAGCCTGCAGAGAGGGGGCGGGGCATAGGCGACTATCTGTACCACGGATCACAGGGGAGACAGCGCAGGGGCCCCCGCCACCACAGGTCCTCCCAGCAGCATCAGAGCGTGAGCTGGGGACACACAGGAGGGCTCCCGGCCCAGCCATCACCCCTCCTGCCCCTGCCACCAGAAGGGGCAACCGCGGGCAACTTACCCAACCTCCCTGGTGTGTACGTGGGAGGATTCGGCTCCTGCGTGAACAAGATCTGCAAAGTGGAAGCTCAGAGCCAGGCCTGTGCCACAGGACCCTTGGCCAAGCGTCCACTGCCGGCAGCCAGACTGCTGCAGGCCCAGAGCATTGCCACCACGGTGGGGGTAGCCTCTGGCGCTGCGGCCGCTGATAGGGTCAGGGGGTCTCGGGTTGTGGGGGCCTCCCTCTCCCCGTCCATCCCCACTGGACTGGTGCCCTCCCTCCCTCCCAGGGAATGTGCAATGAGGTCTGCCTCACACTTGGCCCTGGCCTAGCCATCTCCAGCCTGGTGTGTCACCTTCCTGTCCCCGCGACACGTGTGTCCTACCTGGGCCATCCTCAGTTGCCAGGAGCAGCAGTCCCCGCGTCCAGAGGCCTGACGCCGAGAACAGGAGCAGGTGCAGGCCCAGCGGCCACCTCTCGCCTGCACCTGCCTTGTCTGTCCGTCACCCCGGGCAAGTGCCCTTGTGTCCCCAGCCACACAGACCCCAGGCGTGGACCCAGAACCTGCAACCCGAGGCTGGGCTCGTCTGGCTGGCCGAGGCCGCACGGGCAGGCAGGCCGGTGCCGCTCCCGGGGCGCCCGCGTGTGCCGACAGAAGGCAGCCCTGGCTGCGTGCGCCCTGCGGATGCTCCGGCACGTGGACTCCCTCCTCCTCCACTTCTTTCCCTGAAAAGCCACAGATTGCTTGGGCTGGGGGCTGGAAGCAAAATCCCAGCCCCCCCGGGGGAGGGAGGGGGAGCAGGGGTCCACTCAGCCAGGCTGCAGCCCAGGTGAGCCTGAGGCTGGGGGGCGTGGCAGACTGGGGAGCTCGGGTTCTGGAACTCCACCGCCCCTGCCTGGCTCCCCAGGCGGTCAGCAGCTGCCCCGCCACCCCCCCCCCCCCCAGCCTGTGACAGCTCCTGCACACGCCTGTGGCAGGGCCCAGCTGCCCACCCCCAGCTTCTCAGCTATTAGCAGAGACAGGTGGGACAAGTGCTTGTCTTCACACAAGAAAGAATTCAGGAGGCCAGCGCTGTGGCGCAGCGGGTTAACGCCCTGGCCTGAAGCGCCAGCTTCCCTATGGGCGCTGGTTCTAGTCCTGGCTGCTCCTCTTCCGATCCAGCTCTCTGCTATGGCCTGGGAAAGCAGTAGAAGATGGCCAAGTCCTTGGGCCCCTGCACCCACGTGGGAGACCTGGAAGAAGCTCCTGGCTCCTGGCTTCGGATCGGGCACAGCTCCGGCCGTTGCGGCCAGTTGGGGAGTGAACCAGCAGATGGAAGACCTCTCTCTCTCTCTTTGTGTGTGTAACTCTCTGATTTTCAAATAAATAAATAAAATCTTCTAAAAAAAAACAGAATTCAGGCATGAGACTGAGACAGAGGGCAGTGGCCACCAAGGTAACAGGGTTTATTCGGTCGGGCGTCCACCAGAATGGATGGGACAGAACATGAGTGTGTCCACTCAGACTGGGGACGTCAAGGCCCGTGGGTAAGTGGAGGATGCACCGGCGGGGGGGGCGGCAGAGCTGGGCAGCAGTGGTCAGACTGCGGCTGGTGGGGGAAGGGTCCAGGTCTCCCCGCCGTGTCCCCCCTCCCCCCAGGACAGAGGTGTGCTGAGTGTCAGTGAGTGGATTCCTCCCCAGGGTTCCCTGCTCAGTGCTGTCAGACGGGGAACCCCCTGGGCGGGCAGAGGAGCCTCCCTCGGGCGCCGCCCTGCAGGAAGGACTTGAGGTCTTGAGGGCGGCCGGTGGGGCTGGGGTCTGCGGGCCCCTCAGATGCAGGAAGAAGGTCCTTCGCAAGCAGGCTGTCAGCTGTGGCTGCGAATCCCGTCTCCACGCCAGCTGGCATCTCCCCCACTGACCGATTCCTGTGCTGCGTGTGTGACCTTGTGGCTGTAGGTCTCACCTCCAGGGTGGGTGCGATCTCACCCAGAGCTACAGGGGAAGGGGCTGAGGCCCCGGGGAGACAGACAGTCCCCAGGAGACCCCTGCTATCTCCACGCGCCCCAAGCCAGTCCACGTACATGGGTGAAACCCCTGTCCAACGGGCACCCCAATAGGATGACCCAGCGAGCAGACGGTGACGCCTTAGAAACCCGGGCGCCTCCCCAGAGCCAGCGTCCCGCTCCGGCGCTCCACCTGGGCTCCTCTGGGACCAGACGCTTCCTCTGTCGCTTGCCAATCGAATAAAAGTCCCTTTCCTGTCTAATAGAAGTTTCTGCCTCTGCGAATTGTCCCCGGCTTGTTGTTTCTACACCAAGCTAGAGAAAGAAGCCCGAGACTCGCTCCGCACCGCCCTGCCCTCCGTGACCGGTAGCAGGTTTCATTGCGTCATGCGATCAGGCTTGGCCCCCCCTGTGGTGCTGAGCAGAGAGGAGCCTCCTGGCGGGAGGCTGGGCCCCCCGGTCAGGTTACGGGGTCTGGGCAGGACTCGGCAGGTGCTCTGTCTTCCTCCAGCCCCTGTCACACACACGAGCCGATTCCTCACTGCCTACCTAGCCAGGCCATGCACACGGAGGCCCTGGACTTGCGGAGGCTGGAGGGGGCTTGCGGGTACAGCCGCACTGGACTTCCTCTCCGGCCTCCCCGGGACCTGGCTAAGGCCCACCTGTCGCCAGCCACACCCCCCCCCCACAGCACATCTGCACACAGGGCCTGCCAGTCAGAGGAGGGGCTAAGCACCCCAGCCCCCCATGTCAGCCTATTTCCGACGGGGGTGGGGCGGGGTGGGCGTCGGTGGTCCTTGCTCCTGTGCCCCTCTGTCACCAGCTTACCCCTCTCCTCTGCTCTCCGTTCCAGTCTGAGCCCCGTCTTCGGCTCCGGCCACTGTGGTGGTCTCACCCACTGCCCTCCACGCCTTCGCTCAGGTGCCAAGCGAATCTGTTAGACCAGCGCAGCGCCCCCCCCCCCCCGCCCCGCCCCCTGCGGTGGGTTCCCGCGCCTCCTGCTGGAGACAGGATGCGCTCCTGCTCGGGCACTACCCAGGGCTGCCCAGCAGGGGGCTCTGCCACAGGACAGGGCGCTTGCCTCTCTTCCCGGACACCTGCGGGTCCCGCCCACTCTCCCCGGCTTCCCTGGGCTCCCAGCAGTCACTCCCCCGACCCCGCCCTCTGCTGTTCGCCGCCCCTGCCAGCCAAGAGTCACTGGCTGAAGCCGGCACGGTTCTCCACTTGTTACCTGCTAATCCCATCTGCGCCCCCCAGATGGACAGCTGCAGGGGCACCCTGTCCGGGAGGCAGCAGGGAGGGGCAGGAAGCAGAGAGGCGGCCCCTAGGCCACTCCTGCGGGTCTTGCTCTGGATGGGGAGCCGAGGGAGTTCAAGTCCAAGGGGGCAGAGTTCCTGTCCTGGGAGCCGAGTTTAGCTCAGCGGGGAGGGGGGCACACATGGAGCCAGAGGCCTGTGCCCTCTGCAACCCCTCACGCCCCCCACAGGCTGGGCCATAGGGTCCTAGGCACAGCTGGTCCTAGGGGAGCAGCCCGATACCCAGAGCCCGGGGCACGGGGGAGCAGAGAGGTGGCCCAGGCCGCCCAGATGTGCTGAGCCCCTGCTCTGTCACCCCAACACCAGGGCAGGGGCCTGGGTGCAGGGGAGCTGGGCCCAGCCTGCTGCGCGTTCCCCAGGGCGCCCTGCGTGCCGGGACCCTCCCCGCCCCGGCCTCCTGCCCCGGCAGGCGCCTGGCTGAGCGCCCGCCCGAAGTGTGAAGTGTTTCCCGAGGGAGTCCCCGGGAGGCCCCGCACGGGGGAGGTCTTCCTTCCGGGCGCATCGCCTGGGCCTCCGGGGTCAGGCCTTGGGTCACCCTCCGGCTGGGACAGGAAGCCCCTCGTTAGTCTGGAGTGGGGGTGGGGAGCAGGGTCCGGTCCATGGGTCCCGCCCACCAGGCCTGCTCCGGAGTCCAGACGCAAGCTGGGACGGGCCGCGCGTGTCTCCCTGTGTGTCCCTGTCCAGCTGGCCCCAGAAGGGAGAGCCCGGAACCCTGCCACCGCTCCCGGGGACACAGCCTCCCTCTGGCCTCCCTGCCTCCGCCCGCGATAGCAGTGTGGCAGCCCGCCAGGCCTGCCGAGCTGGAAGTGCGCTGCGGCCAACCGAGGCGGGCACGAGCGCGCCACACGCCCCCCTGCAGGAGACCTGGTGGGAAAACAGCACGCGTGCCTCGCCCCAGCGCCCGCCGTGTCTGTATCAGCGTGTTGAGGCAGCGGCGGGCTGGAGAGGACGCCACACTGACATAGACCTCGCTGGGGCACCCAGGAAGCCTCACCTGCGCAGGTGTCCCGGCCTGGATTTCCGTCGGGAGCGCCGTCTCCTTGCCAACAGAGGCGCGTCTCCCTCCCTTGCCAAGTCGGGTGGTGGAGACGGTGTGCCGTGCTGTGCCAAGCCGTGCCAAGCTGAGCCGTGCCGTGCCGAGCCATGCCGTGCCGTGCCGGTACCACTACAGGCTCTCCCGTGATTCGACCTCACTCCTCGCCGCCACCCCGCCCGGGCCCCTGCCGAGCCCCCCCCCCCCCCGCTGGGAAGACCACTCCTCGTCGGTGCTGCCCTCCCCTCTGGAATTGTCCCCTGCGTTTCCACCACTCCCCGGAGGGCCACCCCCTTGCTGATGCCCCTGGGTCCCCACCCCTGCCCCGCACAGCCCCACCGGCTTGGGCGCCCAGTGGTAGGGCACACAGCAGCGGGCTTGTCTGGACTGCGCTCGGGGAGCCTCTGGCTGCAGGGGTCAACCCGCACAAGATCGCTGAGCCACCCATCTCCTGAGCTGCCGTGAACCCCACAGGCGTTTCCTGAGCGGGAGCCCCCTGGGCCCGGCATCCCCTGCTGCTGAGACCCCTAGGGCCTTGGGCCACACCTGGCCAGCCACCTGCTCCTGCACAGCGGCTTCTAAACGAGTGGAAAAAACCTAAAGAGGGAGCCTGGTTAACAGTCGACAAAAGTTCAGTGAAATTTGAACTCTCAGTGGCCACGAATAAAGTTTTATTGGCGCACGAGCACGCCCCCGCTCTGCCTGTTGTCTGAGGCTGTGTTCCAGCTGCACCTGCACAGAGGAGGACAGAGAAAATGTTTACTCTCTGCTCCTCTCCAGAGAGCCTGTGCCAGCCCCCGGGCGGGCTCTATGGGCTGCTGGGGAAACTGAGGCAGGAGGGGTTAGGACGCCCACAGGGCCCCAGCCATCGCCTACACCACCTGGGGCCCACACCCGGGACCCAGAGCTACACCAAACCCTGCTTTTCCATGCTGGCCAGGCACGGGGCGGGGCGTGGTCCCGGGTCCCGTGGAGGCCGCGGTGGGGCCCATGGTGGCCCAACCCTGCCCCAGGCTGCACACAGATCCCTCCGCGAGATCTGGAGGTCCCGGGTCCGAAACCAAGGTGTGGATAGGGACGGTCCCGGTGAGGGCCCCAAGTGCCACTGTGTCCGGCACTCCGTGGCCCGAGACGGCAGCCCCATGCACCCTGTCTCCAACGTCCCCCTTCCGTGACACCAGTCGCCTGCCGAGCGGCCGTGACACCTGTCTGCAGAGGAGGTAGGGACGCCCAGAGGGACTGGGGTCAGCACGTCTGCGTGTGACTGGAGGGGCCATGGCGCCAGCCTCGCGTCCCTCGCCCCGAGGGAGGGCTCATCAGGGGAAGAGCCAGGGCCCAGTGAGGTGACCCAGGGCGGAGGCCCCGCCGGCCCCGTGGGGTGAATCAGGTCCCCTCCCCCGGCAGCCACATTTCAAAACCCAAACCTTGCGACAACTAATTGGCAGCGGGCGCCCACGGTGGGGGGGGGATCAGCAGTTGTTCTCCAGGTCGCGCCCCGCCCCAGGGCCCCGCTCTCGGCTCCCCGGCCCTGCTCCGGGCAGGCGTCTCCCCTCAGCTTGCCCACCTGTAAAAGGGGGTGATGCCCTTGGTGAGAGTGTGCCCCTGGAACGGACGACCCCGCAGTGAATGGCAGCTCCGGGCCTCGGGGGAGCTCGGCAGGCCGTGTGCCACCAGACCTGCCATGGTGGGCGGTGCTCGGGGTGGGGTGGGCATGGCAGTCTTGGAGAGTCTCAGACTTGGAAAAAGCCAGGGCCTGCATTGTGGCGCAGCGGGTTAAGCCGCTGCTTCTAACCCCGGCGTTCCATGTTCGAGCACCGGTTCAAGTCCTGGCCGCTCCTCTTCTGATCTTGCTCCCCGCTAATGCGCCTGGGAGAGCAGCAGAACACGGCCACGTGCTGGGCCCTGCACCCACGTGCTGGGGCCTGCACCCACGTGCTGGGCTCCTGGCTGCAGCCTGGCCTCGCTCTGGCTGTGGCTGCCATCTGGGGAGAGAACCAGAAGATGGACAAGCTCTGTCTGTCCCTCTCTTTGTAACTGACTTTCAAATAAAAAATCCAAGTAGAGAAGGCAGGAGAAGGCGGACCCTGCATTAGGGAGGAAGCAGCAGGCTGAGTTCGGGGCCGGACGGCTGGGGCCAGCAGAGCCGGAGCTGGCAGCCCCTCGGGTGCCCGCAGGCCCTCCGGGTCCCCCAGGCCCCAGCCGTCTGTGCAATACTTTCTCGGCACCCATGTTTGGAGCAGGTTCCCATGGGGCTTGGCTCCTGGTCTGGGGCGGTGGGGGAGGGGAGGGGAGGGGACGGGGAACGCCTTCGCGAATGGGTGAGGTCCCGAGCGTGGGTGGGAAGAACAGCTTGTGCAGGGCGAACGTGCGCTGGACTTGACCGCAGACCCCGTCCACACCCTCCCAACCTCCTCTCTGGCCCCAGCCCTCCCAGCGGGCTGCCTGGCCTTGAGCGGATCTCCAGGCCTCGACATGTGTGCACACGCTGTTCCTGTCTCCACTGACAGGGGTGGCACCCGGCTCAGCCGCCTCTGGCGCCAGGAAGCCCCCAACCCCATCGTGGCTGCGTCCTGGCTGGTGTGCTGTGCCATTTCACAGACGGGAAGACTGAGATCCAAAGAGCACAGGCATTCTCCAGCAGTCCAGAGCCGACAGCCCGGGACTCTTGGTTTCCTCATTCCTGCCCCAGTCCCCCGGGCCCCCGGGAAGGGGTGTGCAGACGTGGAGGGTGGCAGAGGGTCCCCCGCCGTGCAGGCGGCTCAACCCAGGGCCTCTGCAGCTCTCTGGGAGGTCGGCAGCTGCCACACCCGGGGGGCTTGTTAGGGGACCGCGCCCAAGGTCCCCCAGGACAGGATCCAAGCCGGATGTTGTTTGTCAGTTTCTCTTTGCACAAGGGCCTGCTGTGTGTGGCCTCCAAGACCCCTCTGCAGCCCGCCAGAGAGCTCAGAGTCCAGCCCAAGATGTGCCCCCCAGGGTCACCCAGCAGGACCCTCAAACCCTCACCTCTGCTCCATGGAAGCTTCTGGAAGGTGCTCGCGTCTCAGGGGTGCGGTGGCCATGGGGGCGATGGGTTCCTGTCCCTGGTTACCTCAGGTGTAGGCACCATCATCACACCTGCTGGGCCAGGACGCCGCCCACCGTGCAGAGCGGGAGACAGGGGCTCAGCCAGGTGAGGACCGGTGAGTGCGGCCCCCGCCCCTCTCAGCGCTGCTGGCGGAGACCTGGGGCGCACAGTGTTCTCGGAGGGGCCTCGAGGGACAAGCAGAGACCTCCCTCGCGTGACCCCGGGATCGCAGCAAGCTCTGGGGTCACCTGAATGGGGATCCGGAGGACCCCGGCCCCGGCCTCCGTCACGCCTCAGTCCTCCAGGGGCCCACGGGCAGGTGCCACCCACGCTGGAGTCAGCTTTCCGGGCAGAACACCCGAGTCCGGCATCGCGGCCTGCTCTTGGCGAGCAGGGTGGGGAGGGCCCTGTGGACTTCTGGCCGAGACGACGTGAGGCTGGGCTCCACAAGGGGCCGGCGCCCTTGGTGCCCCCAGCTATGGGTCCTGGGCCTGCAGAGCCTCGGACGCTCCGCCTGGGGATCCCGGAACCCAGAGGCCGCGTTCTGACCCTGCCTCCACCTTGGCCCTGGTGGGTGGAGCAGCCATGTTCAGAGGGTACACCTGCTACGTGAGCCGTCCCTGTCCCTTGCTCCCTGGGGACCAGGCTGAGCCCAACACTGGGCCAGTGCAAACAAGCGCCGTCCCTCGGGTAGGCACCCACAGCATCGTGGTGGAACCGGCTCCACGGTGAGGCTTCAGCACCAGGGTCCTCCTGAGAGGTCCAGGCTCCTGGGCACCCCGGCTATGCCTCCGCCCAGCCGGGCGCCCAGGACCTGCTCAGGGGCCCCTGCAGAAGGGAGACACCTTTGAGGAGGTCGTCTGGGGACCCACTCAGGCTGCTGGGCCCAGCAATGGAACTCAGGTCCCTGGTGGAAGGGAGGCCGGGTGCCCCAGGCCATGGCCAAGGCCTGTTAGCCCCAGGGCCGGGAGAACAGGCACGGGGCAGAAAACACAGAGGGAGACACCTGCACCGTCTTCCCACCGCGCCCGGGGACCTGAGAGCCTGCGCGTGTGTGTGCCCATGTGCCATGGCGGGAGGGGAGGCCCGCCCTGGGGAGGGAGGGCGTGCGTGTGTGCACGCGTGTGTGAGCGTGTTCACCTGCAGGTGAGGGCGCAGCGTGGGCGTGTGTGCACTCACAAATCCCCATCTTGTGCCCCGGGGGCCTCACTCGGCCGTCTGCAGCTCTCTCATTTGCACCGGGGAGTCAGGCGCTCACAGCAGCGCGTGCCGACACCATGCGCCCTCCACGTGGGGAAACTGAGGCCTGGAACGAGGACGCAGGCCGTCTAATGCCACGGCTCGCACAGCCTGGAGGGGACTGGGGTCTCTGAACTTCACCGTCGCCCACTGGGCTGGGGGCAGCCACCATGCCATCTTGAGGCCCCCCACGGGGTGGGCATCTGGTGCACCCACGAGGCTGGCGCTGGACCTGCAGTCGGAGCCAGGACCATGGGCTTGCACCCCCCCCCCAGCTGGAGTCCCCTCTCAGAGAGTGCGGGTGCCCAGGGCGTAGCTGTGGGTTCCCCAGGCGTGGGGTGCCGAACCGACCCAGCAGGTTGGGCAAGAACGGGGTGGGGTGGGCCTCCTCCAGTCCCTGCGCCCCACCCCGGCAGCCAGGTGACCTTACTCCTGGCCTGGAGGGCAGCCTGGGGCAGCAGACAGAACATGGGTCTCACTGCAGAGTGCTGTCACAACAGCCAGGGTGAGACGGGCTTCGATCCACGCCAGCCACGGTGACAACGCCGGTGGCGTGTGCGTGTCTCCCAGAGTCACGGCACCTGTGTGAGGGAGCCGAGTGGGACCCGGGGCACAGGCCGGGTGAGGGCCCTCTGGGGCTCGAGGGGGCCATGGGGGCAGGACCCAGCTGCCCCAAGTGCACCGTCACCCATGCTCAGAAGCGCTGCTCCGCACACGCGGCCCCTGCACCACACCAGGCTCCCTCTCAACCATGCTGATAGCTCTCGGGGTCCGGGAGCCCCAGCCCCAGGGCCGGAATTCTGGGCTCCGGTCCTGGCCCTGCGCGTCGGCTGGGTGACTGGATGTGTCCCGTAACCGCTCTGTGCCTCAGTGTCCCCACTGAACCAAGGGCACACAAACAGCGCCTGGTCCAGTCAAGCAGGCTGAGGACTCAGCCACAGCTGCGGGGGGCAGGCCTGGCCAGAAGCCCCGCCCCCAGTCCGCAGGGGCAGGCCTCCCAATTGGAGCCCACCGGCAGCCCCTGCACGTCCAGGCCCTGCTGTGGGGGCCTCAGAAGGCCATGGAGGAGCTGCAGGCCTGGCCCAGGCCCAGGCCCCAAAGGAGAGCAAGGCATCGAGCAGAGGCGGCGGCTGGGTTTAAAAGGATGACCCTGGACGCTCTGTGCGGACAGGCCCAGGGTCCGCGGGAGGCAGGAGGCCTGGGCCCAGCTGGTCAAGGATGAGCAGCTCTGGCCAGCAGCCTGCACAGCCCTGGACAGACGGCAGAGGGCCCACAAGGGCCCCCGGGGGAAGCTCCGAGCTGGAGACGGGGACGCGGGGTCTCGCAAGCTGAAGACGGGGATGCGGGGTCTCGCGAGCTGAAGATGGGGATGCGGGGTCTCGCAAGCTGGAGACGGGGATGGGGGGTCTCGAGGCCGTAGCACGAGGAGCACCCAGGGCTGGGTGCGCGGCTGGGCGCTCTGCAGGCGCCTCGTGGTTCTTCCTGGGCACTCCCTGTCCTAGCACGCTCTGCCGCCCTGGCCTCCACCTTCCCCTGCGCACCTGTCCGCCCCCTTCCCGCCAGCCTCACACACTCCCATTCCTCCCCATTGTCTGCTGGCTCGGTCCCGCCCCAGGTGGGCGGGCTCCGGGGAGTGCCCACCAATTGCTCAGGCGACCCTGCTGGCACCCCGTGGGAACTGGAGGGTGGGGTCTCCTACAAACCTCCCCCAGCGCCTGAGCCGAGCCCAGCCTCAGCCTGCAATGCCCCCCACTCCCCCCAGGGAGCCCCCTCAGCGCCTTCCCAGAAGCCTCGGGGCCCCCCCAGGGGGAACTCCTTCCCTGCCTTTCCGAGGGCTCTGGGTGCCGTGGAGACCTGACTGGGCGGCCTGGGGCGGCTTAGGGCCCTGAGTCTGCAGAGCCCGGGATGGCGCTCGGCTCAGAGCCGATGACCCTCAAACGGGAGAGGGAGAGAGGGCGATGGAGGGGCTGCCATTCTGAGTCAGCCGAGGGGCCGTGTGGGCCCCTGCTGGGTCCAGCTGTCACTCACAGCCAGAGCCCTGACCCTGCTCATAGCCTGAGTGCTGACCCACAACAGACTGAACCGTTACAGGCTGAGGCCTGACCCCGGTCTCACACTGATCCCTGACCCTGGTTCCACACTGAGCCCTGGCCCTAGTCTCACACTGATCCCTGATCCTGGTCCCACACTGAGCCCTGATCCTGGTCCCACACTGAGCCCTGATCCCTGTCACACACTAAGCCCTGACCCCAGTCTCACACTGATCCCTGATACTGGTCTCATGCTGAGCCCTAATCCTGGCCACAGGCTGAGCTATGATCTTGGCCACAAGCTGAGCTCTGACCCTGGTCACACACTGAGCCCTGACCCCGGTCTCACGCTGAGCCCTCATCTTGGCCACAGGCTGAGCCCTGACCCTGGTCACTCTGAGCCCTGATCCTGGTCACACTCTGAGCCCTGATCCTGGTCATGCTCTGAGCCCTGCTCCTGGTCTCACGCTGAGCCTTGATCCTGGTCACTCTGAGCCCTGACCCTGGTCTCACGCTGAGCCCTGATCCTGGTCACTCTGAGCCCTGACCCTGCCCTGAGCCTTGTTTCTTGTTCGCACACTGAGACTTGACCGTGGTCAGGCGTCCCCCGCCCCGACCGTGCCTTAACCCTAGCCCCTGCTGTTCCCAGGCTTGCCCTGCCCCTGCTCGCAGACTGAGCCCTGTCCCTGTTTGCTCCCTGCTGACCTGACCCTGTTTACTGAGCTGTGACCCGGGGCCCAGTGCTCCGCCTCTCGTTCCCACCCCCAGCTCTGCCCACACCGCAGGTTAAGCAGGGTGGAGCCGCCCTCCCGCTCACACGCAGCCTGCCATCCCCACCCCGCCCAGCGGGCCCAGGGCATCGGCGCAGCCTCCCACCCACAGCCTGCTGGTGCTGTGCAGGAAGACCCCACAGACACCACGGACCTCCCCATGCCCTCGGGGCATCAGCCGCCACCTGCTCCTTCCTCTGCCTCGTCTTCCCTGTGGGTCTACGACCACCTGGGCTTCTGCCATCCGTTGATTTTTTATTTCAAATCTGTAATTAATTAAACAGTTAATTTGAAAGGCAGAGCAACAGAGAGACAGACAGGGATCTCCTGCTGGCAGATTCGTTCCTCGAATGCCCACAACGGCCAGGGCTCTGGGCCAGGCTGAAGCCAGTGGGGTCTCCCACATGATGGGTGCAGGGGCCCAGGCACTCAGGCCGTCAGCAGGGAGCAGTGGAGCAGCCGGGACTGGAGCCCAGGTGTCTCCATCGGGGGTGGGGCGACCCCACAGAGCACTGTGCCGAGCCGCTGGGGTTGCACTGTCCCCCACCCCTCGCAGCAAGGACTCCGGGCCACACTCAGCACCCCTGGGCTCCATCTGCTGGGAATGTGAGAGCTGGGCCGTGCAGGGCTGGGAGGCCTGGGCCCCGCCTTGGGACCAGAGACCAAGGACAAGGCAGGCAGCTGGAGCCCGCACTCCGTGGAGCTCTTGGCCAAGGCGGTGGGTAGACGGCTGGGGGCTGACGGAGGCCCCTCCGTGCCCCTCCATGCTGGGTGGGGCAGGGTGGAGGGGTGGGGGAGATGCCCCCGTGGGAGACAGCAGACCTCAGGCTGGTGCCTGCTCTGTTCCCTGCCTCGGGCCCCTCCCCAAAGCCCCCTTGTGGGGCCTCCTGCCGGCCCCCGACCCCTCAGCACCTGTCACCCCCTAACTTACTGCGCACCGCTGGCGGGGGCAGCCGCAAGGAGCGCCTGGAGGGGAGTGGGTGTCCAGACACCGTCTGAGGAGTGCGTGAAGTCCTGGTGGCCAGCCCTGGGCACCAGGGAGGTCTCTCCTGGGTGGGCCCCTGCCTTGATGGTGCCCAGGCCTTCACTTACCGCTCTGTCCACGCGGTAACACGGCAACAAGAACTCTCCCTCCCACAGGCGAGGCGGGCACAGGAACGCGTCCTGGACAGCACAGGTGGTTCTTTAGAGAGCAGTGCTGGGGCAGTCTGGGAGGGCTTCCCGGAGGAGGCCCGAGGATGAGAGTGGGCTCTGCTGGGAGGAGGATGGAGAGCTGGCCCGAAGCGCTGAGGGGGCTCCTGACCAGGCAGGACCGCGGTGGGGAGTCTGCACACGGACGCCCGGTTGAGGATGGTGTCCCAGAGGGGACATCTGGGGGGCAAGGAGTGCCCTGGAACCTGCCGTGGTAGGGCAGGTAGGGTGGCCCCGCGCGCCCTGCCTGTCCCTTTCGTCCCCTGTGCTGGGTGCCCCCCCTGCCACCGGCCGCAGGCAGCTGGCTCCCTCCTCCCGCCCAGGTCACCCTGATCACCTTGTGCAGGGCTGTGACTCCCGTGCCAGGCTTGACTGCGGGGACCCTGCTCTCTGCCTCCCCCCTCAGACTGTGTGGGGGACCTCCCAGGGAGGGATCTCTGAGCCTTCCTCCTTCAGACTAGCTCCTGGTGGGCCCCGTGACCTAGGGCCAGGGAGCACGAGGACACAGAGCCCAGAGCGTGTGTTCTGAGCCCCACGTGACCCTGGCCCAACATGGCCCCTCTTCCACCTCCATTTCCGCTCGCAGCAGAGGGGGTACCGAGTGCCCCCTGCACAGGGCTGCGGGGCACAGGTGAAGACTCGGGCTGGGCAGGGCCCTCGCTGCTGCTTGCTGCCTCGTGGCCACTGTCCATCCATCAATCATCCTGGCCATCGGGGCCCCTGGCAGGCCGAGCCGGATGCACATTAGCGCTCACCCATTTCACAGATGTGGAGACTAAGTCACACAGAGGCCAAGCCTGGAGCGGCCACGTGACCTTGTGGCCTGGTTCAAAGTTGAATGATTGAGGCTACCTGTTCAGGAGCGATTGGGAGCTGCAAGATGGTGGCAGCACAGCACGAGACCAGGCACCGGGCCTTGTGGGACCCGAGGGGGCCACTGGGGGCTGACCCAGGCAGGCTGGCGTCCAGCCGTCCTGCTCTAGCCCCCTCTGAGAAAGTCCCTGGGCTTGCAATGACCGCACCCGAGGGCTTCTGCAGGGCCTGGGGGCAGTCGGCATGGAGTGGGCTCTCCAGGGCTCCCCCGCACACCTGGCCACAGGCCCCAAAAGCCATCCCCCCAGGGCAGTGCAGCCCCCCAGGGGAGGCAGGTAGGTCCCCAACAAGAAGCCAACACCCAGTGTTCCTTGAGAGGGTGGCGCTGGGATGAGGAGGAGGGAATTCTGGGGTGGCACCTTGTGCAGTGTGCAAACTGCACCACTGTCCACAACCACCCGGCTCGGCCGGCACCAGCCCCCACCCCTCTGTCCCATCCAGCATCTCAAAGACCTCCCAAGGCACCCCTCCCCCTGTGGGAGAGGATCCAATCCGAGGCTGCTGTCACTGTGCGGTCTGTTCACCGTGTGTGACCGTAGGAGTGAAGATGGCCTGGGAGAAAATGCAACCCACGTGCACGGCCCTCCTCTCCCAGGGGAGACCTGCCCCAGCCCTTGTGGGGACACCTCGGGATCTGCCAGGCAGGGGGTGGGCGGTGCTGGCTGGCATTCGCCGCTCGGGCCTCCCCGGCACGCAGCCAGCCAGCCACGGGGCTCCCTGGTCGGTGGGGCCGTCCAAGCGTCTTTCCCCTGGAACCCCCTCCCCGCGGGCCTGCCACAGCCCACTGAGGACACGGGCGCCGGGGGATGGCCTGAGAGGAGCCTGGACTCCCAGGGAGACTCGCCTCCAAGGGGAGCCTGGAAGTCCCCACAGGGAGCTGGGCTCTGCAGAGTCTGGGACAGGCGCCCTGTGGTGGGGGCAGCCGGGGCGCCGCCTCGCAGGCAGCGTGGGACCCGCAGCCTCCCTGCTCTCACAGGGTCTCGCTCGCAGGGCAGGGACCAGCTGTGAGTGTGGATCAGGGAGCCGGGCTCGGCTCAGAGCAGGTGTCCGGAGATTCCCCACCGTCACCCAGCTAACTGACAGGCTGGGTTCTGCTAAAGAGCTGTTTTTAAAAGTCTGTGCAGGGGACCGGCGCTGTGGCACCCACATCCTACATGGGCACCGTTCAAGTCCCGGCCGCGGCACTTCTGATCCAGCTCCTTGCCAGTGCACCTGCGAAAGCAGCAGCAGATGACCCAAGTGCTTGGGCCCCTGCACCATGTGGGAGACCCGGATGGAGCTCCTGGCTTGGCCTGGCCCAGTGCTGGCTGCTGTGGCCATTTGGGGAGTGAACATGCAGATGGAAGCCCTCTCTCTGTCTCTTCCTCTCTGTAACACTGACTTTCAAATCAATCAATCCATCTTTTACACAACAAGGAGTGGCTGTCTTGGTGCTGGCGGTGGGACCATCGGAGCCCAGCCGGCTCACTGAGGCTGTCAACCACGCCTCCCCCCTTTCCGGGCCCCTGCAGCAGCGGTCACGGCTGCCCAGCACAAGGCCAGAGACGTTCCAGGAAGAGAAAATGGCCGGCGCAAAGGTCCCGAGCCCCACAGTCACCAGCCGGTGTGCCAGCGGAGGGGCGGGGAGGCATGGGGCGCTCCACGGGCGCCTGCACCCCTCTGGGCAGGCAGAGCGGCGGCTCCGGCGACACCCACTGGCCGCTGCCTGAGAGAGGAGAGACTCCCCCTGCGGCGTAGGGGTGACGGGCACAGGTGAGGCTGCGGGCAGGGGCAGGTGGCCACAGTGACGTCATCCTGCAAGGCTCTCTCCTCCCCACCATGGGCCTTTGCGTTCGCCACCTGATCCGCGGACGGGGGCAAAGCAGCCTTGGTTCCAGGCAGGTCGCGGGGCCTGTCCCTGCAGAGATGTCAAGTGTGCAGGGGGGCGGGGAGGAGGGGGCTTTGTGGGCATCACTCACTCATTGGTCGCCCTTTGCGCCTAACACCCGGGTGATGTAACCCAGGTGGGGCCCTGGCTTCCAGCAGGCGCGCTCACCCTTGGGTCCCAGCTGCCCGTCTGAGGGCCACGTGGCCGGGACACGGCCCTGCCCAAGGCCTCCACAGGCGAGCTGGGAGGAGACGAGGCTGCAGACAGAGTAGCAACGTGGCAACATCGTGCAGTGACGTGTTCGCAAAGGGCACAAGGCGGGCGGCCTGCTGTCAAAGACGGGTAAGCCCTTAAACAGAGGGGCAGCCCGGGGCAGAGCCACGCGGGCGGCTCCTGGGGGCGCTGCACCCGCGGGCAGGTGAGGCCCGGCCACGGCCCCGGGCTGCAGCCAGGCCACTGTGTAGGTCTTCTGACCCCTGGATAGGGGCGGGGGCTTCCCCTGAGCCTGGCTCTCTCACACGATGGCGATGGCTGGCCCACCACTCCAGCAGGGGGCGGAACTCGGGACCCCATGACCCAGCTGCTGCTGGTGGCTGGACAGCACGGCCACAGGCCCCTGGGACATCCTGGCCTGCTCGGTGGGCGGCAGCCAGGCTGAGGCGCTATGGCTGGGCTGGGCGGGTGTGCAGGACCCTGCCCGGCCCCCTGCGTGCACACATGCACACGCACACGCAGTGCAAGCATGGCCGCCCTAACCCCACTCAGGCTCATCTCGGTCTGACTGCAGCTCCCAGGACTGAGTCAGGGGGTGTTTCCACAAGTGGGGTTCAGCGCCTCAGCGTCAGGCACAGGAAGCCCTGTGCACTCACATTCGCCCAGGAACGCGTGCATTCTCCCGGACGTGTGTACAGAGCGCTGGCTGCAGGAGACAGGGTAAAAGCGGAAATCCTAACTTCCAAATTCGAACTCGGAGCCTTCCCTCTCCCTCCCCACCCCCGGGGCTGGCGTGGGGCTGGACAGCGGCAGCAGCCGCCCGTGGGCGCACGGTCACCAGGGATGGCACAGAGACATGGATCTCTGGGCTGCTGAGCGGCCACAGGCGGGGGCTCAGTGGACTCAGGAGCACCAGGAGCAGCCTCGTCTGTGTTTTGGCCTCGCGACAGCTGGGACCAGGCAGGCAGGGTCCCACTCCTTTACGGCAGGCAGGACTCAGGGATGCTAAGTGGGTGCCCCAGTCACACGCTGCGCCCAGCCTCAGGACGGGAAGCCCCCGGGGTATCAGGTGTGGCTTTGGGCTCTGCACCGACCGCCAGAAACCAGGGCTGCACGAGCAGCCTGACGCCGGACTTGGCGCCCTCCCCACACCACTCCCGGCTCCTGTCACTTCCCGTCCTGCAAACACATCTAAGTGTCCACACGAGCCACCTGCACCTGCAATTTCCTGGGGGGAGGGGGGGTGCAAACAGCACCGCCAGGGACAGCAGCCGCGGTCAGGACTGTGCCCCAGGGCACCCACGCAGGCACCCAAGGCCTGTCCGGGCCCCCAGCAGCCGGGCTGGAGTTCCAGTGGCTCCGCTTCCCAGCCAACACTTGACATGGTCGGATCCCGGAGGACACAGTGCGGCTCCTCCTCTCCGCCCCCATGGCTCAGTGCCCCCGGACCCCGGGGACGGCCCTTGGGGGTCCGAGGGAGGCCACCAGGCCTGGGAGAGCCACAGGGCTTCGACCAAAGCCACGCAGCCGGCGAGGGCGGGGGCTGGTTGCGGCCCGAGCTGCCGGCAGCCCCCTCCCCATCTGCAGGGGCTGCGAGAGGCACCGCCCGGGCCCGGGAAGGGGGCTCTCAGGGACGCGAGGCGGGAGGGCGCCCGCTGCGGGGGGGGGGGAGGGGGCTGCGGCACCCGGGGGCGGGGCCCCCCTGCTGCGCGCGGGCGAGGGCCGTGGGGCTGCGCCTGGCGGCTCGCCCGCCCTTCTGCGAGGGGGAGTGGGCGAGCACAGCAGGGCCAGGGGCGCGCAGGGGTCATTTTCCCGCGGCCACCGAAAGGGACGCGCCAGAGCCTTCCCGATGGGGGCGGGCGCTCGCATCCGCAGCGGCCGGCGGGGGGCTCGCGGGGCCGCGGGCCGCGGAGGGGCGGGGCCCGCGTGGGGCGGGGCCGGCGGGCCGGGGGGCGGGGCCGGCGGCGCGGCGGCGGCCAATGGGAGCGCGCGGCGCAGGCCCCGCCCCCGGCCCCGCCCCGCGGCCGCGGCGGCTGCTGCATAGTCATGAGGCGCAGGGCCGGCGCTGCGTCAGCGGAAGCGGCGCGGAGCGGCTGTTTCCGACCCGATAAAGCGGCGTTGTCCCCGCGCGCCGGCCGCAGCCTCGCAGCGCTCTCTTCGCGCCCGCGTCGCTGACTGACTGAGCGCCCGGCCGGCCGGCCGAGGGAGCAGCCCGCCGCCCGGACGCCCCCGCCGCCCGCCGCCCGCCCCCGCGCCCCCCGCGCCCCCCGCGCCCGGGGCTCCGCGCCCCCGCCGCCCCGGCCCGGCCGCCCCGCCGCGCCGCCGCCCCCGCGGCCCCGGCCGAAGGAGACAGGTGAGCGGCCGCGCCCGGCCCGGCCCCGCCCCGCCCCGGGACCGCCGGCCCCGCGGACCCCCGCACCTGGGCGGCCGGTGCCGGGCACCTGGGCGCCGGGCACCTGCCGCCTCCCCGCCCCCACCCGCGCGCCCTCGGCCTCGGGCTCGGCTGCAGCCCTGCAGCTCTGTCCAGGCGCGGGCACCCCCGCCGCCCACGACCCGCGGTCCCCTTCCCTTCCCGGACTGCACCTGCGGCATCCCGGGCCCCCCCGCCCCCACCCGGAGGTGCAACTTCCTCGGGACGCGGCCGCCGTGGCCCCGCTGTCTCGGGCTCTCGGAGCTCAGCCCGGCGAGCCCCAGGCCCCCTGCCCCTTCTCACTTCGGCCTGCGCCCCCAGCTCGCGACACGACCCTGCGGTCCCCTGCCGGGCCCGCGACTTGCCGCCTCGCTGTCCCCGCCGCCGGGCTGCTCCGGGCCGCACGCCCCTGCCCACACCGCGTCCCCCCAGCGCGCGCCCGCCGTCTGCTGCACCGGCGGCCCCGGCCCGCTCGGGAGGTCCGCGCGTTCCCCGAGGCCCACCTGGGCCCTGGAGGGAGGGGGCAGTGTGGAGCCCTGGCTGGCGGCGAGGAGTTCCCGCACCTTCGGGACGCGCCGCCCCTCGCCCATTAACCCGCTCCTCCCCGAGGCGCGCTGCCCGCGAGGCCGGCCCAGGTCTTTTGCGGGGACTGCGTCCCGGCCCGCTGCCCTGGGGCTCCAGGAGCGGGGGTGGGGTGGGGTGGGGTGGGGTGCGACGCGCGTTGGTTCCTCCAGGCCGCCGCAGATGGGCGCGTTTCTCCGGGGGTCTGCTGGTGGAGCTCGGGCGGCGGCTGGGCCCCCTCCTCCCGACGCCCCTGGCTGCCTCCTGCTGTGCCCCCGACAGGTAGGGCGTGGCAGCAGCCCCCCTGCGCTCTGCCAGGAACCCCAGGGTGAGCGGGAGAGCCAGGAGCACCCCCTACCCTGTACCACTTGCATACTCGCCTCACTTTCCTGCTCAAAGTAGTTTCCTGCAGCCCTGGGAGGGGTCTCCAGGAAGCCCCAGCGGGGCCGGGAGAGGGCTGGGGTCTCCAGGGGCGGGGCAGGGCCGGGTGAAGCAGCGTGGGGACACAGGTCTTCAGCCCGTCGCAGGCCGGTGGGCTCTGGCTGGGGCTCTCCGGGTAGGGTGTGAAGTGTGTTGGCAAAGCCGATCAGGGTGCGTTTGTGTGGACCAGGTGACCTTGGCGTGGGGAGTGGGGGAGGCTGGCCCGGCCAGGCTCGGCCGGAGCCCAGGGCCGGCGGGGGAGTCGCTGCTCGCCCCCTCTGCGGGGACACCGTGTGCTGCAGCTCTGGCCCTTGCCGCATGGCCAAAGCACATCGGAGAGTGGACAGGCGGTGTCCCAGCAGCCTGGCGGCGTCGCAGCCCTCCTGGGTTTGCTCGCTGGTGGGGAGGTGCCGCCTCGGTGCCCTGCAGATCTGCCGCAGCGCCGTTTCAGCTCCCCGTGCCCTGTTTGGTGTTGGTGTGCCTGGCCGTGATGAGGGAAGGCGGGGAGGACTGATGGGCGCCTTGTGGCCGCCCGCATCCTTCCGACCTTTGCCCTCTCCTGCGTGCCCCTGCCCCAGCTCAGCTCTGCAGGCCTGGCGCGGCGCGGCGGCCAGTGGCCAGCGCAGTAGGTGGCCGGCAAGCCGCACTGCCCGTGCCCGCCTCGGGAGCTCTCCTGGCAGGGCACATCTGTAATTTGCGGGGCCGGAATGTGCTGGAAGCCGTGTTTCAGCCGAGGATGGGCGAGGACACGGCTGCATGGCCGCCGGCTGCGGCTCCTGGGGTTTTCTGCAGTTGGGCCGCTTTAGGTGCACTTGGGGAGGCAGTGGGGGCGGGGCGGCCTGGCGTGGCGAGAGAGGACCCCTGCGTTTGCAGGCAGCGCCAGGCCGCCCGCACCTCCCCCACCCGGCGCGAGACAAGGTCCCCTTGTTTAGATTAGCGTAATTACCCACCAAAATCAATGAACAAGGATCTGTTTAAACGTGGAACTTTCAAAATGTGCTTCAGTAGTTTTTTTTCCCCCTTTTTCGGCATCAAATGCTACGCCTTTGTGAAATTAGGGGAGGAGCTCCAGCCCCAGGGAGGGCGGCTTCCTGGCCCGCTGGGGGCTGCCCGGGGTCGCGGCCCCCCGCCCTTGCCCTGCGGGTGGTGGAGCGGTGTTTATGAGACAGGTGCCTCTCAGAGGAGGCCTGTGAAGATGCAAACATGCAGAGAGTTGGAGCAGCAGCCCGCACGGGTTCTGGTATCATTAGCCGAGTTTTCTTTTTAGACTTGGGTTGCCAGGTGGCCCCCAGCCAGCGGAGGAGGGCCCGGCGCCTTCCCACCTCGTGGGGCGTGGATGCGAGTGCCCGGAAGGCCCACGCAGGTCGCTGCTCTCCAGTCCTGAGTTCAGACCCCTGAAGTTGGAGCGCAGGGCCCTGGTGGTGTAGCTCGGGGTGTCGGGTGTGAGGGCCTCGGCTTGCAGGTTCACCCCCACAGCTGCCGGGGGGGCGCCCCTCCCTCCCCGCCCCCCGGCCCCTTGCCCTCCACACCGGCCTGGCCCTGAGCCCAGCTCCGGGAGGCGGTGTTCAGACCAGGTCTCCCCTGGATTCTGCTGGCTCGGGGAGCGCCCTGCAGGCGCCTCCGCCCGCGACGCCCCCGAGCGGCTGCTTCTAGTCCTTTAGCTTTCCCAGGGGTCTCGGGATTCCGTCCCTGGAGGTCCGAGCCGCTTGGATTGCCTGGCAACCAGATTTGTCCCATTTCACAGACAGGAAAAGTCTGGCGTGCACCGTGCCCGGCAGGGGACGGCCGGGCGGAGCGGAGCCGAGCGTGGCCGCGGCACTTCTGGTACAAACCGAGTTGCACAACACAAGTAGTCACGTGCACGCTGCTAGGCCAGAAACAACAGTAAGCTCGCTGCCAGCGACTCGGTCGTCATCCTAAGGAAACGTGTTTATCTAGACGAGTACGGTTTTTGGTTTGGAATGGGGAAGGAATACTTCCAGCGTCTTGGCGCTGGGAATGAAATCGCTTATCAAGAAGAAGAACGCGTTGGAGGGGTCGGCGTTTGGCCTGTGTCCCACGTCGGAGTCCCCGGGCTCCGCAGACCTGGGAGGCAGCAGCTGCCGGTGCGGGAGACCCGGCTGGGTCCCTGTCTCCGGGCTTCGGCCCGGCACGGTACCCGTCATCACAGCCGTTTGGGGAGTCACCAGTGTGTGGGAGCTGTCTTCTCTAGCTGTTGTCTCAGATAAGGAAACAAATAACTTATTTTTAAGAGAATGTGTTGGACATAAAGCGGAGGGCCAGCTGAGGGTCCGTAGAGGGCAGCTCTTTGATTGTCGGTGATGGGTAGATTAGGAACGTCTTAGCGCTTTGATCATCGGTGATGGGTAGATTAGGAATGTCTGTTTTAGAGTTTTATTGGTTGAAAGCAGAGCCTACACACGCTTTTGCTCATGTGTTCTGTAAAATAGATTTGCAAGGCCATGGGCGTGTTTTCAAGTTAACATCCAAACTTTTCATTCCAGTTTTCAATAGCTGTCATCGATGCCGTCCCTAGGCCGTCGTAGACGTCCGAAAGGAGCTCGCGCTTCGTTCTAAAATGAGCCGTGCTGCGCACGGTGGTGATGCAGCCCCGCGAATCACACTCGGTCACGGAGAGGCAGAGACCCAGAGCCGGGTCTTCCACCTGCTGGTTCACTCCCCAGCTGGCCGCAGCAGCCAGGGCCAGGCCACAGCCAGCAGCTTCCCGGGCCGTCCGCCTCTGCTGCCCTCCCAGGCCCGTGAGCAGGGAGCTGGATCGGAGGCTGAGCGGCCGGGACTCGACCTGGCGCCCGCACGGGAAGCAGGCGGTGGCTTCACCTGCTGCGTCCCAGCCGGGCCCCTGGAATCGCATGTTGAACCCCGGGCGAAGCGTGCGCGTGCGGACCCCGCGTTCACACCCCTTGGGAAGCTGCAGAGCACTCTGTGTGTGGGCGGCGTGAACTCAGTCCGGAAAGTGCTTCAGTATCTCTGAGGCTGATAGAGCATCTCTGCACACACAGAATAAAGTGTTGGGGGGCTCTTACAGAGCTGGGGGACTCCGTTTGAGGTGCCTCGGGCACACCTGCGCTGCCGGAACGTCCCCCCTCTGTCTGGGTGGGGAAGGCGGGGGGGTGCACGCCTTGGGCGCAGGCGGCACCTGCCATCCCCGGACCTGAGGCCTGCGTGCGCCTGCTGCCCAGGGCTGCGCCTGCGTGTCCAGCGTCCGCGCGTGGCCAGAGCCCTGCCCTCCCTCCCGCACTCCTGTGCTGGACGCCGAGGGTCACCGTGGGAAGCGCCTGGCGGCTCCCTCAGTGGCCCTGCACTTTTATTTGGTTGGGTTAAAGTGTAAGCCTGTGGAATTGGGCCTGAGTTACAGTTTAATTGGCCGGAAAGCCCGTCTGAAGTGGAGGGGAGCGAGGAGGAGGGGCTTGGGTGGGGGTGGGGTGGGCCCCCTGTGCTCCGCCCCCTCAGACCCTGCTGCCAGGCTCCCTGCAGGGAGGGGTGGGGGGCCAGGATCCCTGCAGGGCGGCTCCTGGGAGGGGAGGAGCCTGCTGGGGTGGGGGTGGGGGTGGACAGGTGGGGCCTCCCCTTGAGGCCAGGAGGAGGTTGGGGCGTGAACAGTACAGTCCCAGAGTATAAACCGTGGCTAGTTTCAGCCTAAAACCCAATTGGAATTTGATAGGAAAATGGGTTTAACTCTAAGAACCGCAACAGACCTGCTTTTGCGCCTCTGTGACCTGGGCGAGGTTGAGAGGCGCAGGAGGGGGAGGGGCGGGGGGGTCAGCTTTGGGTCTTTACCTGTCCTCTGTCCTGGACTGTGGCCAGCGCCTCTGTCCCCAGACTGGGGTGTCAGCGGTGAAGGGGACCGGGGAGTGGGCCTGCTGCTCGCCCGCACTCCTGGCATCGGGCCCCCGGGTCAGCAGGGCGGGCAGTGGTGCCCTGGCCTGGGCGCCAGCCCCTGTGTCTATTGTCCCAGCAGCGTTTCTCCCAGCCCTTAGAAGCTGGGCCCGGGGACCAGCCCGCCCAGCAGGCCCTGCGCCCCCCGCGCCACCCTCTGCAGGATGGGGCCAGGTCCCTGGGGCCCTCCTAGGGAACAGTGCGGGGGGGAGGGGCATTCACCCTCTGGGCCTCCGCCCTGCCCTGGTGACCTTGGCCTCTGCTCCTGGGGCGCTCACAGTGTCTGCCCCGGCACTTAGTAGATGTTGAGCAAGAGAGCGGTGAGGGGTGGCGCCCGGCTGAGCCCCCAGCCCACCCCGCCTGTCCCCAGCAGGGCCCGTGAGAGAGGTTCGCTGACTGCGGGTACTGGGCTCCCTCGCCGCACGGCTGCCCCGCAGCCCATCTGTAGCCCTGTGTCCGTGCCCGCAAGGTGCTGGGGGGAGGGGCGGACCCTGCACGGTGCCGTCCCCCAGGGAGCAGCAGCGGAAAGCCAGGGCAGCCACCACTGTTTCTTTGTTGTTTGTTTCTTCTAAGGATTTATTTATTTATTTGGAAGAGAGGGAGAGGCAGAGACAGAGGTCTTCCATCCGCTGGTTCACTCCTTCAGTGGCCGCAACAGCCCTGGTGGGGCCAGGCTGAAGCTGGGAACCCGGGACTTCCACGTGGGTACAGGGGCCCAAGCACGTGGGCCATCCTCCGCTGCTCTCCCAGGCGCATCAGCAGGGTGTGGATCGGAAGTGGAGCAGCCGGGACTCGAACTAGTGCTCAGTGCAATGCCTGCGTCTTGAGCAGCCAGTCCCACCCTGGTCGTTTCTGCCGTGCTGGTCAGCTGGCCTGGCCTGCTTGGCGTCCTGCAGGGTCCCTCACTGTCCCCAGGGCCAGGCAAGGGGCCGGCCTTCTCTCAGGCTCGGGGAGACCAAGGAGGGCTGCTGAGCCCCGGCCCCGCCTGGGAAGGTCTGGCCTGACACTGCCCTCGCGGGCGGACGTAAAGCGGAGAGAGGCCGTTGCTTGATTCAGATTTGGGAGAGAGGCAGACGGGGAGAAGTTCCCGTGCACCGGGTCCTCCCCAGATGCCTGTGGGGGCTGGGGCTGGGCTGGACCAAAGCTGGGAGTCCAGAGCCCAGCGCAGGTCCCGCGTGGGTAACGGGGACGCCCGTGCCTGAGCCGTCGCCGCTGCCTCCCCGGGAGACGGAGTGGAAGCCCCGCTCTCGGACGTGGGAGGCGGCGGCCGGGTGCAGCGGCCCAGGGCCCTGGAGGTCAGACCCTCCGTGTGCTGTGACCTTGGATCCCGTGTTTCTGCTCCATGCCGTGACCCTGCGTGTGTGTGGCAAGGAGTGGTAACTTCGCAGCGTGGAAGTAGGTGGTATTGAACACTGGCACAGCCTGGGGCTGGAGCAGGCTTTTGGGTTGCGCCGTGGCGGTTTGCTCTTGACAGTGATGCGAGCAGAGGGCCGGCCGCGGGGTCCTGGGCACCGTGGCGGGGGTGGGGTGGGGGTTATCGGGCCGGCTGGGCGGTGGCCGTTGGCTGCTCTCCGCGGCGGGCGCCGTGTGTGATAACGGCCTGTGGCCGGCGCCAGTTTGTGGTTGTCACAGCCAGATAGGTTTCTGATTCACACTGTGGGTCTGAGCGAGAGGCTGGGAGCCAGGCCGGCGCACGCCGTGGTTTCTGCCTGGCTATGATAGGGCTTGGGAAGTGGGGGCCGAGTCCCTGTGGTCCCCTGAGAACCGTGCCCCTCTGGGCCTCTGCCATGGCTCCTGAGCCCTTGAGGCCAGATGAGGACACTCCTGCTGCCTGCCACGGCCCGGGCGTGTCCCTTCCCGGTGGGGTCCCGGCGGCCAGGGGGTGGGGGGTGGAGTGGGGGTGGGGCAGCTGTGACGGCTCCACTCTCTACCAGGCTGAGCGGGTCATACAGGCCAGAAGCCCGAGCTTCTATCCCGTGCCCCCGCCCGTGCCAGCCACCGTAACAGAGCCGGAGACCCGGCAGCTTCAAAGCAGCCGCCATTCCTCAGGCCTCAGGGGCTGGGAGCCGGAGACGCAGGCAGGGCTGCTCCTCACTGGGTCCCCACGTGGCAGAGGTGAGCGGCCCCGCCCCCGGGAGCCGGGGTTCAGGTTAGTGGCCTGGGCGCCCTGACGCTCCGGCCCTGGCTCCCACCCCGGTTACTGCTGTGAACCCTGAGGCACTAGATCTCGTCTGGGCCATGGGAGACACGAGACGGCTTTGTCCCAGGCAGAGACAGCCTGGTGCACAGCGAGATGATGCAGCCGAGCCAGGAAACGCAAGGTTGTGTGGCGGGCAAGGTGTCCTGGAGGGCTTCCTGGAAGGAGAGGCTGCTTTGGCGGCTGGGGTGGGAGAGCCCCTGGTGTGTGGGCCTTCCTGGGGGCAGGAGCTGCGTGGTGGCCGCCTCGGGGCTGAGCCCTGGACTGCTGTGCTGGGGGGCGTGTGACTGGCAGCCACGCACAGCTGAGTGGCATTGGGCCCTGACATGGGGGGCCGTCCTGCACACTTTAGCTTCGGGACACTGCGTCCTGGGCACTGCCTGGTGCCTCCATCCTCCGAGACCCCACAGGCTGGTGCCTGGTGGACTCTGACCGGGCACTGTCGAGGTGCTGCCCCCCGCCCCCACAGTGCAGCCTTGACCTTCACCGGGCGGCTGGGGACGTGAGCCTGGGAAGAAGCCTGCCTGGGCCCCAGCTCAGGACACCCCTGGGCGCCTGAGGGAGGATGGCTGCACAGAAAAAGAAAAAAATCGCTCTTATTTAAAAGCACAGGGAGATGACAGATCTTCATCTGCTGCTTCTCTCCCCAGGCGCCTGTGACAGCCGGGACTGGGCCAGGCCAGAGCCAGGAGCCAGGATTTCCATCCGGGTCTCCCACACTGGGGGCAGGGGCCCAGGCCAGAGCCAGGAGCTCCATCCAGGTCTCCATCCAGGTCTCCCAGGCCGGTGCTGGGAGCCAGGAGCTCCATCCGGGTCTCCTAGGCCAAAGGCCCAGGCAGGTGCCGGGAGTTCCATCCGGGTCTCCCATGCTGGGGACACAGGCCAGAGCCAGGAGCCAGGAGCTCCGTCCGGGTCTCCTGCGCTGGGGACGGGAGCCCCAGCCCTGGAGCCATCTTCACCCTGCCCCTTGCGGTTCTGCGTTAGCAGGGAGCTGGATCAGAAGCAGAGCTGGGACTTGAACCCAGGCCTCAAGCGTGGGCTGCGGGCGTCCCAGGCCCTGGCTTAGCCCCTTGCTTCACCACATGGAGCCCCCGCGCCCGGTGTGCCCCGCCTGCCGCTCTTAAAGCGACAGGAAGCCCGTCCTTGTGGGCAGGAGTAGGTCATTCACTGCCCATGGTCCCCCCACCTGTGTTGTGCCTGTCAGTGCCTGTGGGGGCTGGGAGGCCCTCGGAGACACCCTCGGGGGTCCCGTCAGCGCCAGGGCCCCCAGCAGGTGGGAGAATCCTGTCCCCGTGTCCTGAGAGAGTGCATTGCCGGGCAGGCGTTCCCTCCTCGTCTCCCCGGCCCTTCTCACTGTCCTCGGCCAGCCTCACCTCCAGGCCTCCGTGGAGCCTGGCCCACCTGCTGCCCCCACCCTGCAGGGGGCTGGCTTGTGACCCAGAGCGTCCTTCGTGGAGCCCAGCCGGTGCCGCACCCTGCCTCGGTTTCCCCCCATTGTACCTCTCTGATCCCAGTCCGTTTCTCCGGGCTTGCCAGTCCGGCGAGAGCTCCCCCGCAGCCGTCTCGTAGGCACCTGCTACGGCATGGCCTGTGTCGCGTGTGGGCTCCGGCATCCCTGCCCTGGGGTGGGGCAGCCAGGGGTAGGGAGGCGGTTCCGGTGCAGCCGGCGGCGCGTGCGGCCAGGCCCGCTCCTTCTTAGCTTCTACCGGAGTCGGGGCAGCAAGGCTGGGGCGGGGTGAGGGTCCCTCGGACGCCTTCCTGCTGCCCGGGGCCGCGCCTGGCTCCCGGTCCAGCTTCCTTTGGCACCTGAGCAGGTGCTCACTATGGCCTGAATTTAGCAGCTGCTGTGTGCCAGGCACGGGCTGCTGACAGGGGTGATGGCGGTGGGCAAGTGGTACATAGTCCTGGCCTGGTGGGGCTTGCTTTTCGGGTTTTTAAATAGCAGTCTTCCAGAAGTTCTAAAAAAATTATTTTCTTTATTTGAAAGAGATTTGCCATCCGCTTCTTCACCTCCCACCCCCACCCCCATGCCCACCCCCATGCCCACAGCCGCCACAGCTGGGCCAGGGTGTGGCCGGGGCCTGGAACTCCATGTGGGTCTGGCACACGAGTGGCTGGGCCCCAGCCGCCTGAGCCCTCCCCCGCCCCCTCCAGAGCGCGTACGCAGGGGCTGGATTGGGAGCTGGGATCCACACCAGGCACTGCAGTCCTCCCCGGTGTGGCTGAATCGGCACCGCGGTGCCCGCCCCGGCTCTGTGTTTTGTTTTGGTGTTCATTTGAGCGGGAGAGGGACAGAGTTCTCATCCACTGGGTCCCTTCCCAAACGCCCTCAGTGGCCAGGGCTGGGCCGGGACTCCCAGGGGCTGCATCAGCAGAAAGCTGGGGTTGGGAGCTGGAGCCTGGTGTGGGTCCCAGGCACTCCGATGCCCAGCCCAGCGCCTGCCTGGCCTCGGGCTGCTTCCTCCCCCCAGCCCCTTGGGCCAAGCCCAGGGGCGGTCCCCAGGCGTTAACTGGACGCGAGGCCAGCTGGTTGCCCTCGGCATAGCGGTGGTCGGGGCTCTTGTGAGCGGACAGGGTCTGCGTCCAGCCCCGAGCCTGTGGGCGTGCCGGTGTGGAGGGAGGGCTGCCGGTTCTGGGCCTGCTGGGTGTGGGTTACGGTTCCCCGCAGCCCATGCGTGTGTACACGTGTTGTGGAGTGCTACTAGTCACTGCATGGGGCGGGCCCTGGTGCTGTCGGGGTCAGGCGGCAGTGGCAGAGTGGGGGGGGTGGGGGGAGGGGGGACTAGGACCCCCGCTAGGAGGCTGCAGCTGGCCTAGGGGACACCAGGGAGGGGGCGAGGGGCTGTGGGCGCCAGACCCACTTCCGCCATGGAGAGCTTGCCCGGGCACCTGAGGCCACTCTGCGTGTGGCTTCCTGGGGTGGAGCTGACACAAACTGTCGGCGCAGGGCCTGAGGGCGGGGGACACGCAGGAGCCCCAAGCAGCAGTGACCTTGGTGGGGCTGCGTGGGGGCCCCCGTGAGTGCCCAGGCCCCGTCCCGGCTCTGCAGGTGCACACCCAGGCTGCGTGGCCTTGAGGCGGCTCCGGGGTGTTTGCCAGGCTTGGTTTCCGTGGGCTGTGGCGCCTGAGGAGCCCCCACAGGCTCCGGGGCCGGGCCGGCGGAGGGGGCAGGGGCGTCTTCCACGCCCGCACCCTTGTTTGGAGTCGCGGGGAGATTAGCGTTTTATCTGGGTATGGCTCGTGTTTTGGGTATGAAATGTGAAACCAGTGTTTTGCTGACTCCGTTGTTTCTCTCGCTGCGTCTGCTCGGCTGGGTCCGTCCTGGGCTACTCTGCACAAGGCATGAGCTAATGCCCCACACGGAAGGTTCAAAACAAGCTCATTATCGCCGGGGCGAGCCAAGAAAATACCACTTAGCCGGGACTCGGCCCGACGCAGCGCCCGCCTGCTTTGTTCCATCGCGGGAAGGGCGTCCTTACCCGGCAGCGCGATGGCCGCCTCCCCCCCAGCCTGAGGCTGTGGGGTTCCCATCCCTCCCGGCCCTCGGCATCCGTCACCTGTCTCCTGCTCTCTGCCCGGGTCTGCTGCTCCGCTCTCACCCTAGTTGCTCAGCTGAGCGAGGACCTCCTCATGAAAGCGGCTGAGGTGGTTACGTAACGTGGGCCCCTCCTGCCTCTGGCTGGGGGTCTTGAGGTGACCCAGGCTCCTTTCAGACGCTGCCGAGGGCTCTGTGCACCCCGGATCCCGGATGTGGCCTAGGCCGGCTGCATCCCGATGCTGGTCCAGGGAGCTGCTCCCCGCCCCCTCACTCCATCTGGGTCTGTGTGTAGAGGTCCCCTGCTCACTGGGTGCTCCCCGGGAGCAGGTGGGCTGCCGTGAGCCGTGGGCCCTGGCCGGTGTCCGACCTGTGCAGAGGGCCTCGTGGGAGAATGCAGGGGAGTTAAAATTAGCCGTGAGCGCCCCGGGAAGTCAAGGTTGTCCAGGAGCGTTGAGCAATGTCACGTTGAGAAATGTGTCGGAGGGAAGCCTCGCCAGGCCTGGTGGCGGGTGCAGCTTCTGGCCCTGAGCGAGGCTGGGCCTCCCTGCGGCGTGGGAGAGTCCTTGGAGAGGGCCCTGCACCAGGCCTCGTGCCGCACTGATGCCAGCACAGAGCCTGCGGGACGCAGCTGTCCTTCCTCCCCGCCCCCAGCCAGGGGCGCTCAAGGGCTCTGCAGAGAGCCCTGCCCCCCCCCCCACGCCCACGCCCAGGCCCAGCGTAGCCGTCCTGCTGGGCAGCCCCGGCGTAGCGCTCAGCACATGCACGGCCTTCTCTCCTGCAGCTCTTGCATCTGGGGCCGGCTGCACCCGTGGCGTGGAGCCTGCCCATACCGAGGGCTGCGTGGAGTAGAGGAATGTCGCTGCAGAAAGTCACATGGGTCATTGTTGCATTCTTGTCTCCCTGTGGATCGTAGCACCTAGGCCTGCGTGGTTACACGTATCACGTCTGCGCTGCATGGCGCATGGCAGCACGGCCCACTTGGCGGTTTCTGGCTTTCAAAGTTCTTGGGGCCTGTCTGGCCGTCAGGGCTCTGGACAGGGCTGAGGATGGTGAGCGGGCACCGTTTCCCTGGCTGGAGCCTCTCTCAACTCCTGGGCTAAAGAACACACGTGTTTAGAAGGCATACGTGAGCAAGCACATGCGTGTGTGGTGCCAACAGTTTCCCATGACTCCTCGCTGCCTGTTGCCCCGTCTGCAGCCCGGGAGGCCCAGCCATGCCCTGCCTCCCAGGGCGCCTCGCCGGCTCCCAAGTGTCCGGCTGTTGCCCGCGGAGGGACAGAGCATGCCTCTGCCACTGCACCCCTCCCCCGCCACGGGTGGGCACCGCTTCCCCTCCCCTGTGCCGGCTCCTGCCTGCCACTGCCTGGCCTCCTCCCCAGCCTTGCTGGCTCCTGCGGGGACTCTGCCGACCGGGCCCAGAGGCCTGTGTCCGCCTTTGCTGGCTGAGGGTTGCCACGGGCGAGCAGCGCTCGGGGGGCTCCTGCCTGCCCCTGCTGTGTCGTGCTGAAGAGCTGGTGCGGCCCGCCACGGGCAGGGTCCCCCGGCCAGTCCTGCTGTGGGCCAGCTCAGGCTGCTGGAAAGGTGGGGCCGGTGGACGGAGCTCTCGTCCACCACGTGGTCCTGGGTGTGGGGGGGACAGGCCCACAGTGGCCGGCCGGGCAGCGTGCAAGAAGCTCCCCCCACGTGTACTCCCACGAGGAGCGAGAGTGGCCCAGAGCCGTGTCCACTCCGTGGCCTCTGGTGGAAAAGTGGCGTCTCCCTGCGGCTGTGACTTGTGTGACTTACCCTGGCCGGGAGCTCGAGCGTCTCCCAGGCCGTCCCCTCCTGCCTCGCCGCGCACGTCCTGCCCCCGGCTCCTGCCCAGCTGCTCCTGGGGCTTCTGACGAGCGGTGTCCGGCGCCAGCTTGGCCCAGGCGCGCTCCCGGCCTTGCTCCTGGTGGTTCCCTCCTGGGCCCAGCCCTGTTCTGCTCCCCAGGGCCATGTTTGCCAACATTTTCTTCCTCCCGTGGCCTTGGGGTTGTGTGTGTGATGGACTCCCTCCCCTGCGAGGACCCCAGCTTTGCGTGCCGGGGAGCGCGGTGCCAGCCCCAGCCCCGTCGGCATTTGTGGGGCCGCTGACTTCTGCCTGCAGCCGCTGGCCACGGAGGCCTCGAGGGCTGCAAGGCGGGAGGCCAGGCCCACAGCCTCGGCCGCAGGTGCTCCTGGTCCTTGTGCTGTGTTCTCCCCGCGGGAGGAGGAGGGGCCCGCTCCGCCTTCACCCCGCGTCTGTGTGGACGCCTGGCCAGGGCCTGAGGTGTTTCATGAGCAGTGTTGGGTGTAGGAACAGCGCAGGCAGGAGCGAGGGGGCCCTGAGCGAGAGCACACGCGTGCTGGCCCCGGCCTGCCTGGGTCTTCCAGGCCAATGACTGGGCTCTCGGTGCCTCGGCTTCCTCATCCGAGCAGTGGGCCGACCGAGGAGCCCCTTGTGGAGCCGCCGTGCGGATTGAGCGAGCTGGTCCAGTGCGCAGAGCTGGGGGCACCAATGGAGTCGGGGGCTTTCTGGCGGCGTCCAGGCCTGGGGCTGTCTCGGTTTCTGGGCAGAATCCCCGACTCTAAGAAGCAGAACCGTGGGGCACCGTGGCTGCCTCGGAGGCCAGCAGGGGGCCGGGCCATGGCCTGGGGTGTGCTGGCAGGTGCCGGGTGAGAACACGTGAGCCCCGGGGGCCAGGTGGACGGGGTGTGCGGGAGCCGGGTGGGGGCGGGGGACAACTCCCTCCCTGGGGCCCACCCGGCCCTCCCGTGCCCCCATCTGGCCCCTGGGGGTGTGACACAGGAGCAGTTTGCCAGGCACCAGGCCCGGCAGGGAGCCAGCTGCGCCGCCAGCCCAGAGAATGAGGCAGGGGAACCCGAGCCCCCAGGCCATCTTCTTTCACAGATGCCTCCGTGGGCTCCGTCCACATCAGTCCACATCGTAGTTGGAGGTGCATGGCTGCTGGCTCTGGGCGGTCCGGGGAGGAGGGCGTAGCCTGCCCCCCCTTCCCGCGTGGGCGTGGGTCTCCTCCCCCCTACCTGCGCACACCTGGCGCCTCACCTGTAAGAGCCTGGGGCGCTGAGTCAGACAGGTGGGCGGGGCTGCTGTCTCCCTAGTGCACTACGTGAGTCTTTGAGGGAGCGTGAGGTGTGCTGAGTTTATAGCCGTCTATTCTGGGCTGTCTCCTGGCTGCTGATGCCCTGGGGGTGGCCGTGAGCAGAGAGACCTGGGGGGAGGAGCGAGGCCTCTGTCCACGCCCTGTCGTGTTGCCAGCGGCTGGGGACCAGGGCCTGCTGAGCTGGTGCCTTCGTGGCTTAGCCGCGCTCCCCTGTGACAGCGAGGCGACCCTGTGTGGACGGCAGGAGCCAGCGTCTGCAGCTCCCAGGATGAGCAGGACATGGCCGGGGCACTGGGAGGACACCAGGGGCCCCCCGGGGGTGCCCTTTGCCAGGCTGGGGCCCGGGGCGGGTAGCATCTCTGCACAGCACGTGGGCAGGGCCAGACCCCCCGGAACGGCAGCCGCTGCAGGAACCGTGGGGGTCGGGGGGACCCCGCAGTAGGAGGGTGAACAGGGTGGGGGCCTCGAGTCCTGGCAGGCTGTGTGTGTTGGTGGCACGACCTCTGTCGTGGGGTCCCTGTGCCTCGTGCAGTGGGAGGGGCCGCTTCTCTTCCTGAGCGGCAAATAAGGCAAAGAATGAGAGTCCGGAGCTGGCTCCCAGCCGCTGTCCTGGGAGGAGCGTTTGACAGGCAGCAGCCCTTCGGGGGGGGGGACCTCCCCCTCCTGCGTGGTGCGGGGAGCCACACTGGGAGCCAGGCCGTGTCCGGGCCCTTCAGAAGCACACACCTGCCTCGGCCCCTCCCCTGGAGGCCCCACGTGTGGCACCTGTCTGGAGGCGCCGCCTTCAGGGACCGTTTGCTCCTGCCTCCCAGGAGTGTCCCTTGACGAGACGCTGGCCTGGGTGTGGCTGGTTGGTGGGAAGGCAGCCGTCACGCCTGGGTTTCGAGGCCCGAGACACGCAGGAGGGCTGTCACATCAGGCTGGTGGTCACAGGCGCCCCGTAACCTGCCGCTCTACGTTGTCCAGGTGCAGGTGAGCCTCCCCGTGCGTGTCCGGAAGCTTCCCCAGGCCCGAGGAGATGGCAGGAGGCAGCGTCCGGGCAGCTCCGCTCTGGGTTCCAGGGTGGGCAGCACCCTCCGAGGCTGCCTGCAGCCCGGGCCCACTGGTTGGGGCGGGGGGGGCGACCGTACTGTCCCAGAGGAGGCTGCCCGGCCGCTCTGATGAGGTCGAGATCTGGATGGAGCCCCTGGCTGCTGCCTAGCCCAGCGTGGCTGTCACAGGCCTCTGGGGAGCGAACCAGCCGACAGAGTGTCTGTCACGCTGCTCCTTGAATGGGTTAACGGCAGAGGACCTACCCCAGAAGCCCAGGGCGTGTCCGTGAGGGGCCCTGGCCTGTGGTCAGCCACACGTGCAAGAGGCGGCCGGGTCGCAGCAAGTCCATTCCCGGCCAGCGCTGGGGTGAGGGAGGACGTGCCTGGCCCGGGCCTCTCCCAGCTGACTGGTGGCCGCTCCCTGACCGGTTAGGGAAGGGACTGTGAGGCCCGGGCAGGTCCCTGCCTGCCTGCACCTGCGTGGGTTCCTCGTGGCTGAGCAGAAACACGCGTGTGCTATCGTTCGGCCAGCAGGAAGCGTCTCCTTGTGGCGCCACCTGGTGAAGCCGGTGCCCACTCCCTGGCGTGGTCCCGCGTGGAGGCCGGGATCAGGAGGGGGCTGCTCTCTGCAGTGCCGCCTCCGCGGTCTGGCTGTTTCTGGTGGACGCGGGTTGGCTTCCAGGTCCACCCGCAGGTGAGCTGTCGTGTTAGACCTGGGGAGCCCGGCGGTCAGGTGGGCGCGGGCAGAGGAAGTGCTGCTGGGGGCCGGAGTCTCTGTGGGCGGGGGCTGCTGGGCCCCACGCCCGTGCGCACATCTCCAGGTCAGGTCAGAATGCAGGTGACGCGTCGAAGCGGCTTCGCTCTCGTCCACCCCATGACCGGTGTCCTAAGTCTCTTCTTTCCATGAACTCCATTTCTTCCTGTTCTGTGGGCCACCAAGCTGACTTTCAGCAGACACCCATCCCTGAGCCTGGGCGACCCCAGGAATTCACCCCCAAGGCAGCACTCGTGTGGGCGTGGTGGGCGTCCAGCCAGGGCTGGGACTGGACCGGGTGCGGGCCCGGCGTGGCGGGCGTCCGGCCGGGACCGGGTGCGGGCCCGGCGTGGTCAGCAGCAGAGCCCAGGCCCCGCTACCTTGCAGCCCCTGTTGCTGCATTTTTCTCTTTTCTAAGACGGCTTCTCTGGCAGCTTTCCCTCCTCGTGGGGGCGAGTCCCGAGCTACTATTTATCCTGCGAAGTATCTTAAAAATGCTTGCGTGCGTGTGCCTCGTTACTCTGCGAGGCGTGAGGCCGAGGAACAGGCGCGGCTCACGGAGGCCGGGTCGTGTCTGGACTTGCGGGTGGAATTGTTCGGGTCCACTCGGTTTGGGTTTGGTCCCAGCCCGGCAAACCCGGAGCCGGTGGCCCTTGTTCTGTGACCGTCAAGTGTCTCGGGGACACAGGGGCCCCTGACCTCTTAGCAAGTGTCACTGGAAAACGGGAGGCGCCACCACGCACACCCAGCTCTCCGCCCGGGACCTACCAGGAAGGTCAAGGGCAGGTGACCTGGGGTCCTTGGTCTCTCCAGGGCCTCCCCAACTCGGCGCCCGCTCTTGGCTTTGCAGGGAAACGCCTCCCACTGCAGCCAGGACCAGCCGGCCAGTGCCCACAGGGGGCCCATGGTGCTTCGCCCCTGCCCTCGGCTTTGCCACTGCGGGCTCTTCTGGCCTGATGGGTGAGATGGGGGCCGAGGTGGCTCCCTGAAGGCTGGCAGTGAAGTGTGCCCAGGGCCGGGGCCCTGGCACGGCCGAGCAGCCCAGCACCCCGCCGCGGGCCCCAGAGACCCTGGCGGGAGGCCGGGACTTCCTGTGGCTCAGCTGGCTTGCAGTTCCTCCCCGGCCTCTCTGGGTGTGGTCAGTGCCCGGAGCTGCTGGGGGAGGGGCGCTCTGTGGCCCAGCCCCTCCTCCCAGGTGTGCGCACCCATCCTGACTGTCTGGGTCGCTGGGGTCCTGGGGGAGGGGGTGGGGGTGGGGCGCCGGCTGCTCATGTGACTCCACCACCTGCTCCCGGATGTGGCGGGCGGCTCTGCGGGGGTGGGAAGTGGCGTGTTGTGCCGCAGAGGCCGAGCAGGGACTTCTGGGTACCTCCCAGGACTCCGCCGAGCTCCGCCTGGGTTTTGGGATTTGGGGACTCCATGGGTTCAGTGTCGCGAGCCCGTCTGGCGCTCGGTGGCAGGGGCCAGACATCCGTGGACTGCGCTGCCATCCCGGAGGTGGCCCTGTCCTGTCCTGGCCACGCCCAGTCCTTGTTTGGCTCAGCGAGGAGCTCCCAGGTGGGGCCTCTGCGGCCTCTTGCTGCTGGTCTCCCAGCAAGGCGAGAGGGGAGGTTCTGTCCACGCGTGCTCTGAGGCATGTGGGGTTGCAGTCCCGGAGCAACACGCCATGCAGCGCTGTGTCCTGGTCACACTGGAGGTCCCCCTGTCCCCCACCCCCGGCTCTCCCCGGCTTCCTTTTGGCTGTTTGTCCCTGGTGCTTGCTGGTGTAGGGTGTCTCTGGGTCGTCAGCTGTGAGTCTGGATCAGCTGGAGGGACCTGCCGGGGTGTTGGGCTCGGTCACGTGAGGCGGAGGTCGAGGGGAGGTCGGAGGTCAAAGTTTGTGGTGTCTGAGATCGCCCCATGCCCTGGGCTCCAGTTCCTGGTTGGCTCCAGGACTGTCCCAGCTCGCTCCACCGCTGACAGTGCTGCACGCTGAACATGACCCCTGCCCGTCACCCCAGCAAGTGTCCTCGTGGAGGGCGGGGGGCTGCCAGGTTTAGGGGCTGCTGCTCTCCACAGAGGGGTACCTGTGGGGGTCAGTCTGCCGGCTGCGGGGGATGGCGACTCGGAGCTGGCTGCCTGCGGCCTGCGCCTTCAGTGTGGGCCTGGTCTGGAGCCGGCCGGGCAGGGGGAGGAGGAAGTGGCTGTCCTGGGCCTCCGGGGCCTGGGGGCCCTGGCAGTGAAGCCCCCTGGGGTTAGGGCGGAGGTCCCTGCAGCCTGTTAGGACGCCCCGTGCCGTGGCTGAAGGGTGCCGGGGATTCACCCTGACCAGCGTCTCGGTGAAGGAGAGAGAATGGGAGAACGCTGATGGTGCGTTTTCGTAAGAGTAAACCCGGCCCTGGGCTTAGCGCAATTTTGCATTACAAAAAAAAAAAGTAGTTTAATGTGAACACTTCTCAAACACAGCCGTGCCCCCGCCCCGCGCCCCGGTTGGCGTGTGGCTTTCCTCTAGGTCTGCAGGCCGTGGACTGAGCAGTGAGGTGCCCGCCGCCCCCGCTGTGGCCGTCTCGGCCCCGGGCCGCCAGGCCTGTGTTCCGGGGCCCTCACTTCCCCAGCAGAGACCTCACGTGCCGGCAGCTCACGTGGGCCGGGCAGACGCCACCCCACGCTTCCTGTGAGCAGAGGGCGAGGGGCGGCCAGGGCCCAGTGCGGCGGAAGAAGAAAAAGAAGGTTCTCGTTTTGCTGCTGCACCTGCGACACGGGGCAGAGGCCGTTACGGCGGGCAAGGAGCCGCGTGGGTGCCCGCGTGTGTGTGGAAAAGCCGGTGTTGCTGGGCTTCCAGGCCGCACCCGTGGCCATTCGCCCGCACGTGCGGTCACGCCAGCTTCGCTGGAGCCTGAGCGTGGGCCAGGGGCTGGGCTGCCCCGGTGGGCCGCGGCAGGAAGGGGCGGTCACTCCCTGGCCGTCCGCCTGGCTTCCCTGGTTCTGCCCCAGCCCCCAGGCCAGCTCCGGCTCCTGCGGGCGCGCCCGGAGGAGTGTTTGTGTCCGGGATGTGTTGGACCCCAGTGGCCAGATGTGGCGTCAGGCACGGCCCCGTCGTGGGGACACGGGCTGAGCTGGTAGGCCAAGTGCTTACATTCGGAGGACCGCGAATTCTAGAACTCTGGCCAGCCGCACTTGGTGGGCGGGGAGGCCAGCACCGTCTGAGGGCTGCTGCTGTTTCCATGGCAGCTGACGCTTCCTCCGACCCGCCTTCAGACTGCGCTCCGGGCAGTGAGCAGCGCTTAGAGCCAGGGGAGGGGACCACCCGGCTGCCTCAGTAAACACGGAGGAGCCGCCGCCGCCCCCCCCCTCAGCCGGCTGCAGGTCGGGGTGCCCCAGGGACCCGAGGGGAGGGAGCTGAGCGGTGCCTGGCTCGGTGCAGTCCCTCCTGGGTGCCTGTGCCCCGTGGGGGGCGCCGTGTCCTGTCCCCCTGGGGTGGGCGCCTGTGCCCCGTGGGGGGCGCCGTGTCCTGTCCCCCTGGGGTGGGCGCCTGTGCCCCGTGGGGGGCGCCGTGTCCTGTCCCCCTGGGGTGGGTGCCTGTGCCCCGTGGGGGGCGCCGTGTCCTGTCTCCTGGGGTGGGCGCCTGTGCCCCGTGGGGCCAGTCATGGTGTGACCTGGACATCTGAGGAGGCTTCTCTGGCCCCGGGGGTTGGAGGAACTGTGGGGTCCCGGACAGGCTGGAGTGGGGGCGGCTGGCAGCAGTTGCCTCTGGGCCGCGAGGTGACCGTGGGCTGCAGCGCGCTGCGTCTGAGGCTGTGGCTTGCGTGTGTCTCAGGCACTGGCCCACCACGCGCAGCCTTCCTGCTTGTGACCCCGGGGGCGGCCGGGGAGACGCATCGTCCTGTCCTCACGCAGTGTTTCAGGGTTAGGCAGATGAAGAGCAGCGAGGAGACAGAGGCCCTGGAGGCCCAGTGTCCCTGGGCATCGTGAGCAGGGGTAGGCAGGCATGCAGGCGGGCGTGTGTGTGTGAGCTCAGGTGTATGTGTGCACACAGGCATTCATGAGCACAGGTATGCGTGTATAAGCATGTGTGAGCTCAGGTGTGCGTGTGCACACGGGCCTGCGTGCGAGCGTGTGCGGTGCACTCACACCTGTTGTGTGCTGTCAGTGCTGCGTGTTGAGCTGGGGACTCCTGCACACACATGCACGTGTGCAGGGCTGAGCCTGGCTCCAGCTCTGGGCGGAGGCGGGGAGACAGCGCTGTGTGTGGAGAGGAGCCAGGCTGGCGCCCCACGGTCCAGCGGCGTGTCCACCAGTGGCATGTCCACCAGCGGCGTGTCACCTTTCTGAGGGATGTGGTTCTGGGCCAGTCTGGCTGAGCGCCCTACCCCGCCAGCCCCGGAATCCCTGGCAGCCTCCAGGGCCCCCAGAGGTGGGTGTGGCAGCGAGCGATGGCTGGGGTCTGCGGCCAGGCGGGCTTCCTGCCGCCTGCAGCTGGCCTCTCTCTGCTGGCTGCCAGGAAGCTCCTGGGCCTTCCCGCTGAGCTCCGTTCCCGCGCGTGTCCCGGGGCCGGCCCTGCGCTGGGCTCCGTTCCCGCGCGTGTCCCGGGCCGGCCCTGCGCTGGGCTCCGTTCCCGCGCGTGTCCCGGGCCGGCCCTGCGCTGGGCTCCGTTCCCGCGCGTGTCCCGGGCCGGCCCTGCGCTGGGCTCCGTTCCCGCGCGTGTCCCGGGGCCGGCCCTGCGCTGGGCTCTGCTGGGCTCCGTTCCTGCCCGTGTCCCGGGGCCGGCCCTGCGCTGGGCTCTGCTGGGCTCCGCTGGGATGGGCGGCAGTGGTGCTCCCTGCTTTGACCTTGGCACCACAATGACCCCCGTGTGCTCGTTCCAGGCCATCCCTGGGGTCACGGATCTCCCAGTGGGCTGGAGGGATGCAGACAGAACGGTGATCCGGGGAGGGGAGAGTGGCAGTCGGGCTGCCTGCATGCTGCTGTGGTCACGGGGACCCAGGAGACCCTGGGCTGGGGAAGGGCCCTTGTGGCTGAGGTTTACCCCGAGAAGGCAGGGTCGGCAGAAGCGGGTAAGCTTCCGGGTCCCCCGCTGGTCTCGGTTGCCTCCGACACGGCTGGGCGGGTAGGTGCGGTTCGCTGAGGGACGGCAGAGCCCCACGGGCTGCCCGCGTACGTGGTGGTATGGTGGCTGGTCCCACAGGGACCCGTGTTGCAGCGTGTGGCCGTGTGTTGGCACCTTGGCAGGGGAGGGGGCCTTGCGCGGCAAGGGAGGGGCCGGGCCAGGCCGGCAGTGAGGAGGGCAAAGTCCAGGAGAGGGTCCTGGCGGCCTGCAGCTGTGAGTTCCTTCCTACTTGGGGTGTTTAGCAGGGACACGCAGACGCCCACACACACAGACACACAGATGCGCGCACACACACCTGCCCTCCACCCCCCAGACCCCAGGCTGCCCCTAGACCCAGCAGACAGATCGCACAGCAGTGCACGCCGCCAGGGTGCCGGCGAGCTTTGCTGGGTCCCGTCTGGAGTGGCGGCGTGTCGTCCGCACTGGGCAGCTTCAAGGGTGACCCAGGGCACGTGCGCTGTGCACGCGTGTGCTGTGCGGGGTGGGGGTGTGCACTCCAGAATGGTCCTGTCCCTGTCGCGTAGGGTGACAGTTGGTGATCTGAAACTTCACCCCAAGCCGGGTGCCGGTCAGAAGGCTGCAGGGGGCTCGGGGAGGTTCGGTCTCCAGGCAGCTTTCCCACACAGCCCGTGTCGGGCGTCGCCTGCCCCTCGATGAGAGACAGGACGACAGAGGAAGTTGCTATTGGGACAGTGGCAGGCTGGTTGTCCCCGTGCGCATCCCCCCCTCCACCCGGAGGCCTTGCCTCTGTGCCTGGTCCTCGGGACAGACAGAAGATTCCAGAGAGCTCACAGCTTACTCTTGGGCCTCTCTGCCTTCAGGCCGCCTCCGAGGCGGCTCCCCGGGCTGGGGCTGGGGGCGGAGCCTCTCGTGCCCACGTGGGCACCTGCTTTTGGCTTCGGCAGGCGGCTTTGGCATCGGAGGTTCCCTTTCAGGGGCCGCGGAGGCTGAGGGCTCCTCCCTGAACGTGCGGACACGCCGGCCCCTACGGCCCCGCCCCCGGCCCCGCCTCCGGCACACTGCTTCCTTTTCTTAAGGCCTCTAGGAGGGGCCTCTGAGATGGAGGCAGTGTGGGGGGCGCACAGGGGAGGGGCAGGTGCAGGCAGTGTGGGGCAGCGGCTGCTCGGCCAGGTCCTGGAAGGGACCGCCGCTGAGTTGGATTCAGGCCGAGGACGAGGGCCTCCTCGGGGCCCTGGGGCTTCTCCGAGGAAGGGGCCGGCCGGGTGGGGGGAGCCGTTACATGGGACTGTGGTGGCTTTGCTGGGACTGTCACTGCGTGCTGCCTGCCTAGCCGTAATGAGATGGGAGGCCCCGGCGTGGGGGGGGGGGGCTTTGCCCTGTCGGTGGATCCTGCCTGCTGTGTCTACACTCGCCAGTGGGGAGAGACTTCCACTGAGCAGTGACCGTGACAGAGGGCGGTGTAGCCAGGAGCAGGCTAGAGACTGGCAGGGCTTTGGGCGCTCTGCAGCACCCCCCGAGGGCACTGGGCGGGCTTGGCGGCCCCTCGCTCCCGGGCAGCCTGGGGCATCCGTCCATCCTCCTAAAAACGATCACGGAGAGCAGGTCGGGCTGGTCTTGGAGACAAACTCACAGGGTGATGAGGGGACCTGGGGACAGGAGCAGTGAGCAGAGCCCAGTGTGCTGACAGCCGCTCTGCTGAGGGGGGAAGGGGGAGCGCAGGGCAGAGGGAGCGCGGGGCGGGGGAGCACAGGGGGAGCTCAGGGCAGGGAGAGTCCTGGGCAGGGGGCGCAGGGCAGGGGGAGCACGGGGGGGGGAGCTCAGGGCAGGAGGAGCACAGGACGGGGGGAGCACGGAGGGGAGAGCGCAGGGGGAGCGCAGGGCGGGGAGAGTCCTGGGCAGGGGGCGCAGGGCAGGGGGAGCGCAGGGCGGGGAAGCGCAGGGCAGGAGGAGCACAGGACGGGGGGGGGGGAGCATGGGGGGGGAGCTCTGGGAGTGGACTTGCTGAGACCCCGCGTGGCCACGGGAAGAAGGGGCAGTGGACCCTTGGGCCCGCTGTGTGTGAGTGTGAGAACCGGCAGCCGGCCTGCACTGGCCATTCTGGAGCCTGCCCTGCAGCTGGGTGGGGCTGCCTGTGGAAGCCCCTGGGTTGCTGGCACAGCCCGTGAACCCACCCTGGCTCTATAAGGAGGAAGGCAGGTGGGTCCTGCGCCGTCCCCGCCCACAGCTGCACCTGTTAGTGACAGGGTGATGGGCGCCTTCTGAGTGCGCTGTTCTGTGGCACCCTGAATGGGAAACCTCGGGGGCCTGCGGCAGGGGACGGCTGGCTGGCGGGGTCTTCCCAGGGCCGCACCTCACAAGAGGGTTCCGGTGGGCCCACGTGAGCTCCCGCAGCCTGGGCGGCTCGTGTCGGCCCTGTCGGCACGGGGGGGGGGGTGCTAATGCTCTCTGTCCTCCTCAATGTAGATGACAGTGCCGTCCCCCGTGTAGGACCCGTCCGCCGCGTTGGCCCAGCTCGAGGAGGGGAGCCCGCTGTGTTCATGCACAAGCTGCCTGAGTAACAGGTAAACTCACGCCACCTGCCATCCCGTGGGCGCCCCCCCCCCCGGCTCGCCACGCCCACCTGCACAGGACTGCAGGGCCTCAGGCAGGGTGGGGAGGCTTCGAAGGGCACGAAGCCCCACAGCTGGACCGGGTGCCGCCCACCTGTCCGTCATTCCTGTCCCCCTGGGCGGCCAGCCACAGGGCAAGAGGGGACCCAGGCTAGGCGAGCATGGAGGCCACGGTCCCTTCAGGGGAGCAAAGAGCAGGTGAACCCTGGTGAGGCTGTCTCATCTCCCTAAGCCCTGCGACTGGGCCTGCAGGGCGGGGCGGGGGGGGGGGGGGCCTGGGCCGGAGGCGGGAGAGGGGAGGGAGAGGGTTGGGAGCGGGTTGGGAGCGGCGAGGGCCCGGGGCAGGTGGGGCTTTCCCCGGGGGCTCTGGGGAGAGGCCGTGGACGCCAGCAACCAGGGCCAAGTGCCCAGCTGCAGAGGACCCTTCCCTCCCCGCCCCCGCCAGGCCTCCCTCCCCGCGAGACCACGCTGGCAGCATTGCAGGTGCCCCGTGAACGCCCACTCGCTCGGCTCAGTTGCCATGAGTTGTTCGCACTGACCATGGTCTGGGGATGGCCGGGCCCGGGACTCTGGGGCCGTGTGTCTTTGGGGGGCTTTGTGCATGCGTCCGGCAGCACTGTGCGCCCGCCCATGGGGGACGCAGCCCTGCACGCCCTCGGCGCTGAGGTTTGTGGACTCGTGGTCTCTCCCTGTGGAAGGAGGACACTGTGCACCTGTGTCCTCACCGTGCGGGAGGCCTGGCCACTCAGTGATCTTACTCGGGCATCCTGGGTGGGCTGGAGGAGAGCCTGTGCCCTTCGTGGTCCCCTTCCCAGGGGGTGGCCAGGCAGAGTGGACACGGAGCCGTGTGGCCGTCAAGGCGGGTGGGTGCCGGCAGCCCACGCCCCGCCCTCTTGGTCACCACTACCACCAAGAAGAGTGGCCATGCTCCAGACCTTGCTGGCACTGCCCAGGCCAGAGGTCGCCAGGCTGTGACCGGTGGGCCAGCTCCACCTTTGCGCCTGCGTTTGGTGGACTGACCAGACTGAGAATGGTTCTCTGTTTAAGGGGGTGTATGCAGCAGACCCGAGGGGCCCACGGAGTGGAAGATGGTTATTTAGAGGTATTTATCTGGAAGACAGAGCGGCGGAGAGAGATCTTCCATCCACTGCTCACTCCCCAAATGGCTACGGTGGCCAGGCCTGGGCCAGGCCAAATCGAGGAGCCTGGGACACCATCTGGGTCTCACCTGTGGGTGACAGGGACCCAAGCACTTGGGCTCTCCTGTGCTGCCTCTCCAGCGCGTTAGCTGGGAGCTGGATTGAAAGAGCAGCCGGGAAATCGGCGCAGGCCGGGGATGCAGGTGGCTGGGCGGCCTGTGGCCCTGTAGAGTCTGTTTCTGGCCGTCTGGAGAAGCCTCGCCACATCGGGTCCGGTTGATTGGTTCCAGTATAGTAAGGAGGGGTTCCAGCGTGTGTAAAGAGAGCCTTCCCCCGTGTAATGGTCACCATAGAGCCATTTCCCAACTGGAGGGCTGTGGATGTGTGGACGGCGGCCACCGATCCCGACCCTGGCCCCCGACCCTGGCCCTCGACCCCAGCCCCCAGCCCCCAGCCCCAGCCGAGGGGCCAGCAGCATACCCTCCCCCCCAATGGGGCCGCAGGTGCAGTGCCTGCTTCAGTCTGGGGGCCAGGCCCCAAAATGGACAGCAGTGGACCCGGGGCCGTGAACAGAACCGAGGGGTTTGATGTTGACACTCGAGCCGTTGGGGTTCTCCTGGAAAGTGGTGGCCATGTCCCTGCCAGGCCCAGGTGGCCTCCTTAGGCCTCATAGATGTGTCTGCACACATGTGATGTCCTGCACCTGCCCCGCCTCGCCCACACCTGTGTCGTCCCGGCTGGGGACTGGTCGTGGCATTCTCCTTGTATCTCCTGTGCTTGAAAAGCCTCCAGAGACTGGGGGAGGGTGAGAGATTGTGGGACAGAGAAAGCTCCCGTTCACTGGTTCCGTCTCCAGATCCCGCAGCAGCTGGGGCTGAGCCAGGCTGACGGCGGGAGGTGGGAAGTCACTCGTGGTCTCCCACGCATGTCCCGTGTTGGAGGTGGGAACCCGATCCCTTGAGCCTCCCTGCTGCTTCCCGGGGTGCACGTTAGCAGGAGGCTGAAGTCAGCGGCTGGAGCTGGGTGGCAAAGCCGGGTGTCCCGGCTGCTGTGGCATGCTCCTGGCCCGCGCTGGTGTGGACCAGATCTTGCCGCTGGAAGGCTCTTCAGTCCGGGCTGCCGTGTGGGGTCGCAGACACGCGCCTAGACACCTCGAGCCTCTGCCCTGTGGGAGTTGGGGGGTTCACCTCCAGCTGCAGGCACAGGGTGCAGGCTGCCCACACGTGCCCTGCCCAAGGGGCCCTCGGAAGACGACACCTCGAGTTTCCGGTCCCCCGGGTGGGGAGCGCCTGGAGATCATCTTTGGTCAAGCGGCATTCACCAGGACTGCTCCGGGAGCTGGCTGTCGGCAGGTGCACAGGCAGCCGGCAGGCCTCCGTGACCGAGGGTGGGCCCTGTCCTTCCCGGCACCTGCGGGGCAGGGAGGGGCTTGTTCCTTGGGGCATTTGCAAGGGGCTGTTTCCAGTTAATTAACTTCTTGAAGATTATTTTATGTAAAAGGCAGAACCATCTACTGGTTCACTCCCCAAGTGGCAGCCACAGCCAGGGCTGGGCCAGGCCAGAGTTAGGAGCTCCATCTGGGTCTCCCACTCGGGTACAGGGGCCCAAGTACTTGCACCATCACCCTCTGCTTTCCCAGGCGCGTTGGATCGGAAGTGGAGCGGCCAGGACTGGAACCCGCGCTCCTGGTGTGGGACGTGGGTAGCCTGACCCACGGCGCCGCAGGGCCCTCTCCCGGCTGGTTTATTCCTCGTTAGTGCGTGCTGTGGGGTCTCCCGCCAGCATGGGGGGACTTTGGGGTTCCACAGACCCCAGGAGTGCGCGTGGGCGGGCTCCGAGCGTCCCCCGCGGCCAGGGTCCGTGCCGCTCCAGCCTCTTCATGAGCCTCCCCCACCCCTCCACCTCCCTGCCATACTCGCCGGCTGCGAGCCGTTGCCCACTGCCCTGGGTGTGCAGGCCCTGCCCCGGGCCGAGGAGCGCAAGTTTGCTGAGCCCCGTCCCTGTGCCTGCTCAGCTCCTCTCACCCCGCTTTCCCCGGTCAGCGCGTTCTGCAGCCCAGGATGGGGGAAACGAGCGTTTGTTGCTCCCCCAGACGCACGCGGCTCTGAGCTCTGAGTGGCCGGGCCGGTCCCCATGGGCGCGCAGGTGCTGGCGGGGCCTGGGCCGTGGGCGCCGCCTCTGACTGGGGCGGGGCCCCCTCCTCTCTTGCAGACCGTCCACTCCATGGGGATCAGCCGTGCACCTGCTGTGTCTGTCACCGTCCCGCCTCGCCACAGCAAGAAGCGCGCCTGTAGCACCTGCTCCGTAATGATGATGAAACTGGTATTAACTGAATGGCAATTATGGATTTTTAACTCTAATTCACAGTAAACCAGCAAAGCCATATGTTTAAAATCCAACCAAAAATCCTCGCGTTCTGCTGCACGTCCCCGGCGATTGTGAGAAGCTGCGAGCCCGCCGGTCACGCCGAGAGGAATCTGAGTGTCACAGCTCCCTGAGGAGCGGCCCGGGGCGGAGAGAAGACGGCCTAACTTACGTGACAGATAGATAGATGATAGTGTTATTTATATAGGTAGAGTCTATATATATAAATATATATATACAAATTCTATTTTTGGTGGTGATGAGAATGGCTCCGCAGAATGCCGACCCGGAGTCTATGCAAGTCCAGGAGCTGCCGGTGTCGCCGCCAGAGCTCCAGAAGCCCGGGGGCCCCCAGGCCGAGCCGCGCGACGAGACGGTCAGTGAGGGCTCCATCGACCGCATCCCCACGCGCCTCTGGGTGATGCACGGGGCCGTGATGTTTGGTAGGGAGTTCTGCTACGCCATGGAGACCGCACTGGTCACGCCCATCCTGCTGCAGATTGGTGAGTGTCGCGTGCCAGGCCCTGGACACGCCCCTGCCCTCCTGCCCTGGACACAGCCCCCACCCTCCTGCCCTCTCCTCACACATGACCCCCCCACCCCCCACAGCGCCACCCCCCTCCCCGCTGCAGACGGCTGTCTCCAGCACCTTGTTTAATATTTCATGCATTTGAAAGGCAGCGTGACGGGGGAGGGGGAGGGGCTCGCCATCAGCTGCCTCCGAATGCCTGCATAGCTGGGGCTGGGCCGGGCTGAGGCCAGGAGGCAGGAGCGCCACGTGTCTCCTGCGCGCGCGGGCGGTCGGGACCCAGGCACAGGGGCCACCTTCCGCTGCCTTCCCAAGCGCCTCGGCAGGGTGCTGGACTGGAAGGACGGCACCCGTGGGGGATGAGGGCATCACGAGTGGGGCCTCGCCCACGGCCCCACAGCGCCGGCCCTGGTTTCCCCAGGGCTGGGGAGCGTTCCTCGGGTGCTGGCGCTGCAGTGCGGGTTTTGGCAAAGTGGTGGCCGAGCCTTTGGGACTCTTGGCGTGGGCCACCTGGGCGCCGTGACGAGTGGGGACGGAGGCCCCGGTCCCTACCACGTGCTCCTGGGTGCGCCCGGGAGCGTCTGTGTATGGCACTCGATTCCTCGCCTGCAAGGTCATGGGCGACAGGGGGCGCTGTGCCCCTGTCGCAGCCTCACCCCTGCGAGGTTGTGGGCGAAGGCGGCATCTGGCGGGCCTGCGTGGCCGGTGGAAGCCACAGAGCTGAGGCCACCGTGGCGTGTCTGGGCGCTGGCGCATGCTCAGGCCCCCAGAGCTTTGTCAGCGTCTGTCCTTTGCCCTGTGGGCTCAGCTTTCGTAACCTCGTGTGACGGAGGGGCCAGTGCTCTGGGATCGTGCGTGTGCCAGGTAGGGTTGTCTGCACGTGCTCCACGTGGGGCCGGGCCAGTGCTCTGGGATCGTGCATGTGCCAGGTAGGGTTGTCTGTGACTGTTCCACGTGGGGCGGGGCCAGTGCTCTGGGATCGTGTGTGTGCCAGGTAGGGTTGTCTGTGACTGTTCCATGTGGGGCCAGGCTCGGGGCTGTGTCTTGCTGCGGCATCATAGGCTTCTTCCTCCCGGTGTCCGGGGACCAGTTACACGCGTGGTGTGCAGTCCTCCCTCAGCTGAAGCTGATGTCACCAGCGTCAGGCAGACTCGCACCTCGTCACAGCACAAGTGTGGCCATCACCCCTGCACCCTGCCCGGTCTCTGTGTAGACTCAGCCTGCACCCTGCCCGGTCTCTGTGTAGACTCAGCCTGCACCCTGCCCGGTCTCTGTGTAGACTCAGCCTGCACCCTGCCCGGTCTCTGTGTAGACTCAGCCTGCACCCTGCCCGGTCTCTGTGGGGCTCTGCCTGCACCCTGCCCGGTCTCTGT
>CM027404.1:144860866-144886324 GCA_015711505.1 Sylvilagus bachmani | reverse complement strand
CCTGCACCCTGCCCGGTCTCTGTGTAGACTCAGCCTGCACCCTGCCCGGTCTCTGTGTAGACTCAGCCTGCACCCTGCCCGGTCTCTGTGTAGACTCAGCCTGCACCCTGCCCGGTCTCTGTGGGGCTCTGCCTGCACCCTGCGTGTTTGGTTGCTCGTTCCCGCAGACGTTGGCTGGGAAGGCAGCTCGGAGGTCGGTTGGTGCTTCTGCAGGGCGGGGTGGGTGTGGCACGGCATCTCTGCCTCTCACTCAGCGTTCCTGCTCACATGTGCTGGGGTGGGCAGGATGCCACCTCTGTCCCCATGTAGGGGACCCAGGGAACTGTCACCCGGCCAGACAGCTCCACTTTCACAGGGCCGTGAGGTGGTCGGGGTGAGGCGTCTGCCAGGGCTGGTGGGGAGAGGCTTCGCTGTCTCCGGGACTGGCCCAGTGGGGAGACTGCCCAGCGATCAGCCTTTGTCCTGTCACCTCCTAGCAAGGACTTGGCAGCCCGGTGGCGGCAGGGCTCGGAGGTCAGACGTGGGCCCTGGGCTGTTGGGGGCCGCGCCCTGTGGTTAGGATGGCGGGGGGTGGCCAGGGCAGACGCCTGGGCAGGGTTCCTTCGGGGTTCTCAGCCTTCGCGCCGAGACGGCTTCCTGGGGTTTGCACCGTGTTGACCCCAGGGACGTGTAGCAGTGGGGGAACCAGCAGTGACACACAAGCTTCCAGGTGGTGCGCACGCGGGAGAGGGTGGGCCGCGGCAGGCCAACCCCTGCCCACAGGAGGCAGCGGGCGTGCATAGGAGGCGTTGTTAGGGCGGAAGGAGCGGTGCTTGCCGGGACCCTGGTCTCGAGTGCGCCTACGCTGGGCCTGGCCACGAGAGACCCAGCTGGTTCTCAGCTCTGACCTTGCTTCCCGGGGCGGCCTCAGAGTTGAGTCAGGGTTTCTTTAAGAAGTAAAGGCGGTGCCCAGAAGTGCGGTGGCTCAGAGGGGACCTGGGGATGGTTTGTGCAGGGACCCCTAGGGCACGGCCTCCTGGGCTTGCTCTGGGGCAGCCCAGGGGGCTGCTTGCCCTCCCCTCCCCCGGCCATGGGCTGTGGGCATGGCCCCTGGTCCTCCATGCCCCTGGCGTGACGCTGAGTGTGCCTTTACAGCAGCGATCGCACGCCGACCGCCGTGTGCCATGGGGTCCCGCAGCCTTGTCTGGTGACGGCCACGTGGGTCGTCCCCGCCCCGGGCTTACTGGGCGAGAGGACTGCTGATCTGGTTTGTGGCTGCGGTGAGCAGGGCCTGGTCTTGTTCCTGAGTTGCGAGAGTTCCTGGAATGTTCTGGAAGCCCTGGGGTGACTGTTCGCACGCACCTGACCCTGCGCCGTGGTTTGCTGCTCCACTTCTGTCGGTGTCTTTGGAAGAGCGGAAGTTGACTATGGTAAACGCGCCTCTGCTCCCTTCTGTGGATTTTTTTTTAGATTTATTTAATTATTTGACAAACAGAGTTAGAGTGAGCAAGAAACAGAGACTCATCCATCTGCTAGTTCACTCCCCAAGTGGCCGCAGTGGCCCAGGCTGGGCCACCCAGAAGCCAGGAGCCTGGAACTATCCAGTCTCCCGCGTGAGTGCAGGGCTCAGGCACTTGGACCACCTCCGCTGTCGTCCCAGGGGCATCAGCAGGGAGCTGGGCCGGAAGTGGAGCAGCTGGACTTGAACCAGCCCTCCCATGGGATGCCGGCTCTGCCAGGCGGGGCCCTGAGCTGCTGTCCACAGCGCCGGCGCCTGTCACTCCTCCCTAGCCGAAGTCCCTGCCCGGTGCAGGGGGCCGGCTCTCACAGCTACCCTCCGCGTGGGGTCAGCGATCCCCTCTGAACAGGTTTTTGTGTGCAGCAGAGGGGGGTCCCCTCCCCACCAGCCCCAGCTGCCCCAGGCTGCCGTCCCCCTGGGGTCCCTGCCAGCTTTGTCCACACACTGCTACTGACCACGTCTCCCTCTAGTCTAGAGTCTCCCTCTAGACTTTTTTTTTTTAAGGCTTTATTTACTTATTTGAGAGATAGACTTACAGACAGAGTCAGAAGCAGAGAGAGAGAGAGGTCTTTCATCCGCTGGTTCACTCCTCAATTGGCCGCAATGGCCGGAGCTGAGCTGACCCAGAGCCAGGAGCCAGGAGCTTCTTCCGGGTCTCCCACGCGGGTGCAGGGGCCCAAGGACTTGAGCCCTCTTCCACTGCTTTCCCAGGCCACAGCAGAGAGCTGGATCAGAAGTGGAGCAGCCGGGACTAGGACTGGCGCCCATATGGGATGCTGGCGCTGTAGGAGGCGGCTCAGCCCACTGCACCACAGTGCCGGCCCCCTCCCTGCACAGCTTCTGTCCCATTCCGGGGGTCTCTGTGTCTGTACTGGATACACAAGGCCTGGCTCTGAGGAAGCTGGAACGAGAGAGTGAGCAGGCCGTCCCCTGCCTCTCCGTCCACAGCCCCATGACTGGACCCTGGGCACCAGCCATATTGTGTCCCAGGGGCCCCGCCACAGACACTGGCCCGGCCGGCGTGCTGTGGGGCGAGCCCTGTCTGACCACGGTGCTGGTGGCGTGCAGAGCGCAGGCCTCATGTTTGTAGCTGACGTGCCCGGGCTCGGTTGTCGCGTGCGGTGTGGGGACTGGCCCAGGGTGGGTCCAGCTCCTGCTGCAGGATCACGTGCGGCCGCGTCGTTGGCCGCAGTGGCTCCGGGGTGGCTGCGTCCCCTCAGCTGCTGGCGGCCGCCTGTGTCCTCCCTGCCCCGCAGACTCAGCGTTTGGGTCGTGGCTTCTCGCAGTCGTCCGTCCACGTCCCCCTCTGCTTCCATCATCCCCGGTTCCACTTTGTCTTCCAGCTGCTTTCTTGAGGTCAGGCTTAGAGCACTGTTTGGGAGGCTTCTCTTTCCTAGTAAAGTCATTTAACGGAATCGCACTTCTGGGGTACAGAGGGGCCGGGGGAGGGGGACGCACAGGCTCCAGGGGCCCTGGGACAGTGCTGTGGCAGCCCCTCGCTCAGAGCGCCCTGCTCAGAGGGTGCGGCAGGGCCGGGCAGCGCCCCCTGTGGCTTCTACCTGACGGGAGACGCGCTCGCTGCCTCCCTGCCCTGCACGCTGTGGGGAGCCCCGGGCAGCCAAACCTCGGCTGCCAGTCCTCGGGGGAGCGAGCCGCGAGGTGACCGCGCAGCTGGTGCGAGAGCCGGGGCCTGGTTTCCAAGCGCAGACTCCGACTCTGAGCCCCTGCTCCGTGTGCACGACGGTGGCAGATGCCCCCGCCCAGAGCCCCCTGCCCCCAGCCCGGGCAGCCGTGCCGCCTCCCGTTCCTAAGCTGGGCAGGGGGAGGCGGCCTGAGGCTCGTCCTGCCGCAGGAGGGTGTGAAGCAGTTGCTGTCCTTGGTTTGGAAACACCGAGCACAGCAGGGCTCCCCTCCTCCAGGGCGTTCACGGGAGAGTGCCCAGAATCCAGCTGGGCACAGGCTGCAAGGGGCTCCTGGATTTGTTTGAAAAGCAGGGGGAGAGAGAGGGAGGGAGAGAGAGAGGGAGGGAGGGGGAGAGAGCGAGGGAGGGGGAGAGGGAGGGAGGGAGGGAGGGGGAGAGGGAGGGGAGGGAGGGGGAGAGGGAGGGAGGGAGGGAGAGGCGTACAGCCATCTGCTGGTTCACTTCCCGGGTGCCTACCATGGCCTTGTCTGGGCCGGGCCAAAGCTGGGAGCTGGGAACTCCCTCCAGGTCCCTCCGTGATGGCGGCAGGGACCCAGGGCCCCCGTGAGCAGGAAGCTGGAGTGAGAACCCGGGCCGGCGCTGCCGCAGGCTCCCGGGGGTGGGCCCGGTGCTCCCTGGCGTCTGCTGTTGGTGCACCAGGCACTCTGAGCAGCAGGGTTCCTGGCCGAGGCACGGACGGAGCCGTCCCGTCACGCGTGTCCTCGTCCCCATCGACAGCCGAGTGTGTCCCTGGGGGGGGCCGGTGGGCACAGCGGCGACTCTAGATGGCGCTCCCACGTGCCCCCCCGCCCTGCAGTGATCCCATGTTTCCTGGGCATGGTGCTCCAGAGACAGGCGCCGGCTCCCCAGAGTCCGGGATGGGGCACTGCCACGGCGTCCACGGAGGCGCATGGGGGGGGGCCTGCCCCCGTGACGTCAGTGTGCTCCCGACGCTGGGCTGGCATGGGGTCCCCGCCGCTCTGCTGCTGGGCGACGGCTAAGGATGGACTGCCACCTTTCCCCTGTGACAGTCACTCGAGCTGTTTCTGGTTTCTCTTTCATTTCCGTCATTTGATGCGGATTTCCTGTCCCCCGTGTGTGGTGACGGGAGGTAGGGCAGCTTCCTGTCAGCACGCCGACCCCCTGCTCGTCTCGGGGGTCGTAGCCGCGAGGCCTGGCGCAGGCTGAGCCCCCGCACCTGTTGGCCATGGGTGTCCTCTTCCCCCCCAGGGAGCAGCCAGCAGCTTCGGGAGCTGTTCTGCTCTGCACCTGCACCCCGGCCGGCGCCCTGGGCCTCTGTGCCCCTGTCAGGGTGGGCCCGGCCTCAGACCCCGCTCACCTCGCGCTCGCCCCATCCCCACCCTGTCCTGACCCCCCCCCACGTGGAAGCTGGGTGCACACGGAGGATTCTGATCCATGCACTGCTCCACCCGCCTGGGACCAGGCAGCCTGTTGTTACGGGGTGACCCTGGGGTCCGTGTTCTGGCCATGTCCCATGTCCTGCTGTGTTTGTGTCCGCTCAGGGCGGGACAAGCGACACCTGACACCCGGCTGCCAGTCCCAGCCTTGTGCCTTGGAGCCGGGGCAGGGACCGCTGCACAGGTAAGCAAGCCACCTGGCCGAGGCACTGGCCTGGGGACGGCCTGGCACTGCCCCCACGGGGCTCGAGGAAGCCCCACACCGGGAGCCCCGCGTTCTGCAGCCGGCGCGTGCTCCCAGCCCCCCGTGGAGGAGGGTGCCGCGTCCCTGTTCTGGAGCTGGGCTGCCCCCCCACCCCCCCACCCCGGTTGTAGGAGAATAACACAGCCCGCCGTCTCCAGTAGCCGCGCCTGGCTCCCGGTGGGGCCGTTTGCCAGGGGAGCGGGGTCGTCTGCACGGGTCCGGGCCTCCCGGAGGCGCCCTGGTTGTCTGAGCTGTGCGGGCTGCGGCTCGTGTCTCTTTCTCCGTGGAGTTGCAGTCCCTGGGTTTTGTCTTGGGGGCCAGGATGCCACGGAACGCACCTGTGGTGGAAACTGGGGGGGCCGTGGCCGTCCCGTGCTGGGGGTTTCAGCCCTGGTGTCTTCCCGCGTCCTGGCGTGCTCACCTCTGCCATCTCTGACCCAGAGCAGAGATTCCGGCCATTCCTGCGCCTGCCCGGCGTCCACGCGTGCTCTGGGCCTCGGCAGCTGCTGTCCAGACAGTGAGCAGGTCTCCTGGTACAGTGACCGCCCCTCAGAAGGAGCTAGAAGTGACGGGGTGGGGGGCAGGTGCCACTGAGACCCATGGCGGGCCCCTGTGGGGGCATGCCCTCCTCCCCGCTCTTCTGCCCATGGCCCCTGGCTGGCTGTGAAGGGGCCCAGGGCCTGTCCCTGGAGGAGGGACCATCACCCACCCCGCACCCTGCTTGTAGGGGAGGCTGGTTTAAAAATACAAATGCCACTTACACTGATAGCATTTTCGTCAAGTTCTAGTTCAGAAGTCTTGCTGGGATAGACGGGTTCCGTCCTGCTCCCGTGCCCAGCCGCCCAGTTCCTGTCCGCAGAGGCAGCAAGGGGCCAGTCTCCAGATGGCCACAGGGACCGCTCTGTGCTGCCTGCCCTGCCCCTCCTCCCACCTGCCCCAGGGGCCGCCTCCGTCACACCCGTGTGTCCACGGCTTCTCTGAACTGTTCCAACCATGTGGGGTTCCAGGGGCGGGCGGCGGGCGTGGGACCCTGCACCTGAGTGGGAGTGCCCAGGCTGGATCCCGCCTCTGCCCTCCGCCCGGCTGCCCGCCAGCATGCCCCTGGGAGAGTGGCGATGGCTCCTGCCAGGCCTGACTGCGTTCTGGGCTCCTGGCTTCGGCCGGCCCAGCCCCAGGCTGCTGTGGGCGTTTGAGGAGTGAACCAGCAGGTGGGAGACCTGTCTCCCTTCTGAGTGAATAAGATAAAAGTGTGAGTGAGGGAGGGAGGGAGGGACTCGGGCGGGAGAGCAGCCCCTGCGGTCCTGGCTGGTGGGGGCGAGGGGTCCTCCTTTCAGGACCCACGGCCATGCCGCAGAGGACAGAGTGTGAGCGTGGGACTTGGGCCGCGTCACAGCTGTGGCAGGGCGGAATCGGGGTGGAATTAGGGTGTGCGGCCGCCGTTGGCAGGAGACCAGCAGATGCCCTGGCCTCCCCTCCCGCGCCCGCGCCCGCTCGGGTGCTTGTCCCGGGTCGTCTTTTTCCCTTGGGAAGCGGAGGCTGGGCCCCCCCAGGGCTATTGTTTCCTCCGGTCTAGGAAGTTCCCTCCAGGAAGGGACGCTCATGAAAGAGAAAGGCCCTGGGTTTGCTGTGGCTCTCGCTCTGCTCGCTGCTGAGAGCTGGGGTCGCTGCAGGTCCTGGCTGCTCCAGGAGGGAACCGTGGCGCGGGCTGCTGGGAGACGGCAGGCGCGTGTCCACGTCGTGTCTGGACAGAGGCACGTGTGTGGCGTGCACAGACACACGCTCACGTGCTCTCGGTGTCCCGGGTGGAAGCCACACGGATGTGCGTGTGCAGATGCACGCTCGCGTGCCCCCGAGGGGTGACCCCAGCTGTGTGTCGCCCAGACGTGTGGGCAGCTGCAGGCTTCCGCGCCCTCTGCAGTAGGCGTGGGGGCTGTGCAGCAGACGGTGTCTGCAGATGAGTGATGGTGGCGCAGGCCTCGCCTGGGGCCCCCTCGAGTTCTGTGCGCACAGTGACGTTTGGAAAGGGGTCCCTTTTTGTCCTGAGTCCCTGCAGACACACGTTCGGGGTTTGCTCTCCTCAACCTCAAGGAGTTTTCTGCTTGGTGGGAAGAAATTCTAAGAGGTGCCCTGCCCTGGGTCACCTGGGGCCCCTGGCACCTGTCTGTCGCTGCCAGCACTGCAGGGCTGATCTGGGCTCCCCAGAAGTGCCCCGGCGTGGCCGCGGCCCCAGCGTGCTCCTGCTGGACAGTGCTGCACCCGGACGGGCGGGGCACAGCTGCCGTGGGAGCCTGGGAGGGTTCCCCGTGGGTTGTCTGCAGCCCCAGTGCAGGGCGTGAGTGCCAGCGTCCACTTCACGCCTGGCATGGGGCTGGGGCTTACATAAGTACCTGGGGCTCCCTGAGTTAGGACGTGAGGGGCACTTGTCCAGCACCCTTCCCACGTGGAGAGGGGCTGCGGCCAGCACTGGGCCTGACCAGCACTGGGCCAGCTGCTCGGGCCCTCTGCCCCCAGGAGGTGCCGGGAGGGAGGTGGGTGGACCCCTGCGTGCGGGTGCCGGCTGTGCAGACGGGTCTGTGTGAGCACAGGGGCGCCGAGGGGAGGAGCCGGATCCATGCAGGGGACACGGGCAGGACAGGTGGGTGTGGGGCGGGGGGAGCGGACACGTGAGATGGGATGTGGTGTACTCTGTCACGTAGGTTTTATCACAGTAAGAAATGCTGGAGAAACCACGCCCTGCAGAATTGCAGGTCAGCCTCAGGCTTCCTGCTGGCTGGGGGCTCCAGCAGCCCATCCGGCCCAGAGGAGGAGACGAGCAGGCGGGCGTGCCCCGGGGGTCCTCGTGCAAAGCCCACCTCAGCCGGGCCCTGCCGCGCCTCAAACGTCTGCCAGGAGGACCCCGGTGTGCGGAGCGGACCCTGGGAACACCCCGAGTTCCCCCAGGCGGTGGGGAGCCGTGTGTGCATGCTCGACAGTGTTAGCGCTAAGTCTGGCTTCCTCATGCCTCGGGTCATTGCACTTGAGAAACCGGGAGTGCGAACTCAGCCCCTTCTCCAGGAGTCGTGTGTGCTGGTTCCTCCTTGTCACGCGTCGGGCCAGCCGCAGCTGGGGCTGGGGTCCCAGGCGCAATGAGCGAATGTGGCAATGCCAGGGTCGGGCATGCCTGGAGCTGTGGCCAGGGGCAGCCGGCGTGGTGGTGCCTGGAGAGCCGGGCGCGGGCTGGAGGGACCCTCACCGCGCCCTGCTCAGCACAGGAAGGGGCAGGGGTCAGAGGGGTCAGGGAATGGGGGAGGCGTGCGTGTGCTGGGGACGCGGTGGCCGGGCTGCCGGAGGCAGCAGCAGAAACGGACCTGGGGCCCCACCAGTGCCCCAGGGAGCAGGAGTCCCGCCGTGGCTCACGCAGAGCGTGGCGGCTTCACCTTGCGAGAGCCGCAGAGAAATGCAAGTCAACAAAGCGGCAGCGATGCGGGCTGAGCCGGGGCGAGCGGGGGCCCTGGAGAGCGGGGAGCAAGCCCCTTGCCCCACCTCCTGGCTCTGCAGAGGGGGCCCCTGGAGAGCGGGGAGCAAGCCCCTCGCCCCACCTCCTGGCTCTGCAGAGGGGGCCCTGGAGAGCGGGGAGCAAGCCCCTCGCCCCACCTCCTGGCTCTGCAGAGGGGGCACACTGGTTCCTTAGGGATTGCCCACAAGTGTGTCAGCTGTTTTCCTTAGGTGGCAAGCAGAAACAGCTTAGATCTTGTTGGAAGTGGTGCGTCGGCCGCCGTGTCGGATGCGCCCATGCGGTGGTCTGAGCCACGTTACACCGCCCACAGCTGCCGGCACCGTCGCCCACCCTGGCGCTGCGTGGGCGCCCCACCCCCGTGTGGGTGGACAGAGCTCGCCGAGCACTCGGGAGGTCCCAGAGAAACGTGAACTTGCGCCTGTTTGGCTGCGTTGGAGGTGTGTGTCCCTGGTAGCCGCCAGTGGACGGCCCTGGGGAAGTGGCCGTCGGCTCAGGACCGTGGCTCGCCAGGGGCGCGGGGAGCGGTTCCAGCAACACGGCGGCCTGTGCTTTAAAGGCCCCCGGCGCATGCGCGCCGCCCTTGCCTGCAGCCGTGTGTGAGCGGGGCCGGGCCGGGGCTCGCTGCCCACGGTGCTCTTTTAACCGAGCAGCAGGCAGGGGCGGCGCCTCCTGCCCCAGCCCGGCCAAGCGCTGCGCGCCGCGGCACTTCCTCATGCTCTGCCAGGGCCCGGCGCAGCGGAGCCGTTTCCCTCGGGTCACTCGGCCGGGTCGTGGACGGCGGGGCTCGCGGAGGCCTGCCTCACCTCCGTCCCAGCTGGACGGGGCACCTGCTCGGCTGCTGGGGACTGATAGGGGGCCCTGTGGGCGACCACGGGAGCAGCCACCGCCTCACTGTGGGTTGCACATCTGTGGCTCCTGGCGGGGCTGCGTGGGGCCAGCAGGGCCCGTGGGCTAGCCGCAGCTCCAGGCCAGGGGACTTGACCACCGGGCTGGGGGTTGATGAGGTGGGAGCCGGGGCTCTGGGCACTGGGACGCTGACATGCACCCTCCCCCCCGCCCCCACGCTCCAGGAGTGCAGATGCCCAGAGCCCCCAGCCTTGGCTCCCCGGGAGATGGCAGCAGGGGACAGCCCCAGTGCCTGGGGGTCCGCGTCATACTGAGCCTGGCCCTGCTGGGAGGAGGGAGCAGCCTGAGGCCACATACTCAGGCGTCCGGAGCGTGAGTGACCCGCGGGGTCCTGGCCAGTCGGTGGAGGTCAGTCAGGGATCTTTCCAAGCCCGGCTGCCTTTGCGAGCGCCCCCAGACCGCGGGGCGTCAGGCGGGGCTGGGCGGGCGCGTCCACCCTGCAGACCGGTCCTACAGGCTTCCTGTGGTTTGGGCCGTGGCGAGCTGCCCCGGGCACTGCACTCTCGGGAAACCTGCGTCTCTGTAGGTGAGGGAGGGGTGCTGGGGCCGGGCTCCCCCTCAGCAGGGGCCCCGCCCCGGGCCTTGGAAGCAGCTCAGCACCACCCTGGGGAAGGTGGTGCAGGAGCCGTGGGGTCGGGCAGCCGTGCAGTGACAGCACACGGGATCGGGGTCTCCGCTGAGAGCCAGGGACAGCAGTCGTTGCTAAGAATCGTTTTCCAGAAGTCTCGAACCCTTGCTGGTCTTCGTTGCAGTGTTGTCACGGTCTGCTGTGGAAGACACAGCGTAGGATCCGGGAGCCCCGCCCCTTCCCTCTCCCGGGCCCCGCCTGGGTTGGAGCTGGTGTGGACGGCTCGTGAGAGAAGCGGCTTGCTTCTCAGGAGTCCTGTTACCCAAGCCCACCTTCCGCGTGGCGAGAAGTACTAGCACCGCCTGATGGTTTGCGTGTTACTCCGTGCTCCCGAGGTGCCTCGGGCAGCGGGTCCATCACGTGTGCAGTTCCTGGGCAGCTGCTGGCTGGGGGTCCCGGGAGCCGCCGCGCACGGCCATGGCGGTGGGCGTGTTCACAGCGCAGAGATGGGAGGGCCTGAGCGTGCACCTGTCACCTGGCGGCCACGGTGCAGGGTATACACGGGCCAGCGTCCATGTCTTCATGTGTGGGCGTGGCTTAACCCGTCCCTCCTAGGTGATTTGGGGGGTTTCTGACTGCCGCTTATTACTGGAACCAGAGCTGAAGTAACCCTGTGAGAGGGTGGTGGCTGGGGTTTTTGGTTGTTTTTTTTTTTCTGTCCCTGATTCACATCATAAAATCTGAAAAAGTTGAAGGAGACACTTGCCGCCGCCTCGTCCAAGCTCCCGGCGTGACACTCGTGGGGATCCGGAGGACGGCTCTGCAGGTGCTGTCCTCTGTGGGAGCTCGGCTCCTCCTCGGTGGGCCGCCAGCCGGCACGGTCACAGACCTGGGCTGAGCCCTGGCTCAGGAGCTTACGGCGTGGCCTGGGCCCCGGTGCCCTGGACGCTGCTGTCCGGCTCTCCCTGAGTCCTTCCTAAGCGAGCTGTAGGCCGTCGGCCCTGGACGGACGCTGGTCAGAGCTGGAGGGCACTGGGGCTCGCGGTGGGCTCGAGGCTCCAGACTCGGGTTAGCCGCCACCATGCTGAGCACCGGCGGTGCGGAGGCCCTGGCTTCCACCCACCCGAAGGGCTCGAGGTGGGCGTGGCGTCCACCCTGGGCGAGCACGTCTCCTGAGTGTGAGCATCGGTGCTGCTGGCCTGTGACCCACGTGCGCTGGAGCTTGGCCTGCCTGTGGCCAGGCCCCTGAGCGCTGGCTCTGCCCCCCCCCCGCTACGCCCTGCCCACCCTGGGTGCTTCGGCCCGCCCTCCCCCGCCTCCACCCTGCCCACACACCGAGCAGGACCTTGCCCAAGGCTGCCTTCTTTGGGGTGACCTTCAGCCCAAGGAATTTATTTTTTTCTGATTTATTTGTTTGAGAGGCAGAGTTGGGTCTTCTGTCCGCTGGTCCATTCCAGAGAGCTAGACGGAAATGGAGCAGCCGGGACTCCAGCCGGCGCCCATGTGGGATGCCAGCTCTGCAGGCGGCAGCCTAACCCACCCACTACGTCACAGCACCGGCCCCAGGAATCTACTTTTTGAATCCTTTTAAAAATCATTCACTTATGAATTTGAAAGGCAGAGAGACAGACCTTCCATCCGCTGTCATTCCCATGCAAGAGCTGGAGCCAGGAGCTCTGTGTGCGTCTCCCCTGTGGGTTGCAGCGGCCCAGGCACTTGGACCACCCTGCACTCCCCTCCTAGGCACGGTAGTGGGAAGCTCCGTGGGAAGCAGAGTGGCTGGGATGGGAGCCAGGCCCCGAGCGCCCGTGTGTCCTGCTGTGTCGCAGCTGCCGCCTCCGTGTCCTGGCTCCGGAGGCAGAGGGTGAGGAAGCGCTCAACTGTCCGTCAAACTGAGGGTTTCCGCCTGGACCCGCGCCGTGGCACAACGTTAGGGCGTCTCCTGCAGCGCCAGCATTGCGTCCGGGCGCCAGTTCCGGGCCAGCTGTTCCCCTCCGATCCAGCTCCCTGCTGATGCACCTGGGGAGGCAGCAGAGGACGGCCCGGTGCTTGGGCCGCTGCACCGACCTGGGAGCCCTGGGTGGAGCTCCTGGCTCCTGGCCTCAGCCTGGCTCAGCCCTGGGAGCTGAGGCAGGGCCGTACCTCCCGCCCACGGAGGCCCCCCATCCAGCGGAGTGGCCGTCACCCCCGCCCAGGCCTGAGCAACACTGCTCGCAGGGTCCTTGACCCCACGTGGCGGGAGCTGCCTGGGGGCCGAGGGCACCACACAGGGCCCGCGCGTCCCTAGTGGAGTCCTCCATCGGGAAGCCCTTCCTGCCACGCCCGCCTTGCGCCAGCTGACGCAGTCTCCCTGGAGTCCAGTCCCAGCACCTTCCCCGCCGGGGGCCGGGCCCCTTCCTGCCCCGCATGAGTCAGTGTCCCTGTCTCCGGAGCTCTTACCTCAGGTTCCCCAGCGCCAACCCCGCCGCAGGTCCTCGCGGGCCGCTGACTCACGCCGTCCCCGTGCAGCACTGCCCTGGGGCACAGAACTTCCCCGTGTTCCCGGAGGAAACGGGTGTGGGGCGAGGGGCTGGAGATGCCCCCTGCGCGGCCCAGGCCCATGGCCAGCCCGGCGTGTGCAGTTAGGGCTGCAGCGCGTCTTTTGTGGCACCTCTCTTCCTCCCGGAGCAGGGAGATGTCGGCGCTGAAGCTGCCCCGCGTGAGGCTTTGCAGGCGGCCCATTCCCCAGGGGCAGGGGGCAAGGGGGTGGGGGTGGGGCTGGCTGTGGTGCAGGTGCAGGGGCTGGAGGTGGGGGCTCCGGGCAGCTCCTCGTCCCCACGTCGCGACTGTGCAGGTGTGCAGGGGGAGGGAAGGAGGGCGAGCAGGCTGCTATGCAGGTGCAGGGGGTGGAGGTGAGGGGCCAGGCTGGCTTCTGGCAGCCCCTCATCCCCACAGCGTGGCTGTGCAGGTGCAGGGCCCACCTCGCCCAGAGCCGGGCATGCTGGACCTCAGACCCTCACCTGCTGACCAGCGCTGCTCTGTCTTTGACGCCCGCCTGTCCACAGTACAGGGGCTGGCCCGTGGGCCTGCAGGGCCCACCAGATTGGGGGTCCTGGGGCACCGTTGGCCACTTCCGTCCATGTGCTTTATTCTGAGGGGCTGTCCTGCAGCAGGGCTGGGAGCAGCTTTGTCCTCAGAGGTTTTGTTGGGGCTGGAGGCGCCACGGCTCGTGCCACGGCGGGCTCCGGGGAGACGCGGCACAGATGGGAGGCTGTGGACTGGCCGCGCAGCCGACAATGGTGTGAGGTCGATTTCCCCAGCACAGGTGGAGTCCCAGAGAGCTCCCTCGCGGTGCCCTCGGTGAGTTGTGCTCCCGCGCTGAGATGCAGGACAGGTGCCGCCCCCTGCCAGTCCCAGCTCCCGCACGTCCACCTGCCACAGGACGCGCGGGCCCGGGCTGCAGCCTGCAGCGGCTGAGCCGAGCTCCGGCCTGGGCCCATGACCGCAGGGCAGGGCAGTGGTGGGCTGGCCTCCATCACTCAGCAAGGAGGGCACTAACTTCTACAGCTCGGCGCAGGGACCAGGACCCCCTGTCCCAAAGCCCACCCTCAGAGAGGAAGACAGCGAACAAACAGGTGTAGGCTGCAATTGGCGCCTGAGGTGGGACATGGCTGAACCTCAAGGGGTGCCCCCCAGCTGAGATGGGGCGCTGGGGTCTGGGGCCTGAGTGAGCCCTGTGTTGCCTGGAAACAGCCGGGGTGGGCGGCTGGAGCCTAGTGAGGCTGGCCTGGCTGAGGGCAGGGGGGGACCGGGCAGGCAGTGGGCGCTGGGAACTGTGGGCAGGTGTCTTCCATGTGAGTCTCACATCATCCCTCTGGCTGCAAGATGGAGGGCAGTGTGGGTGTAGGGAGGAAGCCGGAGCTGTCACCCTCAGGTAAAACGCACGCAGCACAGCTGTTAAAAAACAAGATTGATTTATGTACGTATTGAAAGGCCGCGTGGCCGAGGCAGAGCAGTGTCCTGCACGACTGGCTCGCTCTGCAGGTGCTCACAGCCGGGCTGGCGCTGGCACAGCGGGTTAAGCCAGGCTCGCGATGCCGGCAGCCCACGTGCGCGCCGGCTGGAGTCCCAGCTGCTCTGCCTGACGCAGCTCCCTGGCTGGCGTAGCCGTTGGAGGAGTGAGCCGGCAAAGGGAGCTCCCCTCCCCACTCTCTCCAAAATAAATCCTTCACACAGGAAACTTCCCCAGTAGCCATGGCTGGGCCGGGCCCGGGCAGGCCGAAGCCAGGAGCTGAAACTCCATCCGGGTCTCCCACATGGACAGCAGGGGCCCAGACGTGGGCCATCGTCCGCTGCCTTCCATTAGCAGGGAGTGGATCCGAAATGCAGAGCAGCCAGGACTTGAACCAGGCACTTGGACACAGGTGTGGGCGTCACCAGATGGGGGCTTGTGCCACGGTGCGGCCCCCAAGACAGCATTTTCAGGGCACAGGGAGGGCAGTGAGGTGAGGGTCAAGGTGGGGGCGATGGTGTGTGGAGAGACCGTGGGCCAGCACTCTGCTTAGGTAGGCTGCGCACAGCCAGCTGGACACCCGCCCCTCCTGGGGTGGTCAGGAGGCCCCAGGGCATGGCGGGCGGGAGCCGGGGGTGGCTCATGTTACCAGTCCACAGGAGTCAGGTTGCTGGAGCCTTCGGTCCATGAGAAGGCCACGGCTCCACCTGGGTGCGGGATGGGCAGGGGTGGACGTCGTCCGCTCGGTGCTCCCCGTGGGATTCCGCGCCACCCCCTCCTGCCCAGGAACTGACCAGCGGCCACCTGCCAGGAGCTGCCCTGGCTATGGTCATGCGGGGGGCGCCTCCTGGGGTCTTCCGGGCTTCAGTCCTGACTCCTGGGAGAGTGGAGAGGCACCCCCAGCCCCTGGCTGTTTGGCCACTGAGGTGAGGGGCTCTGAGACCTGAGCGGACCTCCAAGAAGGGGCCAGGTGGGCCGTGGGAGGTGACGGCAGCCCAGCACAGAGCCAGGGACACGCAGCTCCTGGTGGCCCCAGGAAGAGCACCTCAGCTGGGGCCTCCTCCCGTCCCTCCCCGCGGCCCCATGACTCTGGAATGTTCCTGCGGCTCTGCCCCCCCCCCCTGCGCAGCCCCCGTGGCTCTCCACGGCCTTGAACTTGGGGGCTGCTCGAGGATGCCCGCTGTTTCCCACAGGAGCTCGTTCCCACGAGAGCTGTCACCGTGGCCTTATCGGCGGGGAGGCTTTGTCTGCCCCTGTTCCCAGCTTAGACCTGGTGTGAAAGGGCCACGGGCAGCGCTCCCGTCCCACCCCCCCACGGCACCCGTTTGTCAAACAGACATTGTGAATAGGAGCTGCCGCACGTGACCCAGCGTCACCCGTGACCTCACAGCCGCGGGCACGCGGTGACACAGTAAGTATTTCCTGTGCACCGGAGCCTTCCTGGTCCCACCATTGTTGTTCAGCCTTTGCCTGGGAAAAAACAAAACTTATTTGCCGGAGCCTGGTGTTGTGTTTGTTTAGGGCCTTGCTGGGAACTCCTCCGGCCGGGGCGTCCCAGCGGCAGCCCCCAGCCAGCGGCGGAGAGAGCCGGTTCTCACCGCCGCGGGCGTCGGGCAGCGGCACCCCTCGCGCTTCCGGGGCCGCTTTGGAGACGTGATGGGAAGGGTTTGTTTTCTTTGCCACCAGGCTCGAACAAAGGGCTGGGGCTCAGGGGGGGGGGGGGGGCGCCGTGGCGTCCGCCGGCCCAGGTGGCTGGCTCTCCGGGACTCGCTGTGCGGCCCTCAGTGAGCCATGGGGGACCTGGGGAGGACAGCGGGAGACAGAGCCCTGGCTGGGGCAGCCTCCACGCCCAGCCTGGGGAGCCCACGCCTGCCTCCCTCACCCCAGCCTCGCGGGGATTCTGGGCTGCCCTGGGTAACGGGCGCACCCGGCCTCAGCAGCCACGGGGCCTGAGCTGCGGCTGCTGCCAGGACGTGGCCGGCCGACACCAGCCCCCGGGCGTGCAGGGCCACCTCGCCTGGAGCTCATGGGCCCTGGAGCCAGCCCCGCCCTGCCGCAGGGCAGCTGTGCAGCTGTGCCTCTGTCTCCCCCTTTGGAAGGGGCTGTGGCGATGGGGCTGCTACCCAAGGGGCGGGTTGGCCACACGTCGAGGGTGGGGGCCAGCCCGACTGCGTGTGCAGGCCTCCTCCAGACACGGGTGTAGGCGTGGCCTGGGCACCTTCGTGGAAAGGCATCTCGGCTGGTGACCTTGTGTGATTCTCGGAGTAGAGCGCTGATGCCGCCCTGGCTGGGCCCCGCCCTGGACAGAAGCTTCCATGGTCATCCTCCGAGCCGCCCAGGGGAGGGGGAGGATGGACAGAGCGTGGCTGAGGCCGCCAGGCCTTGTCCAGCAGGTTGAGCCCAGCCCCACTGCTCTGAGGTCACCCTGGGTCCTGGGTGGGTGCCCCAGGGAAGGCTGAGGGATGGTGACTTGGGAGAGAGGGGTCTCGTAGGTGCGGGGTGAGCCGACCCGGGCGGCAGCACCATCCAGCACGGGTTCCAGGCTCTGCCGGGCCACTGAGGGTGAGCCGGCGGGGCCGGCAGACAAGGGCTCCTGGAGGCGGCACCTAGGCAGCTGGGGGGTGAGCTGCCCTGGAGAGATTTGTGGGAGGAACACAGGGAAGCTGTAGCGGCCCCACCCTGGGGGAGGACTGCCCTTCGGCCCGCAGCCCCTGTGCTGGGTGGGGCCACAGAGGGGAGGGGGCTGTTCCATCAGGGGACTCCAGGAGCTGGCCCCGCCCAGCCACCAGCTCCCTCCTGGCCTGCACCAGTGACCGTGGGGTGGCCCCTGCCACGCGCCCATCACGGACCATGTGCCCAAGGCTCCCGCCGTCCCACACAGCCAGCCTGGGCCAGAGAGGGCCTGCCTGTTGCTGACGCCGCAGAGCACAGACGTGGGGTCCCTGCCGTGACAGCTGCAGCATGGCGGTCTGCAGCCCAGGGCCCACAACCCCAGCCTGCTTGCCTCCTCGCGGGGCTCAGCGTGGTTCACCTCTAAACCCAGCCAAGGGTTTTCCATTCCAAGCCCGTGCAAGCAGCCGCCACAAGGAGGCGCTGGAGAGCATCCGAGAAGGGACAGGGAAGGAGGCAGAGGCAGGGCTGTGCGGGGTGTGGCCTGGCCCCGAAGCCTGGCCTGGCCTGGCCTTAGCGGGCGCCGTGGGGTGGCTGGGACGTGACGGGGAGCCGCACCCCATGTGTCCACCTGCGCTCGCCCCTGCCTGCTCTGGAAAGCGCATTTGGGAATGGGTCCCGAGCGGCCCAGCTGCAACTGAGGGACCCCGACAGGTCCCTGCCGGTGTCCGGCCACTTGTTAGGAACCCCCGCACCTTCCGGAGATGGAGCAGAGCCGTCCTCACTCACGGCCTCTGGGATGCGGCCACCAGCACTGGACGGCGACCCTGCCCGTCCTTGTTGGCATCTCAGACCTGCACGAGCCAGGCGCAGGCCAGGAGACAGACGCACACTGGAACCAGGCTGTCAGATAAATAAACCTTCTAAGAAGTACTGCAGTGGGGGCCGCCATTGTGGTGTGGCGGGCACAGCTGCCGTCTGTGGTGCCAGCATCCTGTTCGGTGCTGGTTGGTGTCCTGGCTGCTCCACTAACGATCCAGCTCCCTGCTAATGGCCTGGGCAAAGCCCAAGTGCGCAGGTCCCTGCCGCCCGTGGCGGGGACCCAGATGGAGTTCCTGGTTTCGAACTGGCTCAGCCCTGGCTGCCGTGGCCATTTGGGGAGTGGAGCAGCGGATGGAAGATCCCTCCCTCCCTCCCCCCCTCCCCCCTTCCCCCCCCCTCCCTCCGTCTGTCTCTTCCCTGGTCTCTGTAGCTCCGCCTTTCACCTAAGTAAATAGATCTTAAAAATAGACCCCGATGAGAGCAGCTCCAGAAGGCGGGACCGGCTTTGCGCCCCACGGTTACACGTGGGTGCTGTGACCTGAACGTGTTTGTCCCCTCGGCCCCAGCACGTGCAGGGGGTTAGGCCCCGAGGTCTCTGTTCATGGTCTGTGGTGGTGGAGTGGTCTGACGGTGGGTGCAGAGTCTCCAGGCTGAGCCCCGAGCGAGGGGAACGAGCACCCAGCTGCAGACGTGGCCCTGCTGCCGTGGCGAGGCCGCCAGAGCCTGTGTCCCGCCCTCTGGACCTGACCCCACGACAGCGAGTCCGAGTGACGGAAGTGCTCTCCCTCCGCTGGTTCACTCCCCATGGCAGCTGTCAGCCGGGACTGGGCCGGGCCAAAGCCAGGAAGAGCCTGCATCCGGGTCTCCCACGCGTGTGCAGGGGCCCGCGTCCTTGGGCCACCGAGCGGGGCGCTGGATCAGAAGCGGAGTGGCCTGCGCCCTGACAGAGGACACCGGCGTTGCCAGCCGAAGCCGCTGCACCGTGGCGCCGGCCCTCGGTCTCCTCCTCTTCCTCAGGTCTCCCGCTTGAGCGCTCGGTTAGAGTGACAGGCAGCTGGCTGCTTCAGACGTGCAAGTGGCCTGCATGGCCAGGGGTGAAGAGGGGAGGGCCGGCTCCCTCACCGGGTGCCCCCGGCACGCCTGCGCCCTGACGGAGGGCGTGTGTGGCAGCGGTCCTGGCCCCGGGGCTCCTGCATGGAGCAGCATGGCGCCCAGCAGCTCGGAACAGCGAACAGCAGAGCCGTGCCGTCGAGGGCAGGGGCCGGGGGCTGGCCCGCGGCCGTGTTCGGGAATACTCTTCAGTTTACGCATTTGTATGTCTTTGAAAGGCAGTGGCACAGAGTGAGGTTTCGGGTCCCTGGGTCCCTTCCCCAGTGCCCACACAGCCAGGGCGGGGCTGGGCAAAGCCAGCAGCTGGAACTCCATCCGGGTCTCCCACGTGGCCATCACCTGCCTTCCAGCTGCAGGTGAGCAGGCAGCTAGGTGGGAAGCCAAGGCCGGACTTGAACCCAGGCCTTCGATACGGGATGCTGGCGTCCCGAGCTGCACCTTGACCCGCTGCACCACAGGGCTCACCCCAGGTATTCTCGTTTGGATCCTTTTCAACCTTTTACGGTGCCACAGCCCTTCTTACTAACACACACACAGGCAGTGGGTTGCCAGCCCGCATGAGAGGCATGGCCCTAGGGAAGGCGCTAAGACTGGTGCACCTGTCACCTCTCCGGGAGCCCAGGCGACGACAGCTGCAGACGACACTGCTGGATGATGGCCCTGGCCCTGGCGCTGCCACCTCCGCCCGCACCTGCCTAAGGGGTGCCAGAAGGCGTGTGTTCCCCGGGCTTGGACCTGGCATGGCTGTGCTCATCAGCTTGGTGAGCCTGGGCACCCGGCACCCGGCAGGCCCTGGACAGGCTGGGTGGGGCCCGTGGCTCTGAGGCCTGCGCTGTCCATCCTGTCCTCCTGGTCTGCTGTCGGCTGCGCCCACTCCACCTCTGCCCATTCCCGTCTTGCCGGTGCCCGGTCCCCCTCAGCTCCCCACAGCCCTTGCCCGCCCACAGGGCTGATGGCTTATGCGCCGCTCGGCCGGTGAGTGGCTGCTCTGGGAGCGGATGCTGCCTGAGGCCAGGTCCAGCTCTGCCCGCACGTGAGCCGTCACCTCTGCATTGTGCACACAGATCCACTCAGGCCAAATCTGCACCACACGTGTTTGCCGTCGCCATCGCCAAACCGGTGTGGTTGCCGAAGGACACAGAGGGCAGAGGCTGCGGGCTCATTGGACCCAGCCCGTCGATCCCTGTGGGAGTGCTGTGCCCTGGGGGGCGCCGAGGGGGAGGGTTTTGACTGGGGGGAGGGCGTGTTGGAGCCACAGCCAAGGCCTGGGCGGGAGAAGAGTTGGCAGGGGTCTGGGGGTCTCTGGCTGGCCCCTCTGTGCCGTAGGCAAAGCAGCAGATGGGTCGATGCAGTGGCCCGGTGCCCAGGGAGGAGGAGACCCGTCACCAGGCCTGTCTCGGGGTTCGGTTCAGGTCTCCACAGGTGCACCCCCTGTGGGTCCAGGCTGGGGGAGGGCCTGGGCCATCAGCGCCCTGGAGGGAGGTGCAGTCTCCCCGGGGTGCACACAGGAGCTGTGTGGGCAGGTGTGTCATTGCTTGTGAGAACGCAGTGTTGCTGTGGGCGGGGTGGAGTGGGCGTGGGAGCCTCCCGGGCAGGTGACTCCCCAGGTGCCCCGCGTCATCAGGGGCCAGTGTCGTGGCAGGGAGGCCCCGTGCCGGCACACATGGCGACTCGGGCAGGTTGGCGTGGACTGGTAAGGTCGTGACGAGTGGCCAGGTTTGCACAGGCGCGAGCTCGGGCGCACGGTGGGTTCCCGCCACGTGTTTGCATGCCCCGCACCCTGCAGCGCCGGCTCGGAGCAGCTGGGCACCTGCCGAGCTGCCTTCCCGGCGTGACACCGTGGTGCCGGCCCCGCGGGCCCTGGCTGTCCAGTGGCACACACCCGGCACCTTGTCGTTTCCCGACTCCTCGGAGCGCTCTGACTTGAGACGGAAGGCGGGGTTGCCGCGGCGTGGACGTGGTCAGAGCTCGGCCGAGGGGTACCGTCCTCCCGGGCGCGGCGGGTACCGTCCTCCCCGGCGCGGCGCGGCCTTTTGGAAAGGTGCTTCCTGCCGCCCCTCGGGGAGTGATTTCCTCTTCCTAAAGAACGTTTGTTTTCTCCCTGGCTCAGCCCCTGTTGCCCTGCCCGGTGCCTTTGCGGGATGGAAGGGCGGCCAGCCCCCAGCTGGACAGAGCCTCACAAGGGAGCCATGCACTCGGGGCTGCCGTCCGCAGCCCAGCTGTCCCCCAACCCCGCCCCCTGCGCAGGGCAAGCGGCCCCCGACCTGAGAGCAGAGAGAGGTCGTTTCTAACGCTGGTTTATTTCCAGAGCAGGGGAGAGAGAGGTCTTCGATCCACCGGCTCACTCCCAGACGGCCACAACGGCCAGGACTGGGTCAGGCTGGGGCCAGCAGCCTGGAGCTCCGTGCTGGCATCCCAGGTGGGGGAGGGAGCCTGGTACTGGAAGATGCGGTGGCAGGGAGCTGGCCGGGAAGCAGAGTGACCAGGACTCCATCCAGCGCTGTCCCACCGAAACGCCCGCCTGGCAGGTCCTTGCGCACGCCTTTGGCTGACCGGGCGGGGGGACTTCCAGCGTGTGCACGGCCGTGTGTGGCTGTGCTGGGTCACACGGAGCTGCAGCCCGGTCCTTTGGCTGCTGGTGGCGCCCCTGCCTTTGTGCCACGGTTGTTCCCCCACCCCCACCCCCGTGCAATGGGCAGCTAGGGGCAGTGCGCCCAGTGCAGGATGGATACCTTTATTCCAGGCAACCCTGGGCCCAAGCCCTTCGCAGCTGGGACTTGGAGCAGGCTGGCCGCTCTCTGAGCCTGGCGTCCCTCGCCGGCGAGGTGGGCACAGCCTGGCCTCCCTGGCTGTTCTGTGGGCCTGAGTGCCCAGTGCCTTTCCTGCTGGGGCCACAGAGCCCCCTGGTGGCCGTGGGGCTGCAGTGCGCGGCAGCTCTCGGCCACTCTCCTGCCCTGTTTGGAGGGCCTGGTCCAGCACCGGGCTGCACACCCGCTGGGTCCCACTGACCTCAGATCCGTCACCACCGCAGGGAACAGGAGGTCTGCGGGGGACCCTGAGGGGTGGTGGGTGTGTGCGTGCCAGCGTGCATGGCGGGGCCACCTGGCTCCTTCCCAGTGCTGCCTGCACAGGTGGGGCCCCGTCTGAGCAGTACGTGTGCAACCCCGGGTCTCAGCGTGGCCACCGTGTGATTGCTGTGCGAGCCCGTGGCTGAGTGTGACCAGTGTGGGACCCCACAGCTGAGTGCCCACATGTGTGACTGTGGGACCCCACATCTGAGCGTGCCCACATGTGACTGGCGTAGGGCCCCACGTCTGAGCGTGCTCACATGTATGGCCTTGTCTGGCATGCCCACTCATGTGACTGGCGTGTGGGACACTGTATCTGAGCGTGCCCACGCGTGTCCCCGCAGGCCTTCCGGAGCAGTACTACAGCCTCACCTGGTTCGTGAGCCCCATCCTCGGCCTCATCTTCACGCCGCTCATCGGCTCGGCGAGTGACCGCTGCACCCTGAGCTGGGGCCGCCGGCGCCCCTTCATCCTGGCGCTGTGCGTGGGCGTCCTTGTGGGCGTGGCACTCTTCCTCAACGGCTCGGCCATAGGTGAGCAGGGCCGGCGCTGCGGGCCCACGTGGGAACGCCGGGGGTGCCCGTCCAGGCACGTTTCCTGTTGCGAGCGTATCTGACCCCGCGTCCTGTTTCCAGCCGGCTCTCAGGAACGACCTTTTGTTCTCCTTCTCTTGGACGGGGTGTCGGGAACGCCCGGGGCGCGTGGTGTGTGTGTGTCACGCTCCTGTCTGTGTGCTGGGTCTGCTGTTTCCGCCGACGCCCGGTGCGTGGGAACCGCCTCTGCCCCGGGCGCCCTGGGAACCCCTGCCTCCCGGGCTGGAGCAGGAAGCCGCCGGCCCAGGAGAAACCCCAGGAGCCTCCTGGGTGGGGGTGCCCCTCCCCCATTCGGTGCAGACCCATCGTCGCCTCCTTGAGTCCCGCCCCGGTGCCCTGGTCTGCTGGACACTGTGGCCCTCACCATCCTCCTTGTGCCAAGGAGGGAGCAGACACACGGGGAGCGAGGCGGCTCTCTCCAGGCCTCTGTGGGGCGGTCCTGGCCCCTGCGACCCAAATAGGGTGACCTGGGAGCATGGCTCCTGCCCCGTGGCCACAGACCGAGCTTCCTGGCCGAAGCCCCTGCCCCTGTACCCTCCCTGGCGCAGGCAGTGTGGGTTCAGCCCACCACGGGGATTTGGCGCTGGACCTGGGCCCCAGGACGGCACCTCGCTGGCGTGAGGGGAGGCCCGGCTCTGCTAGTCAGGGCTCACCTGGGCAGGTGCAGCGGCACCCTCAGGTGGCTCAGGGGCCGGGGAGGGGAGGCCGCTTCTTCTTGAGCTGCACGCTGCGGCATGTACGGCTCCGGAAGCCTCTGTGTCTCCGTCGGCTCTCAGGGGAGGTGGGGGCACTGTCCCGTCTCCGGGGGACGCGGAGCCTGAGCGAGCTCGGAGGGCGGTGCGCGTGGCAGGAGGAGGAGCCCGCCTGGCGTGCTGGCCTCGCGGGTCCGAGGGTGGGGCTGCCCCCCAGGCCGGGGCTGGTGGCTCTGACCACCCTCCGCGTGCTCCGTCCAGGCCTGGCCCTCGGCGATGTCCCGAACCAGCAGCCCATCGGCATCGTCCTCACCGTGCTGGGTGTGGTGGTGCTGGACTTCAGCGCGGACGCCACCGAGGGGCCCATCCGCGCCTACCTGCTGGACGTGGTGGACAGCGAGGAGCAGGACATGGCCCTCAACATCCATGCCTTCTCCGCCGGTGAGCACCCCGGGGCGCCCGGGCAGCAGCTGGGTCCCCGCTGGTCCCGTGCTCCCTGCCTCGGTCAGCAGCCCTCTGTGGGTCGGTTCTCAGACCTGGGCCCAGCTGGCTCTCCCGTCTCGTGCTGTTCTCTGTGCGGCACCCCCAGGTCGAGTCCCAGCGCGCCGAGCCGTGGCCCCGGGCCTGGCACCAGCCGGCAGCCACCCCAGGGATGCCCCCCCACCCCAGCCGCTCACTGCCGCTTCTCTCCCCGCTCAGGTCTGGGCGGGGCCATCGGCTACGTGCTGGGCGGGCTGGACTGGACACAGACCGTGCTGGGCGACTGGTTCAGGACGCAGAACCAGGTGCTCTTCTTCTTCGCCGCCATCATCTTCACCGTGTCGGTGGCCCTGCACCTGTTCAGCATCGAGGAGGAGCAGTACAGCCCGCAGCAGGACCGGAGCCCCGAGGCGGCCAGCGCCCTGCCCAGCGCCAAGCTCGGGGGCCCCCTCGCGCCTGCCGCCCGCCTGAGCACCCTGGACGGCGGCCCCCCGTTCCCAGACGAGGTGCAGTCGGAGCACGAGCTCCCGCTGGACTACCTGGACGTGGACATCGTGCGCAGCAAGAGCGACTCGGTGCTGCACGTGCCCGACGCCGCGCTGGACATGGAGCCCGAGCTGCTCTTCCTGCACGGCATCGAGCCGTCCATCTTCCACGACGGCTCCTACCCCGGCGTGCCCCGGAGCAGTAGCCAGGAGCTCGACAAGGCCCGGCTGCCCCGGCTCTGCACGCTGCTCAGGGAGCACGCCACGGAGGACGACACCTTGCTCGACAGGCACGCGCAGGAAGCCAAAGTCCCCAACGGCAGTGGCGCCGCGCCCGGAGACGCCCTCGGCAGCTCCAGCAGGGCGGACGCGAAGGTCGCGGCCGCGCCGGGCTCCGTGCGCCGGCGCCGGCACGTGTTCCGCCGGCAGGCCTCCAGCACCTTCTCCTACTACGGCAAGATCGGCTCCCACCGCTACCGGCACCGGCGGGCCAACGCCGTGGTGCTCATCAAGCCGTCGCGCAGCATGAGCGAGCTGTACGACATGCAGAAGCGCCAGCGGCAGCGCCAGCGCCAGCGGCACCAGAGCGGGGCCACCACCTCCAGCGGGGACACGGAGAGCGAGGAGGGCGAGGGCGAGACCACCGTGCGCCTGCTCTGGCTGTCCATGCTGAAGATGCCCCGGGAGCTGAAGCGTCTCTGCCTGTGCCACCTGCTCACCTGGTTCTCCGTCATCGCCGAGGCCGTCTTCTACACCGACTTCATGGGCCAGGTCATCTTCGAAGGGAAGCCCAAGGTGAGCCCCCGCCCGCCGCGGCGCCCACATGCAGGTGGGCTGGCGCTGGGGGCACCGAGTGAGCCCCGAGAGGCACGGCCACGGGTGCCGAGCACTTGACAAGGAGCAGGAGGCACTTCCGGGGCCCCCGGTGGGCGTGGCTTGAGCCGTCTGCGGCCTTGCACCTGAAGGGCAGAAAGCCGCGTCCCTGCTGCCGGGCTAGCGGGCCCACGCCCAGCTGCGTCCCCCGCCTGGCTCGGGGTGGGGGGTGCAATGGCTGCCATGTGCACATGAGGGTCTCTGCCCCCCACCCCGACCAGCCAGCCTCCCCAGGTGGCTGGGGCAGAGGCACTGCCCTGGGCCGGGACTGTCCCTTCACACACAGTGCACGGCCCACACCTCACTCTGGCCTCTCTCTGGCACAGGACCCCTCCAACTCGACGGCCTGGCACGCCTACAACGCCGGCGTGAAGACAGGCTGCTGGGGCCTGGTCATCTACGCGGCCACCGGTGCTATTTGCTCAGGTGAGAAGCCCCGCCCGGGGGCCCTGGGGCACAGGGACCCTGATGTGGTGCAGAATGGGCCTCCCCTAGCTGGAGAGAGCAGCCGCCGAGCGCTTCACACGTGCGTGGAGGGGGGTGTGTTGTCTGGGCTCCAGTCTGCTCGTGTGTGGGGGGGTGTTGGCTGGGCCCCGGACTGCGTGTGTGTGTGTGGGGGGGTGTTGGCTGGGTCCCGGACTGTGGTGTGTGTGTAGGGCCAGGGGGTGTTGGCTGAGCCCTGGACTGCGTGTGTGGGGGTGCGTGTTGGCTGGACCCCAGCCTGCATGCCTGTGTGTAGGGCCAGGGGGTGTTGGCTGTGCCCTGGGCTGCGTGTGTATGAGGTGCATGTGGGGGGGTATGTGTTTTCTGGGCCCTAGCCTGCACGTGTGTGGGGGGGTGTTTGGGCCCTGGGCTGTGTGTGGGGGGGTGTGTGTTGTCTGGGCCCTAGCCTGCACGTGTGTGGGGGGGTGCATATTGGCTGG
>CM027404.1:144838002-144860366 GCA_015711505.1 Sylvilagus bachmani | reverse complement strand
GGGGGGGGGGGTGTTGGCTGTGCTAGGCCGGCTGGGGCAGGCAGGGGACAGTGCCAGGGTGGGGGTGCGGGGAGCCCTCCTGCTCACTGCCCGGCCTCTCGCAGCCCTACTGCAGAAGTACCTGGACAACTACGACCTCAGCGTCAGGGTCATCTACGTGCTGGGCACGCTGGGCTTCTCGGTGGGCACGGCCATCATGGCCATGTTCCCCACTGTCTACGTGGCCATGGCCACCATCAGCGCCATGGGCGTCGTCTCCATGAGCATCTCCTACTGCCCCTACGCCCTGCTGGGCCACTACCACGACATCAAGGAGGTGGGTGCTGGCGTGGGCGGGGCCGGGCCTCAGGAGGGCCTGCGTGGCCTGTGACCCGCTGCCTCCCGCGAGGCAGTCCTTGTCTGTGTTCTGATGAGGCTGGCGGGGCTGCCGCGTCCCCAAGGCCCCTGGGTCACACCCGCATCCCCTGGGGGAGGGAGCTCCCGTCCCCTGCAGGCTGGGGCCCTCAATGAACAGCTTGCCCGAGCCCGGTATCCAGAAGGTCATTGACCACAGGGCTTGACGGTCTTGCCGCGTCTGTAACCCCGCCACATCTCTGCCATCCCACTGCGTCTCTGTAACCCCACCGCGTCTCTGCCATCTCGCGTGTCTCTGCCAGCCCACCACGTCTCTGCCATCCCACCGTGTCTCTGCCATCCCACCGCGTCTCTGCCATCCCACTGCATCTCTAACCCCGCCGCGTCTCTGTAACCCCGACCCGGCACTTGCCCTTGAGGCGGGCTGAGCTGCACGCGATCAGGGATCAGGGGCCGAGGCGGGGCAGGTGGGCCGGGCTGCAGGTGCTTGGGGGGCCGAGGCGGGGACAGGCGGGCTGGGCTGCAGGGGCGAGGGGGCCGTGGTGGGGGCAGGTAGGCCAGGCTGCAGGGGCGAGGGGCAGGCGGGCTGCAGGTGCTTGGGGGGCCAAGACGGGGGCAGATGGACCAGGGTGCATGTCCTCAGGGGCCATGGTGGGTTTAGGGCCACAGGTGCAAGGGGGCGAGGGGGCCGAGGCGGGGGCCAGGCGGGCCAGGCTATGTGACCGCAGGGCTGAGGCGGGTTGCAGGTCTCAGGCATAGCAGGCAGACCCTGTGCTGGGGGGAGGAAGACACCAGGCGCTCCCGCCTCCCCCCTCAGCCCCAGCCATGGTGACAGCAGCGAGAACGGAACAGAACTCCTATCTAAACAGGCTCTTAATCGCAGTGCGGTGCTCGGGCACAGGGGAGCAGCCGAGGGGCCTTTGCAGGGGGGGAGGCCAGGAGCCTCTGCCCCCAGGCAGCCCTGGCCCTGATTCTCGGTGCTGTGACCCTCCCTGCTCCCTCCCGGGGCCTCGTGTGGGTGCTGGAGCCAGGCCGGTTCTGTGTGGGGCAGGGCGCCTCTGCCCCCGCCCCTGTGGGGTCCGCATGGCCTCCCTAGCTGCTCCTTGTTCCTGAGCATGGGGGCGGGCCGGCGGTCTCGGCGCTCGGCGGCGTCACACAGGGCTCGCGCGTCAGTCCTCCAGGCCATTCTGCAGGTCCATGCACAAGGAGGGGTTTGCCCTTGCCTGGCGGGAGCGGGGCTTGCGCGCAGGTGCGTGGCGGGATCTCATGCGTTCTGAGGATCTGGCCTGGTGGAACCCGAGGTGGCGCCGCCCGGCTGGCCTCGGTGCGCGCTGGCCCGTGGCCGTGTGTTCGGGGTCCTGCTCCGCAGCGTCTCCTGCTCTAACGTGCTAAACTCCCTGCCTTGGTTCTCAGCCTAACGTGCACCTGAGGCTGTTGATTGCCCTGCGCGCACCTGAGCTTGTGAGAGCTGTGGACGCAGCTGTCGCGGGGGTCTCTGGTGGGCTTGTCATTACTGAGGGCCAGCGGGCACCTGTGGCAGGCCGAGGCCGTGTGTGTGCCATCCCGGCTCCTGGCCGAGGCCGTGTGCCCTGCCATCCCGGCTCCTGGCCCAGGCCGTGTGCCCTGCCATCCCGGCTCCTGGCCGAGGCTGTGTGCCCTGCCATCCCGGCTCCTGGCCCAGGCGCCCTCTGGGCCCAGCACATTGCACCTGCTCCCTGGTTTCGTGCTGCCGCGGCACTGTCTCCTGCACTCGGCGCTCTGCCTTAGCCCGAGTGTGTGCATTGCCACCTCTCCCATTCTCTCCCGTTCTTTTATCTGCGTGTTTTATGAGCGTGTCTGAAGTCCCGCCCTGGGACTGGGGTGCAGACGGTGGCACAGCCCTTCTGAAGTGTCTCCATGGGCCGCGGTGGCCCAGGCCGAGGGACAGCCGCTGCCGGCGCCCATGGGCAGTGGGCAGTTGTGCTGTTGGGAGCCTTCAGGGGGTCTTGGGCCGGAGAGGTTGCCAGGAGGCTCCGTGGACGGGGGAGCTGTGGCTCCCACCCCTGCTGCGTGGGCGACCCGGCGGCCCCTCGCGTGAGCCCCCATCCGCGGCGGCGGTCTCACACGGGCGCTTCCTTCTCTTGCAGTACGTCCACCACAGCCCCGGCAACTCCAAGCGCGGCTTCGGCATAGACTGCGCCATCCTCTCCTGCCAGGTCTACATCTCGCAGATCCTGGTGGCGTCTGCCCTCGGGGGCGTGGTCGATGCTGTGGGCACCGTGCGCGTCATCCCCATGGTGGCCTCCGTGGGCTCCTTCTTGGGCTTCCTGACGGCCACGTTCCTGGTGATCTACCCCGAGGTGTCGGAGGAGGCCAAGGAGGAGCAGAAAGGCCTGTCCTGCCCGCCCGCTGGCGAGGGCCGGGACAGCGAGAAGCCCACCGCACTGAAGCTGTCGCGGAGCGAGGGCCTGCAGGGCCCAGTGCAGACGGAGTCCATGGTCTGAACCACACGCCTGTTTACACATTCCACGCTCGGGGCGGAGGGCGCGGCGGGCGCGGCAGGGACAGCAGGTGCAGCCGGCCGGGGCCCCTCACAAGACGCGGCCGGAATCCAGTAGTTGTAGGCTAGGTTCGAGCTACTAGGCAAAAATACCACAATTACTTTTTCCACAATTAAAAAAAAATCATTTAAAATCCTTTTTTAAATTGAGAAAGATCTTTTAATTTCAGCTTTCTTTTTCTGCATGTTTTTTAAATTGTAAAACATTTGCAAGGTAGACCATAAGCAATTCAGAAAACACAAAAATGGTAAGATTTTGCATTCCCAAAAATTATAGTCGAACACAAGAAGCCATCGATGTCCTCGGCCCTGGGTCCCCCGAGGACTTGGGACCACGGCGGTGTCGGTGACGGGCGGCTCGGTCAGCGCCGCCTGCGGGCCCCGGCACGCGCCCCCGAGCACCACACATGCTGCTGGCACTGCGCCCGTCGGGGCTGCCCCCCCGAGGGTCCCTTCAGGAGGCATTCGAGTGGACAGCGTTCGCTCCCCCGGCCGGCCCACACCAAAGCTGCGAGGCGGCCGTGGCCAGGGGGCGGGGGGTATGGGAGGCCGAATCCGGATGGGGACACCCTCCCCCACGCTGCTGGGGACAGCGCCAGCCACGGGCCGGGATCTGAACTCTGGCACCTGCGAGCGTGTCCGTGTCTAGGCCCCCGGGCCCCGACCACCTCCACCCGGGGCCGCCTCCCTCCCCGCCGCGCCCCAGCCCCACCGCCTCTTCCATTGCACTTTGCTCTCAGCCGTTTGCTGGGGGTCCTGAGCGCGGAGCTCCAGGTGGGCACGGCCTCCCCCGGGGCCACCCGCTGCACGGCTACCTCAGCACGCGTGCGTGCGCCAGGGCCTCCGTCCCCGCCCCAGGCTGCAGCGATCGGGGCGGGAAGACGGCCCGGGCTGTGCCTGCGCTTGCCCGGGCCGGGGGCCGCGGCCGCGTCCGGTGTGACGCTCGCTGCCTCACGTGGATGCTTGTGAGTGAAGGACTTTGCGGCGGAGAGAATCGGGCTGCAGTACGGCCGTTCTGAAGCAGAGACGTATGCGCAGGTGTGCAGATATGTATCTATATATGGGCATATATAGATATATATAGAGATCTATTTCCAGAATAACTGAGCAGTTTTTCAATAAAGTACTTGAATTTTCTGCGTGTTGAAAGGAATCGGCGTGCTTGGTGTCGACCAAGTGGCCGAGAGCAGCCGTGGGCCCCGGGACGCCCGGCCACCGCGAGCCCTGCCCCTCCCGGCTGGTGACAGCACCTCTGGGCGCCCGTTCTCAGGCCGGCAGCCCGGGCAGGTGGCCCCGAGGTCACGTCGGGGGTCCAGCCGCCCGGGTCGCATCCCCTGTCTAAGTTCATTTTACCACCTCTAGTCCCGGCAGCCCAAGAACCGAGGGAGCCAGGGCAGAGCTGCCCAGACCGCCCGAGGCCCGGAGCCCTGCGGGTGCCGCTCGCCCTGGCGCTCGGGTCAGCAGCCAAGGGGGCTCCCCGGAGACCCTGGAGCCCGATCCCGCCTCAGCCTCTCCCCAGCAGTGAGGCCATCGGCAGGTGGCACCGCCACGGGGCTGCCAGGCCGTCTCCGGGGGTCTCGTAGTAGGGGGCTGGCCCTGGAATTTCTGAGACGGCCGGTGAGGGGGCAGCGCGGTCGCCGGGGGCCTCCCCAGGCAGTTGTTCCAGGTTCTGTCCCGTGCGCGTGTCTGGGGCAGGCTGGGTGCCAAGTGGTGCGGCTCATCACGCTGGTTTGCGTTCCCTGAAGTCTTCTCCTGAGATGCCTTTAACACCTGGGGCGGCAGGGCCCTGGCAGGGGACCCGTGACACTCCCCAGCCCCGGGAGGAGCAGACGGGCGGACAGAGACACCCCGTGCCCACGGGGATGGTGCGACCCCCCAGCCTGTGGGCCCCGCAGCAGCAGGGCTGCAGAATATCCCGGGGTAGCAGCTGTCGCCTCCGGCCGCAGCTGTGCACCGTGGCTTTGCGTGCCCCAAGGCCTGTGCCACGCGCGGCTTTGTCCCTGAGCTGCCACCAGCCACCCAGTGTGCCCTGGCCCTGACGGCCTGCTTGCGTGCAGAGGTCTGGAGTGGCTGGAAGCCGAAGCCAGCCGCCTTCCTGCAGGCTGAGTGGGTCCCCTGAGTGCCGTGTCCCTTTCCGAGAGGGGTGACGGTTTCCAGGCTGCCCGAGGTCGCCCAGCTGCTGGGGTGTGGGGTGTGGGCAGATTTGGTCAAAGCTTCCTCTGACCCACAGTGGCTGGGCCAGGGGCAAGATGGGGGGGAGGGATGATGGGTGGTCACTGGGGGTCCCCAGGTGAGGGGTGCCCAGCCGGGCTGCCCCAGAGCAGGGCCAGGCCACTCCACACCTGTCCGTGGCCAGCTGAAGAGCACACAACCACGTGCTGGGGATGTGGTTGGGAGATTCCAGCCCACGGTGGGCGCTGCACCGCACGCCAGTGTCCAGGCACTTCCCTCCCAGGTGGACATGGTGACCATCAGGGTAGGCGTCCCGTAGGGAGCACCCGGCCCCCAACGCCACCGGGACGACACCGGGGACGGCTGAGACCTCTGCTGTTGACTGCCCCCAGCACGGTGGCGGCGCAGGTGCCGGGGCGGGGGGCGGGGGGCGGGGCCGTGACGAGGCCGTGGCACGTGCCCCAGCCCCAGCAGAGCGTGAGCCCCCAGCGCCACCCAGCCCACGGGTCCTGTGGGGCCGTGCACACTGGTGTCGGGCTCTGTAACGGACACCCGTGGTTCAGTAAATGCCTTGGTCGCGTTTCCGTGTCGGCAGCAGCTGTCCGCCGCAGGGCGCCGGGTCTGACCCGAGTTGCGTTTCCGCTGGCGACCCGGGCTGCGTCCTGAGCCGGCGCACACCTGCGACCCCGGCGCCCGCTCCAGGAGGGTCCCAGCTCCGTCCGCCTGAGCCGCTGTTAGGACCTCGCCCTCCCGGAACGTGTCCTTGGAGCATCGCAGAGAGGGTCAGCCAGCCGCAGCCTCCGTGCCTGGCTGCCGGGGCGGGCACGGTGCTCACGCGCACACGCGCCTGTGTGCACGGGTACACGCATGCGCACACCGAGGCACGCCCTCCCTGGGGGTCGGGGCTGGTCCAGGGTACAACTGCGTCCCGTGCACGTGTTTTCATCTCCTTGCTCTGAGCTCTGGGGCAGGTGTGTGCACGAGGCCACCGGGCCTCCCCCAGTCCTTGTTACCTCTCGTCCTTGGGTCCTTGGTCGTCTGTGAGCCCCAGGGGAGTCCAGGCGCTCAGTCATCCGGCCGTGAGCCCCAGGGGAGTCCAGGCGCTCAGTCATCCGGCCGTGAGCCCCAGGGGAGTCCAGGCGCTCAGTCATCCGGCCGTGAGCCCCAGGGGAGTCCAGGCGCTCAGTCATCCGGCCGTGAGCCCCAGGGGAGTCCAGGCACTGCAGGTCCCCCCCCCCCATGACCGAGGACACCCGTATGTTGCACCGCACAGGGCCCTGGCCCGTTTTCAGACGAGCTGGTCATCTCACTGATTCATACGAGCTCTTTATACTTTTCTGGGTAAAAGGCTTTTTTCAGATATAATATTCCAAGCATCACAGGTTATGGTTTCTCTTTACTAATTGTACTTTTTATTTTTTAAGATTTATTTATTTGAAAGGCAGAGAGAGAGAGATCTTCCATCCGCTGGTTCACTCCCCAACTGGCCGCAACGGCCAGAGTTGCGCTGATCCGAAGCCAGGAGCCAGGAGCTTCCTCCTGGTCTCCCACGTGGGTGCAGGGGCCCAAGGACTTGGACCATCTTCTACTGCTTTCCCAGGCCACAGCAGAGAGCTGGGTCGTAAGTGGAGCAGCCAGGACTAGAACCAGCGGCCATGGGATGCTGGCACTGCAGGCAGCGGCTTTACCCGCTACGCCACAGCACCAGCCCCTAATTCTATGTTTTGATGAGGTCTGATGCATCATTTTTTGTTTTTATTTAAGGAGTGACTAAATCACTCTCAGGGCCGCAGCAGATGAATGATAACCACGCAATTCTCGTGCTAACGTGCAGTTAGAGTCTTGTCTTTGGGGCTCTCTTTTGAAAACAATCGTCAACCAGCCAGGGTTACACAGAGGCCGTCCGGTGCGTATTTCTAGGACTTGCGGCTTCACACCCCAGTCTGTGAGCACAGGAGCGAGCGGTGGGCGGGGCCGGGGCGGCCGAGCTGCCCCTCCCTGAATGGTCGGACGCTCGTGCACCGGACTGCACGCCGTGCACCTGCACCAGCAGTTGTCAACCCTTAAGTTTTTAAACATTTTTATTTACTTAAAAGGGGGGAGGATCTTCCGTCTGTGGGTTCACTCCCCAAATGCCCACGACAGCCACAGGTGGATCGCTGAGGCCGAAGCCAGGAGCTTGGTGCCCACGCTGGGTCTCCCCAGAGCGGCAGGGCCCAGGCCCCGAGCCATCTGCTCCTCCCAGGGTGAGCGTCAGGCCTGGAGCCCGCGGTGCCGCCTGTTCACTCTGGACTGTTAGGCTCCCGTTCCTGTCTCCCAGCCCCTCACTCGGGCGTTCTGTGCAGGAATTCTGCACCGGGCGCGCTCTCCTGCCGAGGGCGCGGGTCTGAGCACTTCCCCGAGGCCTGGGGCAGGGCGGCAGCCGGGCTACGAAGCAGCCGGGATCTGTCCTCTCCGCGAGCATCAGTGGAACTTTACCGTCACGAGGCAGCTGGTTCTGGAAGCTTCTCTGGGCAGATTTTGTCGCAAGTCTCTGTTGCTTCCTGTGTCGGTTTCACAAACTTGTTTTTTAAAGAAATGTGCACTTTGCACCCTCCTGTGCCCCCTCCCCCTCTGCCTCCCGATGAGCCAGGAGCGTGGACCGGGCCCGTCCCAGAACCCACCCCTGGCTTTGCCGGGTCTCCTCCCTTTACCGAGTGTAGATTAAGGAAGTGTATGTCCACGTGCGCAGGAGGGAAGTGTAGATAACTAATGTTTTTAGGGGCCAGCACTGTGCTGTGGCTGAGCCTCTGTCTGCAGCGCGGCCATCCCATATGGGCGCCGGTTCATGTCCCGGCTGCTCCGCTTCCGATCCAGCTCCCTGCTAGTGCTTGGGCCCCTGCACCCACGTGGGAGACCTGGAGGAGGCTCCTGGCTCCTGGCTTCGGATCAGCGCAGCGCCGGCCGCTGTGGCTGTTTGGGCAATGAACTGCAGATGGAGGACCTCTCTCTCTCTCTCTCTCTGTAACTCTACCTCTCAAATATGTAAGTGAAAATCTTTAAAAAGAGATTTGGCGGCGCCATAGCTCACTAGGCTAATCCTCCGCCCGCGGCGCCGGCACCCCGGGTTCTAGTCCCGGTTGGGGTACCAGTTCTGTCCCGGTTGCCCCTCTTCCAGGCCAGCCCTCTGCTGTGGCCCAGGAGGGCAGTGGAGGATGGCCCAGGTGCTTGGGCCCTGCACCCCATGGGAGACCAGGAGAAGCACCTGGCTCCTGGCTTCGGATCAGTGCGGTGCGCCGGCCATAGTGCGCCAGCCACAGCGGCCGTTGGGGGGTGAACCAACAGAAGGAAGACCTTTCTCTCTGTCTATAACTCTACCTGTCAAATAAATAAAAATCTTAAAAAATAATAAAATAATGCATCTCCAGTAAATGACATATAAATGTACATCAAAAAACTCTGGGTAAGTGGGATTAAAAGCTGTTTATTTTGGTGCAAAAACATGTGAAATCCATGAATAGGTTCTCCAAGTACATTTTCCCGCGAGCTCTCCGGCCCGTGTGACGGTCGGTGCCGTTCCGCTGCCGTGTGGGCCGTGCACACGTGGTGTCCACTTCACAGTGAAGTGATTTTATACACCTACTCGTTACTGCCGGAGGCTCACAGGGACAGGACATGATACAGTAACAGGCTCATAGGTAGAGAATACAGGACACACTCAGGGATTGCGGATGCTCACCTGTACAGATGATGCGTTCACATTACTGATCGACACTCAGGTATTACTGATAGACGCTCACAGGGACGTGCCGCGCACGTGGTAGTTAACGGAGGGGCAGTGCCGTCGGCCCTCCTGCTGCTGGTACTTCACCCGGCGTTTCGTCCCTGCTTCTGCCGGTGCGGTCTGATTTCAGCATTTTGCAGCCGCCCACATGGGATGCCGGTGACGCTCGGCTCCCTCTCCCCCGGCCGACCCGGGGAACCCGCAGAGCCACGGCAGCGGCTGGCCAGCCTTGTGATCCACGACTGCCCATTGCCGGTGAGCGGGGCGTGCATGCCTGCCCCGGCCCGGGTCACCTCTGAGACTACGGGCCTCGGCCTCCCTCTCCAAGCCCCAGGTCGGAGCTGAGCCCCGGCTGACAGCATGGCCGCACCCGAGCTCCTGCGGGGAAAGGCGGCCGTGCTGGCTGGACACACGCCGCCTGTGCCGCGACCGGGGACCGCGTGGCCTCCGGTGCACGATGGGCTGGCGCCACCACCGCCACGGGAGCCTGGGCTCGTGCACAGCGGTGCTGTCCCGGTGCCCTCGGCGTCTCCACCCCAGCCCTGGCACAGGGCGTCCAGGTCCCAGGGCTGCCACGCGGTGCTTCCCCTCCTGCCTTGCTCAGGAGCCAGGGCGCCTCCCTGCTCCAAGGCTGCTGCAGTCCCAGGCACACCCAGGCTCGTGCCGCCGCGCCAGCAGCCGGGTGACGCCGGAGCACGGCCACGGGGCCTGGCAGCAGCTGCAGAGGCAGGCGGTGCCCTCCCAGCCACTCGGGGGCAGAGCCCCAGCGTCTCCCCGGGGCGGCCCGGCAGCGGACACCGAGTCCCCACGGCCGCCATCCGAGCTCCACCCAGGGTACCAGGCGATCCTCGCTGCACGCGGGGCACCTGCAGGAGCTCCCGCCTGGCACGGCCCGCCCCAAGGCAAGCCGTCTTCTTGAAACACAGCTGGAGACCCGAAACCGCACTAGCACACGCCAGATTCCGGGTCCCGATCCACACGTCTGTTCCAGTTTAATCCAGTGATGCTGAGGCAGGGCAGGCGTCCGGGTCTGATCAGCGACTCCAGCTCGTCCCGGCGCCTCCCGCGATGAATCGCAGCGCGGCCTCGCCGAAGCACAGAGGGAGGACGAAGGTGCCGGTTCCCCTTCCTGTCAGCAGGACCCAGCAAGACTGGAGCGCGTGCGCCGCCTCGGCCAGCCCCCGGCTCCGCCCCAGTCTCTCAGCCATCACCACGCCGGCCCTGGATTGGCGGGATTCCCGCGGAGCAGGTGCAACGTGGCCCTGGGCTGCCGGTCGGTGTCAGCGCGTCCCCGCAGTGGAAGGCACCTGCTCCCCGTGGCCCGTCAAGGACGCACTCCGGAACCTGTCTGGAAGGCGCTCCCCGAGCGCCCCCGCGCGTTCACAACGGCACGGCTCCTGCCCTTGGCTGCTGGCCAGGCCTCCCCAGTCTCCAGCTCCTCCCGTGAGCAAGGTTCTGGCCCATGATGGATGGTTGGGGGCGGACCTGGCCGGGGACCTGCAGCCCCCGAGCCCCTCAGTGGGAGCCGGCTGTGGCAGGGCGACAGCCGAGTCCCCCAGGCAGAGGCTGCTGGCAACGGCCGACCACGGGCACCCGTGCACGTCCGCAGTCACAGCCCAAACCCCACCCGCCAGACACTGAGCGTGGAGCTGTCGTGGCTCGGCAGCAAGGCACACGGGCCGCTTTGGGGGCCGCACGCTCAGTCACCTGCAGCCGGCGTCTCTGGCAGTCACACACCAAGGCAGTCCACGCACGTTGAAAAGTAAAATAGCAAACAGCAGGTGCCTGGGCCGGCACCACCCCTGACCACACAAAGCCGAGCCCGGTGTGGCCCCCTCCCCCCGGCAGCCCTGTGGGGCCAGGAAGTGGCCTCTGGGGCAGAAAGTCAGTGCGAGGCCACAGCACCCCCGGTTCACCGTGGCCCCAGCCCTAAGTCCGACGGAGGACAAGGACAAGTGTTTCAAGTAGAGGCAAAATCCGAGGCGTGGGGGCCCCAGGTCGCACGTGGCTCGGCCACATCGCTGGCTCCTTCGCTGGTCCCTGCTTCCCTGATTCTGGAACCTTCTAGACGGCACAGAGGTCGTCACACAGGCAGTGCAGCTCCTGGTCTGAGAAGAGCCCCGAGGGGGGACGGCAACGGTCCCCACGGCAGGTGCATGTGGCGGGCCTTGGGCCCTGGTCTTCTCGCACGTCCTGGTGCCTACTCCACCTTCCAGATGGCAATCTTGCCCTCCTCGGGCCCGGAGCCGCTCAGCACATACCTGTCCTCGGCCGAGCATAAGGTCCGCACGGCGTCGGCGTGCGCCACCAGCTCCTTCTCCACCGCCCTCCGCTCGGCGCTGACCACGTAGATTTTCCCCTTGGTTTTGCCTTGCCACAGGCCCCTGCCCCCCACCCAGACCTGCGGGAGAGAAACGCAGAGAGCATCAGCCAGCCAGGGAGACAGTCAGGCCCCGCCCACGTGCGTGAGGAGCAGCCCCTGGGCCCAGAGCTAACAGGGGCGAGAAGGCTCAGCGAGGCCTGAGCACAGACAAGTCCCCAGAGTCCAGAGGGCTGGCCCCGCCCCGAGGCTCAGAGCCCTCGCAGCCACCCAGAAAGGCGGGGCAGAGCCAGGATCCCCTCCTGCTGACCCACAGGGAGGAGCCGGCCCTGGCCCTGGCCGCCTGTGAGTGGGCTTCCCAGCTCCAGGGTCGCCCAGTCTCGAGGCACCGCTGGGGCCGGTGGGGGGGGGGGGGGCTCACCTGCCGCTTCACCCGGATCATGCAGCGGACCTCACTACAGTCCTGCAGGGGGACCCTCTCGGGGGGCTGGGTCAGGTCCTCCAGGCTGCAGACGTAAACCTCGCTGCGCCCCGCACAGGCCGCCCACAGCTGCTCCTGCTACAAGGCAAGCCACCATGCAGGCCGCCGGGTGGCCGCCGCGGCCCCCGCGCACGCGCACACACCACGCTGCAGGGTACCTCGGGGAGCAGCTGGAAGCCCAGGAAGGAGGTGCTCATCTCGTTAAAGATCTCGTCGATCCTCAGCTCCTGCTGCACAGAGCCGCTGGTCGTCACAGCCACGATGCTGCTGCCTGTGCCTGTGGGGACCCGAGCGCCCGCGTGAGGGGCAGGCGGCCCTGACGCCGGGGAAGGGATGGTTCCGGCCCCGGCTGCTCCACTTCGATGCAGCCTGGGAAAGCAGCAGCAGACGGCCAAGTGCTCGGGTCTCTGCCACCCATGTGGGGACCCAGAGGGAGCCCGTGGCCATCTGACTCTGAATACATTTTATTCAGATTCATTTGAGAAGCAGAGAGAGAGGTCTTCCATCCATTGGGTCACTCCCCAAATGACCTCAACGGCCGGAGCTGGGCCTATCTGAAGCCAGGAGCTTCCTCTGGGTCTCCCACGAGGGTGCAGGGACCCAGGCCCTTGGCCCATCCTCCACTGCTTTCCCAGGCACATTAGCAAGGAGCTGGATCAAAGTGGAGCAGCCGGGACTCGAACCGGTGCCCATATGGGGTGCCGGCACTGCAGACGGAGACTTAACCCACTGAGCCACAGCGCCGGCCCCTCTGAATTAATCTCTAAAAACCAACTGATGTCTTTAGAGAAAAGGATGGAACAGTGGGAAAACAAGCTCTCCCGCCCGGCGACACCAGCAGCCGCGTGGAGTCAGTGGGCCGAGGGCCCGTCCCTCCAGAGACAGAGGAACAGGTGCAGAGCTCGGTGCCGCCGGCCAGCACAGCCAAGGCCACGGGGGTCGCAGCCACGGCAGACGAGCGCCACGGGACTGTGCCTGCCGGCGGGGTGCGACAGGGCGGCCGCTGCAGAACCGGCTGGCGGCTCCACGCAGGGCCAGGACTGCCCACACAGGGAGCTCTCCCATCCACACTGCCGGAAACCACCCCTGTGGCTGGGGACAGCCAGACGCCGTGGGGGAGGCAAACACGGCTCCAGGACGCAGGGCCCACGTCTGCCGACACGCAGCACTCGCGCCTTTTACTGTGTGCGAAACGGGCTTCCGTGGCGAGGACAGCACTCGCGACGGTCACGCGTGTCATCCGGCACACGCCTAGGAGCCTGCAGAGCGTAGGCAGCCCCCGTGCCCTGGGGTTCAGAAACACACCCAGGGCTCCAGGCCAAGCACCTGCCGCCCGTGGCCCCGGGGGTGACAGCGCAGGTGATGGGGGAGGCAGTGGGGGAGGCAGCAGCCATGGGCAGGTGGCTGCTGGCGCACGCGGGGGCCTGGGCGCAGAGCGGGCGGGTGGGGCCGAGTACTTACAGCACCACAGGTGGCCGCCGTGGAGCTGCATGGCCGTGAGGCCCCCGCACGGCAGCTGGAAGCGGCTGGTCACCCGCAGCGTGCTCACGTTCCACGCCAGGACCGTCCCGTCCACGCTGCAGGAGTAGACCTCGCTGGAGAGCCAGACACGCACAGTCAGCCCCGGGGACATCTAACCCGGCCAGCAACACGGGGTCCCCGGGGCAAGAGCAGCCTCGCCGGCTCGGCTTGTTGAAGTGTGGAGCAGAGCCCACCCAGCACGGGGGCTTCGGGCTGCCCGTGTGGCTCACAGCGCAGCTCTGTGGGCTGCGGGAGGCCCCTGCCCACCCTGAGGCCTGGAACCTGGGGGTAGACGCACTGGGCCTCCGTGGCACTGCAGGGGACAGGGCTCTGCTCAGCGGCACCCAATCCCCTGAGGCCCGCCCCCGGGGTCCCACATGACTGACACTAAGCTAGGGTAAGGGCCAGGGAGTGGGCCTCCTAGCTCATCCCCCGCTGCGGGACACGGGACCCCAGGAGTGGGGCACGCCGGACCCCTAGGGCGGGAAGGGACCCAGAGCCCGGCCAGCAGGGCTGGGGGCAGAATTCTGTCCCAGAAGCCAGATCCGCTGGTGGCCTCTGCCCAGGGACCTCAGCCCGTGCTGGCCTGGAGCTGCGGTCTGAGAGGGGCCACCCAGTCCACATGAGGGGCAGGGGAGGTTGGGGCCTGCAGCCAGGCAGCATGTGCAAGGATAGAGGGTCGGGAACCCCCGTCCAGGTCCCCAGGAGCGTGGCGCCCCACCTGCCGCTCCCAGGCCCCGGCCCCGCGTGCGTCCCTGTTCTGAGCGCCCTGATCTGTGCTCGTCCCCCAGCCCCGGGGACAGACACAGAGGGCCCACTGCTGGACGCCAAGGCCGGGTTGGCACAGCAGGGTGAGAGTGGCCTTCGTGGCCTCTCCAGGATGAGCCAAGAGCTTGCGGGTAGGGGCCCGGAACCCAGCCCAGCCAGAGGCCCGCGCTGCCCAGCGTGGAGGGCCTAACACCCCCGGGCCTGGGACGGCTCGGTCCTGCGTAGGGCGGGGCTGGCGGCAGGGACGCCGAGTGGGCACGTGGGAGAGGGCCTCCCTCTCCCCTCGGTGGGGCTGGAAGTGCCCACCCAGCCACGCACCTGGGCGCCGCCGTGCCCTCCTGCACGGCCAGAGCCGTGACGCTGGCGCGGTGGTCCGTGAGCTGCTTGTTGCAGGACATGCTGTGCACGCTGATGATGTAGATGACCGCGTCGGCCGAGCCGAGCCACACCTGGTTCTGCTCCGCCATCACCATGCAGTTCTGGCCAGGTCGAGAGGCGAGGGTGAGACGGGCGCAGCTCGGCGCACCTGGGCGAGGATCACTGACCCGGCGCACTCCGTGGAGTCGGCTGGGAACAGGTGCGCGGCCGGTTCATCCAGCCCGCGTCTCCCCTCTCCTCCAGCACCGTGCCCGGGGCCATCCCAGCAACAGGGACGCCCACTGAGAACACGTGTGCACGCCACGGCCTCGTGCGTGTGCTGCCCTGTGCACACGCGTGTCCGTGTGCCCCCCGGGGCAGCACCGCGAATATTTATTTTGAGGAGTTACGAGTAGACCTGAGCAGCAGCCGGGTCTGCACACACCGGGATGCACTGTGTGTGGACAGCAGAGCGCCCAGGCTCCGCCTGCGGGACTCGCTGGGGGCCAGCCAGGGCTTGTTTTTCAAGACTGATGTACTTGTTTATTTTTGAAAGGCAGAGAGAGGCGGTGATCTTCCACCCACGGACTCCCTGCCCCCCAGATGGCTGCAGTGTGGCTGGGGCTGGGAGGCAGGGGCCAAGCACCGGGCCATCCTCTGTTGGCTTCCCAGGTGCGTGAGCAGAAGTGGAGAGGCCGGGACTCGATCGGCGCTCAGCTATGGGCTGCCGATGAACCGGGCACAATGCTGGCCCCGATGTACAACCCTGGGGACTCAGAAAAGCCACACGGACGTGGGGACAGCTCCGCTGGCCTGCACACCTGCAGCACACGCCCGCCAGGCTGTGCCAGGCGCCAGCCACCCCATCCAGGACCGGGAGTGTGTGGGGCACCCCCTCCTGCCTCCCAGGGTGCACACGAGCAGGACCCCGGAAGTGGGAGCAGAGCCAGGGCTTGAACCTGGACACCGAGCACCGAGCCAGCGCTGCTTTGCTCTCAGTGTTAGGACGACCTCGCCTGTCTCCACCCACACGTGTGCAGGTGTGACGAGGACGGGAGAGACGCGTCTGGTTTCCACACGGAAGCAGCCTCCCGCGAGAGCGTGACGGCCTACGAGGGCTGCTGAGGACTAGGTACAGCGGCAGTCGGAGCAGCCCGGCCCATTGTCTAAGTCAGAAGGAAGCGCTCACAAAAACTGATTAGTTTGGGGCCGGTGCTGTGGCATAGCGGGTAATGCTGCTGCCTGGTGTGCCAGCATCCCACACAGACGCTGGTTCAAGTCCCGGCTGCTCCACTTCCGATCCAACTCCCTGCTGTGCCTGGGAAAACAGCGGAAGATGGCCCAAGTGCTTGGGCCACCCACGTGGGAGACCTGGACGGAGTCCCAGGCTCCAGCCGTCCGGGGAGTCTGGGGAGTGACCCAGCGGGTGGAAGACCTCCATGGCCGTCCTTTTGAATGCCGTAAAACCGCGAGCGGCCAGCGCACGGCCGATGCCCTGGGCTCGCGCGCGCCCTGCTCACCAGAGTGGAGGAGCCCACTTTGAAGCAGTGCTGGTGGACGGTCCAGGAGGAGGCGTCGAACACGATCACCTTCCCTTCGTTCAGGGCGCACCACAGCTTGGGGTGAGCGTCTTCCACCTTCTCCGCCGGGTCGAGATGCCCTGAGCGGGGACAGCAAGCCCGGGACGTGTGAAGGAAGGCCACAGGCCACAGCAGCCCAGCCGGGCACTCGGGATTCGCCAAGCCCCACCGCGCCGGGTGCCGGGGGTTGTGGGGCGAGCACAGCCCCACGCCACCCTGTTGGGGGCGCGAGTTCAAGCAGGGGGAGCGGGGGGGAGCAGGTGGCACAGGAAGGGGGGTGGCTGGAGAGCAGGCGGCAGCCAGGGGTCCCCGCGCCCCAGCCAGGTCCGCACCCAGCAGGAGCGTGGTAGGCTCCCCAAGCTCGCTAGCACCACTCTTGGGATGTGGGAGACACGACACGGAAGGCACTGAACAGAACACACGCAGGGGCTGGGGAGGCAGGGCTGCAGGCTGAGTGGCATCCACGTGCGCACCAGCTGAAGCCGCGCTGCTCCCAGCTCATGGGCCTGGGAAAGCTGTGGAAGACGGCCTGAGTGCCTGGGCCCCTGCACCCATGAGCGAGACCCGGATGGAGCTCCTGGCTCCTGGCCTCCACCTGGCCCGGCTGCAACCGTTGTGGCCATTTGGGGAGCGAACCAGTGGATGGAGGATCTCTCTGTCTCTCCCTGTATCTCTGTCACTCTGCTTTCAAATGCATAGATGAGTCTTTACAAAACAAAAATTCTCACAGCCCTCAGGATAGCAAAGGCTGCGTGTGTGTCCCCGTGGTAAGGCACAGTCCCGTTAGCGCCATGACAGGGGCGGGCGAGAGCAGCCACCGCAGGACCCAAGGACCAGGGCTCCGGGCTGGGACTCCGAGCCTGGGTGCCGGCCCCAGCTCCCTCTCCCATGGGCTGAGCCACGGCTGCAGTCAATACAAGGCCAACTCCACAGAGCGGGATCAGCTCAGACTGCTGCCCCCAGGGCGGGGAACACCCCGCGCCCGCCACGCCCCGTGCAGCCCCTGGCCGCCCCAGGCCCCGTGCGCACAGCCGGGAGGCAGGGCGCTGACCTGGAGTGTACAGCAGCACGTCCACGGCGCGCGGCAAGGTCTCCCCCGCCGACGGGTTTATCTTGTGCTTCAGCGTCTCCGACGTGGTCTTCGGGACCGCCACGGGCACTGCGAAGCAAGCGGGACACACGGGGCCGCGGCGTCACCCCGCGGCCTCACACACCCGCTTCCTCCAGCACGGAGTCTTGGGGGACAGCTCAGGACCTGCGAGGCTGCTCCGTGTGAGGGCGGGCGGCGTTCCCACCAGACCGGAAAGCCCCTCCCATGGAGTCTCCCAGGACCCCCGACACACACACACACACACACACACACACACAGCTGCCCACTGCCCTCGGGGGCCGCTCCCTGGGAACATGACAGGTGCTCCCCCTGCACGCTGTCCGGTGAGACCGGTCACCACTGAGGTGTGCTCTTCCCCGCCCTGGGACGATGTGCCATGCCCCGAGAGGCAGGACAACCGGCGTCCACAGGGAGACGCCACCCAGGCCCTCCTGCCGATGAGGGGCTGTTCCCAGCTGTGGAAGGGACCCCACGCAGACACCCCACTGGGACTCGGCTACCCTGAGAAGCCCGGCGCGCCTGGGTCCTGTGCTCTGGCATGCCCGGAACGTGCCTCTCTGGAGACAGAAGTGCGGGGGGCGTGCTCAAGTCCACGCCTGAGCCGCCAGGAAGCGGTACCCTTTAACGGGGGGGGGGACTTCCTAGCGTGGTGGGCACCGACACCCCGGCAGAACCCACCCACGCACCACGAGGCTCGTCCTGCTGACGCAGATCAACCACACACGCCACGTCACGTACGTGCCGACCGTACGCTAGGTGATCACGGTGGGGGGTGCAGGCCATCCCAGCAACACAGGGCCCTCTGCCTTCTCCACTTCCGTTACGTCCCCGCCCCAACAGCTGGGGAACAGGGCGATGCCGCCACGATGGCAGAGACCCCTTCACCCCTCCACCTGTGGCTTCCACGTGCGAGGAGACCAGACAGTTCCTGCCTGGGAAGCCGGCCACGCCGCAGGCCGGGACGGACGCTGCTGGTGGCCTCAGGCCCCAGGCCCCGCTCCCAACCCAGCGCCTCCCACAGAGCCCCCTCCACTGCTTGCCACTGAGTCACAGCCACCACGAGTCACAGCCACCACGTTCCTGTGTAAGGCAGCATCACCCAGAGGGGCCGAGGCACGGCGCCCCGACAGAACAGTGGGTGGTGTCCAGAGGCCAGTCAGGAAACAAGGGGCAGCTGGGCGTGGCTCTGGTTAAACAGCGGTCAGCCCCTCGCATCGCGTGACACACATGAGCACAGCACTCCACGCGGTCACGCCTGTGACCTACAAGATCACACGAGATCCCGTGAGACACGTGGACACACATTCATGCAGGATCCCATGAGACACATGTTCATACATGGCACACAAGGTCCTGTGAGACGTGTTCTACACAATCACATCAGACACGTGTTCGTGCAAGATCGCATTAGATGTGTGTTCATGCATGATCACACGCGGTCGCATGAGACACCTGTTCATACAAGATCACACGTGATCATGATCACATTAGACGCATGTTCAAAGTCACATGGTCATGGGAGACAAGATCTCACAGGACCCCGTGAGACACGCGTGCACGGGCAGGCGGCGCACACGCGGGCGGCCCCGGGGTCTCACTCTCGTTCTTCATCTTGTCGAAGTAGGACAGCTTGGAGGCGGCGTCGAGGGCCTTAGGTGACTGCAGCGTGCCCACCACGGCGTCCATCAGCAGTACGTTGGTCAGCGCCTGCTGGATGTACTGTGGGTCCTGCGGGAGGTGGTGCGGGCGGGGTCAGCGGGCACAGAGGGACGCGTGCGGACGTGCCGCCCTGCGAGGGACGGCCACGCCAGGGTCGGCGAGCATGCTCTAGGAGGCCGGGCTGTGGGCCCCGCACAGCGTATGGCTCTGCCGTGGGAGCAGTGTCGCCAAACACAGCGTGGCCATGCTCCACGCCACCCTCGCTCCACAGCTCAGCCAGCCCCCGGGCATCTGTATGGCCTAAGCCACCGGCAGGCGGCAGCCACGGTCACTGGCCCTCCTGTCTTTCATAACCACAGGGCTCCCTGGTCACGCTCTGCCTGTGTCCTGAGGGCTTCCTCTTGTGCCACCTGGACGTGGGCCTCATCCCCCGCCCCTCCCCCCCGTCACCCGGGCACAGGGCCCCTCGTGACTGGGAAAGCCACACCGCTGGCCTCAAGTCCCCGGAAGCCTAGGGGAGGCAAGGCGAGCCCGGACCACCCTGCCCCCCATCGCTGGGCGCTGCCAGGAGGGGGGGCGTGGTGAGGGTTGGGGAGGCCAGTGGGGCCCCCATGGCCACCGCCCGTTTCCTCCCCCCCATGGCACTTGCCAGTGCCGCGAGGCCCCCCACTGGTCCTCCTCCCGGAGGAGCTGGAGGGGCCGGAGGGGCGGGCGGGCGGGCGGACCTTGTGGTCGTCGGCCAGCTGCTTCCCCGCCCACATCTCTCTGACCAGCAGGAGCCAGAGGCCGCACTCGGACTTGAGGTTCGCTTCGAACACCTCCTTCCTGGACAGCGTCTTGATCTTCAGAGTGGGGATTCGCAGCAGCAGAAACGCCACCGTGGTGCTGCGGACCTCCTGCGGGGCAGAGACGGGAGAGAGACGGGCCGTGGAGCCACAGCCGCACGGGACGCCGGGCGCGCGCCCACACCCCGAGCTCCGAGCACCGCTCTCAGGGGAACCCCCGCCCGCTCGCTGGCTGCGTGCGCCGTGTTTCAGGGTCCGAGGTTCCAGAAGGAAACCCGGCACAGCCTAGAAAGGCAGACAGAAGGGAGTCGGCACGCTGGCGCAGCGGGAAGCCGCCGCCTGCACCCGGCATCATTGCGGGAGCACCAGGTAGAGTCCCGGCTGCTCCACTTCCGGTCCAGCTCCCCGCTAATGCACCTGGGAAAGCAGCAGAAGATGGCCAAGTGCCTGGGCCCCTGCACCCGCATGGGAGACCTGGAGGAAGCTCCTGACTCCTGGCTCCAGCCTGGCCCAGCCCCAGTCATTGCAGCCATCTGGGCAGTGAACCAGCACATGGAAGATTCTCTCTCTCTCTCTCTCTCTCTCTCTCTCTCTCTCTCTCTAACTGCCTTTCAAAAATAAATAAATGTTTAACAAGAAAAAAAGGAAGAAGAAAGGAAGAAAACTCAGTGCTGCTGCAATGGGTTAAGCTGCTGACTGCCATCCCATATGGGCACCGGCTCAAGTCCCAGCTGCTCCACTTCCGATCCTGGGACAACAGTGGAAGACGGCCCAAATGCTTGGGCCCCTGCACCCAGATGAGAGGCCTGGATGGAGCTCCTGGCTCCTGGCTTTGGTCTGGCCCAGCCCTGGCTGTGGCCGCAATGTGGGGAGTGACCCAGCAGACAGGAGGAGGAGGGAGAGGAGGATGAGGAGGCTGAGCCGTGGGCGCACAGGTGCTGCCCTGAGCATGTCACCTGCTGCGCCCGCTCCTCGCCCCGAGCTTCCGGGCCCGCCCCGGCACGAGCAGAGCGGGGCGCGGGAAGACGCCCACCTCTATGTCCCGGAAGGTGGAGATCTCCACGTAGCCGGGCCTGCCCTCCGGCAGCAGGAACAGGCGCTTCTGGGTCATGGCGATCTTGCCGACGCCGCGGTTGGTCTTGACAGCGCTCGACAGCTTGTAGACGCACTCGCTCCGGTCCAGGTGCCGCACCACGGCCGCGGGCAGGACGGCCTCCTGTGCCTCCGCCTCCGTCTCCTTCCAGCAGTTGTAGAAGTCCCTGAAGGTGTCGGGCTCGATGTGTTTCTCTTGGCCTAGGAGTCACAGGGGAGGGAGACGGCTTAGCACCCCAGGCTCCACCCGGCCACGGCGGCCGACGGCGCCAGCACCAGGTCCCTCTGCACGGGAGACCTGCAGCCCCTGACCCCCACCGGGGACTTCAGCCCGCCTCACAGGGACTGGAACGCTCCCCTTGTGGTGGCAAAGTCCTCTGGGGGCCACGAGGGCACCTGGTGCTAACACAAAGTCAACCTAGAGTAGACTGGCGCCCCGGTGACAGACCTGCACCCCTGGGTGGGCCTGTTCCTCTCGCTGTGAGCAAGCCATCCTCTTACTGCTCGCAACCAAGACCGACGTCGTGGAGGCAGTGCACCTGAGGCAGCCCCAGACGTCCCACAGTCACAGCCCTCACAGCCCGCCTTCCGCCTGTGCAGCCCTCGGCTCCCGCTCGGCGACCAAGGCCTGCCAGCCCACCCCAACGGCTCCCTGCCCTGGCCCCGGCTCCGCGACGCTGTGTCCCCAGCCTGCCTGGCCTCTCTGCACCACCCCCGGCTCCCACACCGCGGCACGCCCCCGATTCCCGCGCGGCATGACGCACACCCCAGTCGCACCATGTCATGCAGTGGCTCTGCCCGCGCTCACTCGGGGCAGAAGACCCCTCCCCACTGCCGGGAGACCCCCGCAGGGCACAGCGTCAGCGTGGCCGAGCCACACACACGTTTCCCTGTGGCACCAAGGACCATGCTGTGTGCTCTATACAGACATCAGCAGGGGACGGCGCGGGGGAGGAAAGCGTAGGAGAGCTGAGCCCGGCAGACGTGGGGCCCGCAGTGGGGCTGCCACGTGCTTGTGGGTCTGCTGTCCCCGCTGTCCCTGCCTGGAAGGGCGACACCTGTGTCTCCTCCCCTGCCCGGATGGGGGTCGGAAGCCGAGGTGACCAAGGCACAGCCACACCCCTGCTGACCCTGTATCCCGTAGCCCTGCTGCCACGCCCCCACTGACCCTGTGACCTGTTGCCCTGTGGCCACACCCCCACTGACCCTGTAACCCATAGCCCAGGGATGGCCAGAGGCACCAGGGGTCTGGGAGGCAGCGAGCTGCTCACCCTGTGTGCAGTGAACCAGCACAGGATGCTGTGAGAACCCCCACCAGGGGGCGCTGTCTTGAGCCCACGCTTGTCTCCTGGGCCCACTGTGTTTCTGACTGCTATAACGGCTGTCTGCTATGCGCGTGCCTTTTTTTCTTTAAAGGTTTAGAGACCCAGGATCCGAACAGAAAAGAAACAGAGTGAGGGTCTTTCCCCGCATCCACCAAAGGAGGTGAAGAACGGGGATGGGTGGGGGTGCCAGGTCACACGGGGGGGCGGGGGGAGCGGGAAGAAGGTCAGAGGTGCAAGGGAAGAGAGCACGCAGTCAGCCCTGTCCCACCCGCGGTGGGCTGGAGACCCTCTTCCATCTCACAACAGTCCCCGGCATAGCTGCCGGCCCGCACGTCACGAGCCTGAGGTCAAGGGCCCAGGCAGGCAAAGAGGATCGAAGCAGGCAGGGGGTTCAGGGCCGCGTGGGGACCCAGCTCTGGGCACCAGGGTCACAGATACGGGGCCACGCAGTGCAGTGTGTGGCTGTCACCGGCCCGGGACAGAAGGGGCTCCTGGCTCTGGGAGACGACTCTGGACAGCAGACAGCCCCAAGTGCAG
>CM027404.1:144818046-144837902 GCA_015711505.1 Sylvilagus bachmani | reverse complement strand
GAGCACAGCCAGCCCTGTGCACACCAGAGACCACTGCACACCTGAGACACCGAGCTCAGACAGCCCTGTGCACACCAGAGACCACTGCACACCTGAGACCACTGAGCACAGCCAGCCCCGTGCAAACCAGAGACCACTGCACACCTGAGACCACTGAGCTCAGCCAGCCCCATGCACACCAGAGACCACTGCACACCGGAAACCACTGAGCACAGCCAGCCCCATGCACACCAGAGACCACTCCACACCGGAGACCACTGAGCACAGCCAGCCCTGTGCACACCAGAGACCACTGCATACCCGAGACCACCGAGCTCAGACAGCCCTGTGCACACCAGAGACCACTGCACACCTGAGACCACTGAGCACAGCCAGCCCCGTGCACACTAGAGACCACTGCATACCTGAGACCACTGAGCACAGCCAGCCCTGTGCACACCAGAGACCACTGCACACCTGAGACACCGAGCTCAGACAGCCCCGTGCACACCCGAGACCACTGCATACCCGAGACCACTGAGCACAGCCAGCCCCGTGCACAACGGAAACCACTGCACACCTGAGACCACCGAGCACAGCCAGCCCTGTGCACACCGGAGACCACTGAGCACAGCCAGCCCTGTGCACACCCGAGACCACTGCACACCCGAGACCACTGAGCACAGTCAGCCCCATGCACACCGGAAACCACTGCACACCTGAGACACCGAGCTCAGACAGCCCTGTGCACTCCGGAGACCACTGCACACCTGAGACCACCGAGCTTAGCCAGCCCTGTGCACACCTGAGACCACTGCATACCTGAGACCACCGAGCTTAGCCAGCCCTGTGCACACCAGAGACCACTGCACACCTGAGACCACTGAGCTCAGCCAGCCCTGTGCACACCAGAGACCACTGAGCTCAGCCAGCCCTGTGCACACCAGAGTCCACTACATACCTGAGACCACCGAGCACAACCAGCCCTGTGCACACCAGAGACCACTGAGTTCAGCCAGCCCCGTGCACACCAGAGACCACTGCACACCTGAGACCACCGAGCACAGCCAGCCCTGTGCACACCGGAGACCACTGCATACCTGAGACCACCGAGCTCAGCCAGCCCGGTGCACACCAGAGACCACAGCACACCTGAGACCACCGAGCACAGCCAGCCCCATGCACACCAGAGACCACTGCACACCTGAGACACCGAGCTCAGACAGCCCTGTGCACACTAGAGACCACTGAGCTCAGCCAGCCCTGTGCACACCAGAGACCACTACATACCTGAGACCACCGAGCACAACCAGCCCTGTGCACACCAGAGACCACTGAGTTCAGCCAGCCCTAGCAAACCAGAGACCACTGCACACCTGAGACCACCGAGCACAGCCAGCCCCGTGCACACCGGAAACCACTGCACACCGGAGACCACCGAGCTCAGACAGCCCTGTGCACACGGGAGACCACTGCACACCTGAGACCACTGAGCACAGCCAGCCCTGTGCACACGGGAGACCACTGCACACCAGAGACCACTGAGCTCAGACAGCCCTGTGCACACGGGAGACCACTGCACACCCGAGACCACCGAGCACAGCCAGCCCCGTGCACACCAGAGACCACTGCACACCGGAGACCACTGAGCACAGCCAGCCCTGTGCACACCAGAGACCACTGCATACCTGAGACCACCGAGCTCAGCCAGCCCTGTGCACACCAGAGACCACAGCACACCTGAGACCTCTGAGCACAGCCAGCCCCATGCACACCAGAGACCACTGCACACCTGAGACACTGAGCTCAGACAGCCCTGTGCACACGGGAGACCACTGAGCTCAGCCAGCCCTGTGCACACCAGAGACCACTACATACCTGAGACCACCGAGCACAACCAGCCCTGTGCACACCAGAGACCACTGAGTTCAGCCAGCCCTAGCAAACCAGAGACCACTGCACACCTGAGACCACCAAGCACAGCCAGCCCCGTGCACACCGGAAACCACTGCACACCTGAGACACTGAGCTCAGACAGCCCTGTGCACACGGGAGACCACTGCACACCTGAGACCACTGAGCACAGCCAGCCCTGTGCACACGGGAGACCACTGCATACCTGAGACCACCGAGCACAGCCAGCCCCGTGCACACCAGAGACCACTGAACACCTGAGACCACCGAACTCAGACAGCCCTGTGCACACCAGAGACCACTGCACACCCGAGACCACTGAGCTCAGACAGCCCTGTGCACACGGGAGACCACCGAGCACAGCCAGCCCCGTGCACACCAGAGACCACTGCACACCGGAGACCACTGAGCACAGCCAGCCCTGTGCACACGGGAGACCACTGCACACCGGAGACCACCCATCTCAGCCAGCCCCGTGCACACCCGAGACCACTGAGCACAGCCAGCCCCGTGCACACCGGAAACCACTGCACACCTGAGACCACCAAGCATAGCCAGCCTTGTGCACACGGGAGACCACTGAGCACAGTCAGCCCCATGCACACCGGAAACCACTGCACACCTGAGACCACCGAGCTTAGCCAGCCCTGTGCACACCCGAGACCACTGCACACCTGAGACCACCGAGCTCAGCCAGCCCCGTGCACACCCGAGACCACTGCATACCTGAGACCACCGAGCTCAGCCTGCCCTGTGCACACCAGAGACCACTACATACCTGAGACCACCGAGCACAACCAGCCCTGTGCACACCAGAGACCACTGAGTTCAGCCAGCCCTAGCAAACCAGAGACCACTGCACACCTGAGACCACCGAGCACAGCCAGCCCTGTGCACACGGGAGACCACTGCATACCTGAGACCACCGAGCTCAGACAGCCCTGTGCACACGGGAGACCACTGCACACCTGAGACCACTGAGCTCAGACAGCCCTGTGCACTCCGGAGACCACTGCACACCTGAGACCACCGAGCTCAGCCAGCCCTGTGCACACGGGAGACCACGGCACACCTGAGACCACTGAGCACAGCCAGCCCTGTGCACACCGGAGACCACTGCACACCAGAGAGCACCGATCTCAACCAGCCCTGTGCACACCAGAGACCACTGAGCTCAGCCAGCCCTGTGCACACGGGAGACCACTGCACACCAGAGACCACCGAGCTCAACCAGCCCTGTGCACACCAGAGACCACTGATCTCAGCCAGCCCCGTGCACACCAGAGACCACTGCACACCTGATACACCGAGCTCAGCCAGCCCTGTGCACACCAGAGACCACTGAGCTCAGCCAGCCCCGTGCACATCAGAGACCACTGCACACCTTAGACCACCAAGCACAGCCAGCCCTGTGCACACGGGAGACCACTGCACACCTGAGACCACCGAGCTCAGGCAGCCCTGTGCACACCGAAGACACCCATGCACATCCAATGTGCACAACTATGGACACTGTGCTCACACCCACTGTGCACACCTGAACATCTCTACACCCACTTGCACACCTGAGAGCTCTGCACTCACACCCACTGTGCACACCTGAGACCACTGAGCTCACACCCACTGTGCATACCTTAGACCACTTAGCTCACACTCACTATGCACACCTGAGACCACTGAGCTCACACCCACTGTGCACACCTACCAACACTGTGATGCACACCCACTGTGCACACCTGAGACCTCTGAGCTCACACCCACTGTGCACACCTGAGACCTTTGAGCTCACACCCACTGTGCACACCTGAGACATCTGAGCTCACACCCACTGTGCACACCTATGGACACTGTGCACCATGAAACCATGCACACCCATAGACACTGTACTCCCTCGGACACTGCACACCCACAGGCACTGTGCACATACATGGACTGTGTGTACACACTATGTGTACTCTCTCTGTGCACATCCACCTCTGCACACCTGCAACCACCTGGTTCACACCCACGCACACCATGCAACCCACAGCCACTGCAGCTGCCCCTGGAGACGGAGTGCTCAGGCCTCACTGGTCTCCAGTTCTGCACTGCTCTCTCCTCCCCCGTCCCCCACACATCTCCGACCCACCAAGCCCAGGCTCACGGCAGCAGTGGGCAGGCAGGGGCCCCTGCAGAGCCAGCCCCAGCCCCCTCGCTCCAGTGGTGCCTCCTGGAGGGTGCCCCCCACAGCTGCCTGTGGGCCCGCAGGATTCCCAGCAGCCTTTGCAGTTCTGACCCCACGCCTGTAACAATGGAGCAGCAGCGAGCGCCTGAGTGAAACCTCGGTGTGTTCACCTTCACACAAAAGTGCATCTTAAGATGGCAGCTTCTGCTTCGGGCAAACTATGACCTTGTCTCACCCCAAGGTCATTTGGCCGGAGCGTGTTTTGGCGACTTTGGGGTCACACACCGCCAGAATCGGGTCTATTTCCTGACCCAGAGTAACTGAACAAGGCAGAGGGACCATGGGACCACCGAGGTGCCCTGGACGTCCACTCCTGGGATAGCTCCCCTGGCCCCTGCACCCCAAAGTCATCCTGAGGGGTGGGAACTCAATGCACTGGGGGAGCCCCGGGACTGCGCGCGGAGGCTTCATGGGGAGGGGCACACACATCCACGCCCTGCCAGGACGGCCGGCGGGAACGCAGTCACCGTGGCCGACCCCCGGGCACCATTCAGACCCCGCGCTTCATAACGCTGGGCCACCTTGGGCTTCCTGCTGAGGCAACCAGGTGACCCGCACCATGGCTCCGCCAGGCTCACTGGGGCCGCGTGAGCCCCATGAAATCATCTAGGCTGTGGCCGCATCAAGACCACCACCGTGGGCAGATTCACTAAATCTTCCCAATAAATCTGATTTTTGAGTTGAGCCTTTTGTACGGCCGTGATGATGTCACCAATCTCCATGGGGTCCTTGGCAAGAGAGGCTCCCCAGCGCGGGCCCAACCAAGGGGCAGGGCCGCCACCCGGCCCCGCCCCTCCCCGGCTCAGCCTCACCCCTTCCCACCTCACCCCCTCCGCTCCCCAGGCTCAGCCCCGCCCCGGCCCCGCCCCAGCTCAGCCCTGCCCCGGCCCCGCCCCTCCTCGCCCTTTCCCGGGCTCCCCGGGGCGGCCGGCGCTCACCCCCAGCCAGCGCCTCGAAGAGCCGCTGTATGACGCTGACGTCCTTCACGATGCCCGACTCCTGCACCCGGCGGACGAACTCATCCAGCTGCAGGTGCTTCCGGGGCAGCTCGAAGTTCTTCACGGGGTCGTCCGCCTTGGGGGCGTCGCCCGGCTCGTCCAGCACCTCGCCCAGGAGCCGCCTGAGCTCGGGCGTGCGCTCGGCCTGGGCGCGCTGCGACGCCGACAGCGCCTCCACGACGCCCTTGACGAGCGCGGCCGGGAAGATGCGGACGTCCGTCTTGTAGAGGCTCTGGAAGTCCAGCAGCGCGCCCAGCAGCTGGCCCCGCCGCAGGTGCACGAGGCCGCGCAGGTAGAAGTAGCTGGCCAGCAGCAGCGAGTTCTCGGGCGCCAGGAAGCCCATGGCCTTGCTCAGCAGCGCCACGAAGTCCGAGTAATAGGCCTGCACGCACTGGGCCACCAGCGGGAAGTGGATCTCGGGGACCTTGAACGTGTAGGTCGGCTTAGGGGTCACGATCGGAGCTGGAAAGTCGAGGGAAAGACGGTCAGCGCGGGCGGTGTGCGGAGGGCGGTGCCTCTGGGCCCCGCACACAAAGCCAGAACCCGTGTGCTGCTCCGGAAGGCTCCCCGCACCCCAGGGTGAACCAGCGCCCCAGCAGCAACGATAGCGTTCAGCAAGCTACCCCGCACGCTGAACCCATTCAGGCTGAAAGCAAACATCTGTTTCTGAGGGTTCTCCGAGGGTTCTCCGAGGGTCCAGCTTGCACCGGAAGCCAAGACACACCTGCTGGGTGGGACCCAGCCTTTCCACACTATCATTGCAGTCGCCTTAACGACTCTGGGGCACTGTCCCCACTTCACAGATGTGGCCACTGAGGCTGCCCACCCCAGGGACGCGGCCAGGAGTGCAGCCGTGTCTCCCACACAAGTGCCGGCTCAGCAACTCCCAGATGCACCCAGGAGCACCAACTGGGCGCTCTGTTCTCTTCTTGGACCTCCAGGGGCTCAGGGGACCCGGGCAGGGGTGGGCTAAGGCCGCCCGACCAAGGCCACAGCTGGGCCAGCCACACCAGTGGGCCGGGGTCTTGTGCAGCCAGGAGGAGGAGGCTGGGGCATCCAGTGCGAAGGTGGAGAAAGAGCAAGCTCCCGGAGCAGGAGAGCGCGGCACCCCTTCCGGGTACAGCAGGCGAGCGCCCAGGTACAGCGGGTGAGTGCGGCACCCCTTCCGGGTACAGCAGGCGAGCACCCAGGTACAGTGGGTGAGTGCGGCACCCCTTCCCAGGGCACCCCTTCCGGGTACAGCAGGCGAGCGCCCAGGTACAGCGGGTGAGCGCGGCACCCCTTCCGGGTACAGCAGGAGAGCCTCGGGCCCAGAGCCGGCTGGCCAGCAAGCAGAAGCACAGGTGGCTGAACCCGGCGGTCAGCCTGCAGGGGCCTGCGGTGTGCACGCCGCTCGCCTTGGTCACCCGATTCACAGGACGCAGAAGCCCTGGGGCGTCACTGGAGCCCCGAGCCACCCATCAGCAGCAGCCACCGTGTCCCCCCAGCCACTGCGGACGGAGCCCGTGACCATCGTGGAGGAGCACAGGGGGGTCTGGGTGGGCATCCCACACCACAGAGGCGATGCCGGCTCACGCACGTCCTCATGGGTCTACAGCAACGGGTGTGTGCAGCCGGCATTGGGAGCCACGCAGATCTGCCCCTCGGGCACCAATGAGGGCCCTGCTGTCCATCTCTGCCCTGCCACGAGGCCACCCACCCCCTCCCCAGCCCTGCTCCTCGTCACCCCCAGGCTCACAGCTGCCCTGTCCCAGTAGACACGTGTGCATGTAAACATGCATCATACTCATGACATATACACGTGAAGACACTAAAACTGCATGGCTGTGACCATCAGCAGTGACAGCGGGTGATGGAAACTGAATTAAGAGATAAGTGGTGCAGCGGGTGGAGCTGCTGCCCGCAATGCCGGCACCCCACACGGGCACCGGTTCCATGCCGGCCGCCCTCCTTCCGATCCAGCTCCCTGCTTATGCCTGGAAGGCAGGGGAGGACGGCCCCAGTGCGTGGGCCCCTGCACCCGCGTGGGAGACCGGGAGGAAGCTCCTGGCTTTGACCTGGCCCAGCCCTGGCCGTTGCTGCCATCTGGGGAGCGAACCAGCAGGTGGGAGATTTCTCGGTCTCTCCCTTTCTTTCTAACGCTGACACGCAAATAAAGAAGTATTTCTTAAAGCCAACTTTCTGCAATAAACATAGCATAGAAAAGCAATATTCTAGAAAGGTTCTAAACGACTAAATAAAATTTAGCACATTAGGGGAAGGCACTTGACACAGTGGTTAAGCACAGCGCCAAGGTTCGGGCCCCAGCACGCTCGGGATTCCAGCTTCCAGCTCGTTGAACACCAGGGGGCGCAAGTCCCTGCCACGCGCGTGGGTGCTGAGTTCCCAGCTCCTAGAGTGTGTGTGTGTGTGTGTGTGTGTGTGTGGTGTGTGTGCATGCGCCTATGACTTTGTGTCTCAAATAATTTAAATTTAGCAAATAAGCTTTCAAAGCCCATAGCCACGCTGTGCAGCGAGAGGATGGGATGGGGACCAGGCAGGGAGGGGGTGGGTACTGGGTGGGGCCGGGGCGTGGACTGGATGGGGGAGGGAGGAGGCGGGGACTGGGCAGGGCCAGGGTCTGGGCGGGGCCGGGGGCGGGGACTGGGCAGGGCGGGGCGCGGTCACCTGCGAAGTCCACGCTGCTCCTGCAGCTTGCAGCAGAGTCCGGGAGCCGCAGCGAGGCGTTCCTGGGCGGCAGCTCGGGCAGTGCGAGGTCCTGCAGGTTGGGCATGCTGACCACCATGCGCCGGTGAGTGAGCTGCAGGGGCGAGGGCTTGCGCGAGGCCATCTTCTCCACCGTCGGCCTCCTTGGGCTCACGAGCATCCCGTTCATCCTGGGGCACAAGAGGGCGACACGGCAGACGGACCGTGAGGACGACAGGACGCGTCACCGCGGCAGGTCGCCGGGTGGGGTCGGTGGGGTCTGATCCGCATCCTCACGAGCCAGAAAGAGGCGAAGGCGCGCACAGGCCACCGGGAGAAGCACACGCGGGTGAGGATGAGGAGCAGTGGCAGGATGGGCAGGGGGCTTTGAGGAGGGGGGAGACGCGGGAGGAGGGGGGAGACGCGGGAGGAGGGGGGAGACGCGGGAGGCAGCACAAAGGCCCGGGGCGCCCCATAAGCCAAAGCCCGAGACCCCGCTGACACGGCCCAGAGTCCGGCAGCAGATGTGCTGAGCCATCTACAGAGAACGCAAAGCCCCGGGAGGAGACAGACGCCACGGGGGACCCCGAGACCGAGGAGCTCAGGGGCTGTCACCCCTCACGGTGCCCCCCTAAGCGCGAGCTGTTCCTGTCGGGTTATCTGTGACTCAGCCAGAGAAAACCGGGCTAGTGTAGCACTGCCCACCCCCCACCCCCCACCCCCGCGAAGCACCTGTCCTCCTCCGACTGGATGCTCAGGTCCAGCTGTGCGAAGGCGTCCATCCTCCTGCTGAGCCGGGCTTTCAGGAAGGAGTGGAACATGTAGGTGTCCAGGACCTGGAAGAGAGTGGACAGCGGCATCCGGTGCCGGCTTTCACAACACCATTCTCCGTCCGCCGCCCCGCGACCCCCACCCACCGTGGAGGACCCTGCCGACCCCTGCCTCCCGTGGACACGAGCTCCCAGGCCGCAGTGCCTCCACAATCCCCTACGACAGCCCTGCGGGTCTCAGCAGTCTTCTAAGATGTACGCATTTATCTGTAAGACGGGGGCGGGGGGCTCTTCCATCTGCTCCCCAGTCGGCTGGGCTGGATCCAGCCCAAGCCAGGAGCCTGGAACACCATATGGGTCTCCCCTGTGGGTGCAGAGACCCAAGCCCCTGGGCATCACCCACTGCCTTCCTGGTTGGGAGCTGGATTGGAAGTGGAGCAGCCAGGACTTAAAACCAGCACAAGTGGGTAGGGAGAGGTGGGCACTTGGAGGAAGAGATGGCCCTCGGCAGCTGGAGACGTGGAGATGGATGCTCCTGAGCAGGGAGGGGCCCCATAACAGCCACAGACCCCAGGAAGGCCCGGGCGGACCAGACAGGACAAGCGGAGGCCCTCCCGGGAGCCGGCTTGCCACTTCACTCTCCCCAAGCAGCAGCCGGGCCTCCCTGGGGCCTCCGCCTGCTGTGTGGGGCCGGGAGGCCGGAAGTGGGCTGTGCAGGGGCCAGACGCTGCCACGGGAGACTTCTGGGCATCACACATGCACAGAGAAAGGCACGGGGCACAAAGAACGAAGGGGGACCGCCCTGGCACAGGTGCGAGGCTGCAGCCCGGGAGAAGTGCCAACCGCGCAGGTGCACCTAGGAGACGGCCAGGCACAGGCTGAAGACAGCGCACCCCTGCGGGCAGCCTCAGAGTGGCCTTCAACACCACCGGGCTCTGTCTCTCCAGCTTTCACACATGGTGGGAGGACTCTCCCCTCCCCTGGCGGCCCCTCCTCCACCCCCGGCCCCTCAGCACCCCTGAGCCTGGCTCCTTCCTACCCCCCTTGACTGCACAGTTTAGAATATTAGAAGCCCCCCCTGTGGGGACCCATGGATAGGCTTGCCATGGGACCCACCATGCTGGGCATGGCTTATAGCAGTAATGCGGATGTAGCAGCTAATTGAACTTTCCATCTAGCTGAGGATCGTGGAAAACAACAAGATGGCGCTGATGCCCTGCCCGCTGCGTGACTCCACAGCTGAGCGTGATCAAGTGCCGGATTGGAGAGCTCTGTGCATGGACTGTGATTGAATGACTGTGATTGGTTGAATTCTGAATATAAGCTGACCGCGGGCGAGGGAACACGCACGCCAGCTTTCCCCCTTAAGGAGCGTGCGCGCCATCTCTCCCCCTTCTCCCGGTCCCCCACTCTTTTTCCCACTCTTTCTAAGTAAACGTCTACTGAAGACCGATTAACTGAGAGCAGCGTCGTTCCTTTTGCGGCCGAAGGAGCGACACCCTGCGAAGCCCAAACATCTCCCACCAGGCCGGCTCTTCGGCATCCCAGAGAGCCCCCACACCTACACGTCCATCACTGGTCCCCTCCAGCCGGCCGATCGCCAGAACCCTCCCCCACTCCCCGTGCCCAGCCCCCAGAGAACTTCCCACCACGCCTTCAGGACACCAGAACCTCTGCTCAGGGCATGCTGCACCTCTGCTCACCACCTCCGGGGGGCTCCCATGCACTGGACACCGCACCAGGCTCGGCCCGGGAGCCCCGAGAGGCGGGACCGGGCACCCCTGGTGGCCGTGACCTGCTGACCCAGCCTGTGTGGCACGGAGCAGGCACCTCACGGCATGACCGGACCTGCTGTTTTCTGTTCCTCATCTGCACAGGCATTAGTCACCGTCCCCAGCTGAGACACGCAGCGCGAGCCGAGCACGCCACAGGGAAAACCACGTTCGTGGAGCCGTGGAGGGGACTCGCAGCCCCGGCCACAGAGCAGCGGGGGACGCACAGGAAAACAGTCGACAGCTGTCGGTAGCCCTGGACGGAGCAGCCCGGACTCTGCCTCCCGAGGGCGGGGAGGAGTGGCGGAGTCGGAGCTCACAGCCCAGCAATGTAGCCTGCGCAGAGCCCCAGGCCGGGAGCTGGGCTCAGGGAGCCCGGGGGCTTTGCTGCATCTGAGGAGCTCGCTCTGGGGCAAAACCACACAACACGAGGAAGAGGGGCTCCGGGGAGCCAATCTCTGAGCTCATGTAGGGCACCAGGCACGCCCCAGATGGGAGCCACCAGGGGTCATGGCGCCCAATCTCTGAGCTCACGTAGGGCACCAGGCATGCCCCAGATGGGAGCCACCAGGGGTCACGGCGCCCAATCTCTGAGCTCACGTAGGGCACCAGGCATGCCCCAGATGGGAGCCACCAGGGGTCACGGCGCACCCAGCAGATGGTCAACCTGTGACCACCCTGGAACGCTCTGAAAACAGACAACCAAACGCTGAAGGGGCCAGAACACAGCCCACGGCCGTTCTTGTAAAAGACAAACCCCAAACCAACCAAATGCTGGTCAGCAGGTGCACAGGAAAACAGCGTGTCCCACCCCAACATCGGGATTCCAGAGCAAGAAGACGAGGCCACGGAGACGCGGCCCCGGGGAGGGTGGGGCGCACGGAGCTGGGGTCCCGGGTCCAGGGGAACCCTGGTGCTGGGCTTTCACACACACAGTCCTCGTGGTCAAGGACAGAGACAGCCAGGGCCTGTGGAGGTGGGCGGTGCAGGGGAGGGGAATGGGTGCTTGAGTCCACGGGAAACGTCCAGTGTCTGGACCAAGCAGGTGCTCACGGCTGCATCAGAGCCTTGGCCTTGGCAGATTTTCCCATCCGTGAATTACACTCTGAGAAGCTGGTTAGAAAGTAACAGACCAGGGGCTGGGCTGTGCTGGGACAGGTTAAGCTGCCACTTGAGACACTAGCATCTATGTCTCAGGGCCAGTTCAAGTCCCGGCTGCTCCACTTCTGATCCAGCTTCCTGCTGATGTGCCCGGGGAAGGCAGTGGAGGATGGCCCAAGTGCTCAGGCCCCTGCACCCATGTGGGAGACCACGATGGAGTTCCAGGCTCTTGGCTCCAGCCTAGACCACTCCTGGCCATTGTGAGTGTTTGGGGAGTAAACCAGTTGGTGGACGTTCAATCTCTCTCTGTCCCTCTTTTGAATAAATAAGCTTTCTCTTATCAAGAATATAAGCAATGGCCAATGATCAAGAGAAACCAGGAAAAACAATGGCCCGGGGAACGCCAAATGGTGTAGAGAATTAACAGGTGCAGGACAGGCTGCTACCCAGAGGGCCAGTGCAGGCGATCGAGGACTGAGCACACAAGACACGCCCACGCTGCACGCAGACACACCTACAACACAGGGAGACACGCCCACACAGCAGGGAGGGACGCCCATGCAGACACGCCTACAATGCACACAGACATGCCCACACTGCAAGGAGAGACACCCAGGCAGACACACCTACAATGAAGACACACCTACAATGCAGGGAGACACACTGCAGACACGCCCACATTGCAGGGAGACATGCCCACGCAGACACGCCTACAATGCACGCAGACACGCCCACGCTGCACGCAGACACACCTACAACGCAGGGAGACACGCCCACACAGCAGGGAGAGACGCCCATGCAGACACGCCTACAATGAAGACACACCTACAATGCAGGGAAACACACTGCAGACACGCCCACACTGCAGGGAGACACACCCATGCCGCATGCAGACACGCCTACGCCGCACACAGACACGTCCACGCGCTCCTACCTGCTTGTAGAACTGCTGATCGCCAGGAGCGCGGGTCTTGAGGAACTCCTCGCTGTTAAATACCCTGTGCTCGTAGTTTAAATGATTCTTCACCTCCCTGCAGAGAGACAGCCTGAGACCGCGCAACCCTCGGGCAGGAACTCTGCCGTCCGGGTGGCAGGGCCACGACCACAGACCCCGGGAGAGCCCCACGTGCGATCAGAGCTGGGCACTGGGGGTCCCTGGTGGCCGAGCACGCCCCTCCCACCCCAGCCCCCGGAATGCACGGCTCTTGCCTCCTCTCCCAAGCCCCAGTTCTTTATGCCGGCTAAGACCAGACACCAGCCAGCCGGCACCAGACAGCTGCGCCCAGGGTGGCGACACCGGCCCCGGGAAGTCCGATCTGCAAGAATCCACGAGCCTGCGGGCTGCGCTCTCCACGGGGGTGTCCCGGCTTTCCCTTCGCTGCCCCAGGAAAATGCCTTCCTCTGGGGAACAGCGTTTTACAATCGGTAATCGCATTCTCTGCTTCTTTTTCAACTCATCGAGTGTTCAAGAAAATCCAACTTGTTTGTCAAAGATTTCGTCTTTAAGGTAGAAGACGAGGGGCCCGCATTGCGGCACAGCTGGGCTAAGCACTGCCTGCGCCGCCCGCATCCCACTGCTCCAGTTCAGTCCGGCTCCCTCCAATGCGGCCCGGAAAGCAGCAGCAGAGACTCGGGGCATGGAGCCCTGCCAACCACACGGGGGACTTGGGTGGAGCTCCGGGCTCCCGGCCTCAGCCTGGCCGCCGCAGCCACGTGGGGGTGAGGCAGCAGGGGGAAGGTCTCTGTCTCCCTCTCCCTCGGTAACTCTGCCTTTCAAGTAACTAAATCGACCTTAAAAAATAAAAAAAGGAGGAGGACAGATTGGGGCTGGGAGGAGATGAGAGACCTGCGCCGCCCCCCTTTTTTCCTAAGAAATCACTCGCTTTAACAAATGAGCACACGGACAGGAGGGCAAAATCCCCGTTTGCAGTGGCCACACCGGGGCTGTCAAGTCGCTGTGCGAGCCCCTCCCAGGAGGGAGGCCCTGCAGGCGGGCAGCCGGCACCGGCGCCTTCCTTGGCTAGCAGGTCGGGAGGAAGAGCAAGAAGCAGAGGAGAGCTGCAAGACAGAGAGAGAGAGAGAGGGCGAGGGACCCGGGGCCGGAGGCGCCTGCGCCACCTGCAGCCCTGCACCGAGGCGTAACGGCGGCCCGCGCGCTCGAACGGGGCCGCACGCGTGGGCAGCAGAGGCGGCTCGGTGCGGCCCTGCACCCACGGGACGGACGCGCTCTGTGGCCACGACTCCAGCGCCCCAACCCCGCGCCCCAGCAGCCTCGGTGAGGGCCACACAGGTGTGGGCGGGCTCAGCGTGAGCCTGCTGGTGGGGTTCTCCTCGGGCCGCGGGCGCCCACGGAGGTACCTGAAGATGCCCACAAGCAGCTGCAGGCTGATGTGCTGGATCCGGCAGTTGAGCGCCTGCTGCCAGCCCCGTCTGCAGGCGCGGCTCTCGTTCAGGTCCGTGGGGGAGGCCAGGTGCGCGAGGTGCAGCTCCCGGTGCAGCTCGAGGCCCTGCACCCTGCAAGGAAGCAGGCGAGGGACGCCGTGTGGCTGCCGGGCACCGGGGCAGACGACGCGCCAGCCCAGAGTCCGCGCGCTCCCGGGAAACACCACCCCCCTGTCGCACCTGGGCAGGGGGGACACCCCAAACACAAACCCTCGGGGGCCTCAGCGTCGGCCCACGCACCGCCTGCTCAGTGCACGGCCCCTTCCCCGACAGCCACAGGGTGCCCTGTGCAGGCCGCCTCCTGCTGGTGGCTCGGCTGCCCAGGAGGGACAGCCACGGCTCCCGACAGCTTCCCCTGTCCTGGACGTCACCACTTGGGCCCGCAGGGAACCGGAGGTCCTCACTCAGGGTTAGGGAACCACAGCTGCCTCGGGCAGCCACGAGCTACCGCCAACCATGCCACCAGCCACCCAGTGCGACCCGAGACTGCATTGGAGACCGATGTGGACCCAAATCTGCACAACACACAGCCCCCAGGCACGGAGCCTCCTGCCGCCAGCGTTTCTCGAGCACCTACTAGGCGCCAGGCATCACCCCAAGTGCTCACATCCCAGCAGGGAGAAACAAGGAAACAGACGCATGAGCCACAGGGGTCAGAGCAGGAGATGACCTTGAACCTGGGACGTGAAAGGCGAGAGGCAAAGAGCTGAGGGCAGAGGGCGGCGCGGTGGGGGCGGCGTGGACTTGCTGTGCCCAGCGTGGCTCCAGCCCAGGCCCAAGTGGCCAGCAGGAGCCAGGACAGGCCTGGGCAGGGGCAGCTGGATGGCAGCGGCCCTGGTCTTGACCCTGACTGGCCAGACGTGGAGGAAGCCCTGACTCGGCTGGGCCAGGCCAGTGCGCCATGTTAACGGCACCAGTCTGGCCTTAAGTCGGCAGAACGCCAAGCATTGGACTGCGAGGGTGGAATCCCCGTGACTCCTGCATAGAACACAGCCTCTCTCCGTGTCCTCTGGGCCACGGCGACTAGACCTGAAGCACAAGGCTGCCCACCTCTCAGGCGTCCCCACCCAGCACCCACTGGGCCGCGAGGGTGGGGCTGGGGCGGGGCCACGGAGGATGCCTGCAGCTCAGCACACTAGCTCAGGCGGGGACGCAGGGGGAGGCTCGCGCTGCAGCCTGGGTCCCGGGCTCCGAGGCCCCAGCGCAGGCTGTACTCATCATCCCGCGCACCCCTGCTCTGCACCGTGGGACTCCGGCCGTCGCCTGTGGGCACAGGGAGTGCTCGGCCAGGGCAGACAGGCGGGAAGGTGAGTCTGGAACAAGCTCACGGGAGAGCAAACGGGGCGGCCGCTCCGCAGGGAGCTCCCAGGGCGCCTGGACCGGCCCACGGCACCTCACCGCCGAGAGCGAGGGCATGGACGCTCCCCTGGCCTGGGCCACAGCCTGGCTTTGGGGCCTTTTCACTGCTTTGCTTCTAGGATGGGAGGGGCAGGATTTCAGACGAAATCCGCACACGCGTGACGAGGCGTCCCAGGGCTGGAACCCGCAGCCACTCATGGAACTCACTGGTGCTCCACGCGTGACCTGGAGGTGACTTTAGACTTTTTAAAAATTTTTTTATTTGAGAGGTAGAGCCATAGACAGAGAGAGGAGAGACACAGAGAGGGGAGAGACAGGTCTTCTAATCACTGGTCCACTCCCCAAATGGCCCCAGCAGCGGGAGCTGGGCCGATGTGAAGCCAGGAGCCTCCCCTGGGTCTCCCACGTGGATGCAGGGACCCAAGCACTTGGGCCATCTTCCACCGCCCTCCCAGGCCACAGGCAGGGAGCTGGATCGGAAGAGAAGCAGCCAGGATGCGAACAGACACCCATAGGGATGCCAGCGCCACAGGCAGAGGCCCAGCCTTCGAGGCCACAGCGCCGGCCCCGGCTTCCGACTCAGTGCACTTGTGTTCTGGCTTCCACAGCGCGTGGGGCGGGGTGTCCTCCCCCCCCCCCGCAGCTTCGGAAAGAGCTCTCAGCACCCCTGTTTCAGGGCAGGGCTTCTTCACCCGTGTTTTTGCAGAAACCATGCAACTGGAAAGAATGATGGACGCCAAGCTGACCGCCAGGAATCAGAAAACCCATCCCTGGCCACGGCTGCACCCCACCGAGCTCCCGTCAGACAGAGTACAGGTGAGGGGCAAAGCCCCTGGGGACCCAAAGACCCAGAGACACCAACACAGCCTGGCCAATGGCAGGAAGCCAAGAGCAGTGGCTGCCACGGCTCCCTTTGTCCCCGCGGCCTCTGGCGCCACCTCTGTGAGTCCCACCCGAGCTCACTCGGCAGCTGGGCCCCCAGGCTGTGGGGACCAGGCCACAGGGGCCCCCTGGAACCCTGCCACCAGCTCCCAGGAGGAGCAGCGCTCGGCCAGCGACCCGAGGGAGGCCATGGGCACCTCGTCCCAACGTCGCCGGCAGCTCTGCTCCTTCCAGCCGCCCTGCCCAGCCCCCACCGCGACAGATGCAGGACACTAGAAGAGGTGACAGCAAACGAGGACAGGCAGGAGCACGGAGCGTGTCGTGTCGGGGAAGCGATAAGCAGAGGCGGAGCGGATCACGGCCATCAGGGCCCCCGAGGGAGTGTCGCCGGGCGGGGCCCACGGCTGCTCTGTCCCCAGCACAGAGACCCCCGTGTGCACTCTAAGGCGCATGGCAGGTGCCCAGCGCACATCCCCTGAGTGAATGGACAGAGGAGGGAGGGGGAGAGGGACCAAGACCGGGGCACAAGCCCCTGTGAGGTCCAAGACGGGGGGCTCTCCGGGGATGAAGGCCACCTCGCCGGCAGGGCCACGGTCGGCCCTGGGATGGGCTCGGGATACACACAACCCACTGTGATTTAACACCCAGGATAACACACAGCCCAGCAGTGCCCAGAACACCTCTGAGGGACCCAGAACCGGGAAAGGCGCCGACAGGGCTGGCCCAGCTGTCCCTGAGCCGCGCCCCGGCTCCGTTACCTCTGAATGAAGGCCTGGGCCGCCAGGAGAGGGACTTCGGGGATGGCCGCGGCCTGGTCCGAGGACCTGGAGTGCGTGACGCTCCCTTGGTCGATGTTGATCAGGATTAAGCCGTCGGCCTCCTGGAAAGCAAGCTGGTGAGGGGCAGCCGGAGACGCTCGGGCCCGCGACGCCTCTGAACACCGCACGAGTACCCGCGACCACTCCGGTGTCGTCCCCAGGGACGTGGCCCCGGCCCCGACAAACGCGGCGCGCGCCGGGAGCTGGGTCACGGGCCTGGTGCGTGCCACGGGCCCTTCTGCCTGCCCTTCTCATTGTGGTGAGACACATGAGGACAGAACGCCTGACCCCTGCGCGCGCGCACAGCTCCCAGCAGCGCTGGGCGGTGGCGTCCCGTGGCCGTCAGCACCATCGGCTCCAGAACTTTGCCACTTTCCCACGCTGGGACCCCACTCCCTCCTGCGCCCTCCGCCCCGGCCCCAGCGGCCACCTCTCCGAGACTGAGCTTGGCCGCTCTGGGCAGCCGGTCAACATGGACTCCCCGCCCTTGTGCCCCAAGGCCAGGCAGTGTCCCCGAGGGTCATCGCACGTCGCCTGGGCCAGAACCATCTGCAGGCTGAAAGCACAGGGCGGGGACCTGGCTGCTTCACCCATAATCCCCTGCGGCCAGAATTCCAGCTCTGGGCCGTCAACTTTCACCCAGCCCGGTACAAACACTGCAGGTGCCACTTCAGAGTCCTCAAGGAACATTCCAGAACCCTCTCAAGTGCACCACCACCATCCCACACCCCGCCTGTCCACTGAGCTGCCCACACCGCTCCAGGGGCCGGAGCGGGGGGCAGGGTCCCAGGTGAGGTGACCACACATGCCTGGCGTGTTTGAAATACGCCTGAGGGTCACTCTGACAAAACATGCAAACGCCAAGGAACGCGCTGGAGTCCCCGGATCCCGGCACCTCCACCCTGGGCCCTGGAACTGTGCAGACGCCAGCCACTTCGCGGCCTTGTAGCCCTCTGGGGCGGATACACAAAACCGTAATCCCCCCTACCATGGCGTGCGGTACCCGCTCCCCAAGCATTGCCCCAGGCAGGAAAACAGAGCACCCAGCCCCCAACACCTCCAGAGGGCGCCATCCCCAGGCACCTTCATCCCAAACTCTCAACAATCGCGCCAGGAGGTTTCTGTCTGCAGACCTGGGACCAGGCGGCCCCAGCAGCTATACCCAGCAGCGACTCTCCACTTCAGAGGCCCACGTGACGTGTCCCCTTTGCTTCCATGGTGTCCGCCGCCCCTCCCCGCCGTGGGCTCTCCCCGGTGAGTCGCTGGCTCCGGTCAGGACACGGGAACCGCCCGGCCCTGCGTAGCAGCGCCAGCCTCCAGGGCACCCGCAGGCCAGCGGCCCGACACCGGGGGTGGCCCTCAGCCACAGCAGGCAGAGTCCACGCACGCTGGCGCTGCAGGGAAGGGGAGCATTCCCGGCATCCATCTCTCCACTGTGTGAACCCTGGGGGCTGTCCCCAACCCGAAGTTCACATAAACCTCCCCAGGAGCCACAGAGAGAGCACAGGGAAACACGCGTAGCTGCCAGTTCACAGCCGCGGGCGTGGCTGTCTTCAGAAAGATGGGCCAGCAGTGCGGGGACGCAGCCTGGCACGGCGGCTCCGGAGCAGGTGCAACGCAAGGCGACGACGAGACTCAGCCCTTCCGCTGCCCGGCGGACGCCTGAGACCGCTGGAGATGCGTTTGCGCAAAAATTTGCACACGCATGCTCGAGGTAACATCTTTTGCAACGGGCAAAATACAGGGATCGCCACCCAGATGTCCACCCGCTGAGGAGTGGGCACACGGAACGTGGCCTATTCACACCACGGCACTCGCTGGCGATAAATGACAAAGCACCGGCAGGCGCTATGGCGCGGACAGACCACGACACCGCGATGAACCACCAGTGGCGCAGGTCGGCCTGCTGGCGGGGCTGGGAGCCTCCTGTCCGCCCAGGCCTGTCTGCACATCCACATCACGGCCACACAGGAGGATCAGCCTGGAAGTCAGCCTGTGGCAGACGCACCGCTTCCAGTCTCGCCTGCGGCTGCCTGGCACAGCCCCACGTCCCCACCCCGCTACACAGGAAATGTCCACAGCAGGCGAACGGGTGGAGACAGGAAGCAGAGGGGAGGCTGCCCGGGCGGGGCGCATGCGTGTGCACACGGGCCTCTCTGTGCGGTGAGAGGGTGTAAAACCAGACAGCGCCGGCCGCACAGCCCCTGAGTAAAACCCTGTCCTGCTCCTTTAATGGGTAAACTCGGCAGCAGGTACACCGTGTCGTAACAAAGGTGCCTACGGAAGCCAAAGCCAGGGCTGGCGCTGTGGCGCAGCGGGCTAAGCCCAGCCTGCAGCACCGCATCCCGTATCCCGCATCCCGTAGGGGCGCCGGTTTGAGTCCCGGCTGCTCCACTTCCAATCCAGCTCTCTGCTTATTGATGGTCCAAGTGCTGGGGCCCCTGCACCCACATGGGAGACCCGGAAGAAGCTCCTGGCTTCAGATCGGCCCAGCCCTGGCCATTGAAGCCATTTGGGGAGTGAACCAGTGGATGGAAGACCTCAGCAGCTCACAGCCACGCATCGCCGTCTCCACGAGCACCGCGTGCCGGGCCTCCCCGCGGCACGGATCCAGCACAGATCCACCTGCGCTTCCTCTTTCAGCTCAGGACACCGGCGGTCAAGGCTTCCGCCCAGGTCAGCCGCACGGAGCGTAAACAGCCCGCACCCCGCAACCCCGCAGGAGAGCTGGCCTCCATGAGCCTCTATGTGGAAGAGAGAGAGAGAGAGAGAGAGAACCAGAAAGGGCAGCCCCGGAGCCCAGCCGCACACCAGGCGCCCTCACTCCAGCCCTGCCCACTCCACAGCCAGAGGCAGAGGCTGAGAGAGGGCGGGGCAGAGGCCGAGTCCCCCACGCCAGCGCCAAAGCTCCC
>CM027404.1:144792578-144817946 GCA_015711505.1 Sylvilagus bachmani | reverse complement strand
GGGGGGACAGCACCCAGAGGGACAGCACACAGTGGGGGGACAGCACACAGTGGGGGGACAGCACCCAGAGGGACAGCACACAGTGGGGGGACAGCACACAGTGGGGGGACAGCACCCAGAGGGACAGCACCCAGAGGGACAGCACCCAGAGGGGACAGCACACAGTGGGGGGACAGCACCCAGAGGGACAGCACACAGTGGGGGGACAGCACACAGTGGGGGCACAGCACCCAGAGGGGACAGCACACAGTGTAACTGGGTGTTTGGTGTGTGTCTGTGTGTCTATGTGTATCTGTACATAGACATGTACATGTCTATGTCTATCTGTGTGTTATGTGCTGTCTGTGTTCCTGTGTATCTAAATGTGCCTGTGTCTGTGTCCGTGTGTGTCTGTGTGTCTATGTGTGTGTGTGTCCCTGTTATGTGTGTGCAGCACCTGGAGCTCACAGGGGCATACGTGGAGTTGTGTCTGTGTCTGTGTGTGTCTGTGTCTGTGTGTTCTGTGTTGTCTGTGTCATGGGTGTATCTATTTATGTCTGTGTCTATGTGTGTCTATGTGTGTCTGTGTGTGTGGAGTGCCTGAAGCTCACAGGGACGTAGGTGGAAGTGTGTCTGTGTCATGTGTGTGTGTGTCTGTGTGTGTGTTGTCTATACCGTGGGGGGGGAGGTGCTGGAGCTCACAGGGGTGTAGGTGGAAGTGTGTCTGTGTCATGTGTGTGTGTGTGTGTGTGTCTATGTGTGTGTGTTGTCTATACCATGGGGGGGGTGCTGGAGCTCACAGGGGTGTAGGTGGAAGTGTGTCTGTGTCATGTGTGTGTGTGTCTGTGTGTCTATGTGTGTGTGTGTTGCCTGGAGCTCACAGGGGCGTAGGTGGAAGTGTGTCTGTGTCATGTGTGTGTGTGTGTGTGTGTGTCTATGTGTGTGTGTTGTCTATACCGTGGGGGGGGTGCTGGAGCTCACAGGGGTGTAGGTGGAAGTGTGTCTGTGTCGTGTGTGTGTGTGTCTGTGTGTCTATGTGTATGTGTTGTCTGGAGCTCACAGGGGCGTAGGTGGAAGTGTGTCTGTGTCGTGTGTGTGTGTGTCTGTGTGTCTATGTGTGTGTGTTGTCTGGAGCTCACAGGGGTGTAGGCAGAGGTGCAGGTGGCTCGACACCGAGCTCTCTGCAGCAGCTTCTCCCCCTGCCAACCCCTCACCCCCGGCCCACGGCAGCTCCCCCCAGTGCCCGAGGTGCAATCGAAGACCCCAGCTCCTCCATGCCGGCAGCGCCCTCACAGAGCCCAGGCCCCCCCCCAGCACCCTCGCAGAGCCAGATCCTCCCCCAATGACTCTGGCAGCTCCCCCCATGCCCACTCCCCACTACCCAGTAGCAACCTCGCAGCCCTGGGTCTCTCCCACCTGAAGCCTCTGCAGTCCCGGGTCTCCCTGCCCTTGGGTCTCCCCCCCACCTCCTGCCCCTGGGTCTCCCCCCCACCTCCTGCCCCTGGGTCTCCCCCCCCACCTCCTGCCCCTGGGTCTCCCCACCCCCCGGCCCCTCCCCCACTTCCCCCTGACCTTGCTGACTTCCTGGAGGTGGTCCAGGTGGCAGCCCATGAGGAAGGAGGTGGGCGCCATGAGGAAGTCGAGCATCTGGCCCGACAGGATGGGCACGAAGGGGTGCTGCCACTGCAGCGGGTGCAGGTAGGCCACGAAGCACTCGGCCACCAGCGTCAGCAGCGCCCAGTCGGTCGAGAAGAACACGAGCCGCTGCTCCGTCAGGATGCAGGCCAGGATCTGGGGGGGCGACCACGGGAGCGCCGGGGTCGGTCAGGGGGCGCCCGAGGGGGTGGGGGGACGCGCCCGAAGGGATGGGGGCCACCTTGTGAGCACTGCGCCTGGGGGGAGGGTCACAGGAGGCAGTGGGGGCAACCGTGTGAGCACTGTACCTGGGGGGGGTCACCCGAGGGGGTGGGGGCGACCATGGGAGAGCCGCGCCTGGGGGGAGGGTCGCACGAAGGAGTGGGGGCAACCACCTGTGAGTGCTGCACTGGGCGGGGGGGGGGGGTTGTGCCTGGGGGGGATGGGGTGGGGCCAACCACACAGCCAGCACCTATGCCTGGGGGAGGAGGGTAGGGTGGGGGTGACAGCAGGAGCTCAGCGCCTGGGGGGAGGGTCACACGAAGGGGTGGGGGCAACTGTCTGTGAGTGCTGCACAAGGGGGGGGGGGGCAACCACACAGCCAGCACCTGCGCCTGGGGGAGGGGGTAGGGAGGGGCGACCGCGCCTGGGGGGCCACCGCCCCCGAGCCTGGCGCAGCTTCCAGGCAGGCCTGGCCACCCCGCTTCCCAGCCAGCTCCCTGCTCGTGCCCCTGGAAGGCAGCGGGAGACGGCCCCCAGGCTTGGGCCCCAGCACCAGGAGACCCGGGGGAGCTCAGCTTCTGGCTCTGGCCTGGCCCAACCCCACCACTGCAGCCATCTGGGGAGAGACCAGCAGATGGGACCCCCCCCCATGTCTTTCAGGGAGACAGAGGGACCAGTCTTTCTTTCAAAGCCGCCCTGTGGGGCCACGCCCAGCGCTGAGTGCTGGCTCGCTGGCAGCCCCTGGGCCTGGCCCCGCAGGGGTCCGCGGGCATTCCACTCATTCCGCACGCACCTGCAGCACCTTCTCGGGCCGGAAGCAGAGCAGGGGCAGGTGCAGGTCCAGGTCGATGACCGGGCTCTCGGGGTCGGCGCGCGCGGGGAACACGACCTGCAGCGGCTTCATGTTGAACACCTGCGGGAGCCGTGCACATCCCGAGCTCAGCGCACTGAGTCCTGGTCTCACCACGGACAGCCCGCGAGTGAGAGGCCGTGTGCGAGGTACGCGTGCCACGGCAGGAACGGCCAGGAGCCGTCCCCACGGCCAGTCGCTGCCCGGCTCCGAGGACTTCCCGCGCCGCTCCCTAGCAACCCGGACGCTTGCCCCGGGTGGCCCAAGTCCCGAGCCAGGCAGCTTCCACGCGGTCCTAGGCATTCCACCAGGGACCTTCAGAAACGGAGCTAAAACAGGAGCTCATTTTGGTGCCAAAACGTTGGAGATCCACACATGGTTTCTTCCTAAGGTGCGTTTTCCGTGACCCCCTAGAAGACCCCGCGTGGGCACGGATCCGGAAACCTTTCGCACCAAAATGCACTGAGCTTCTCCCTTAGGCCCGTGAAGCGGCTCCGAGGCACGGGGCCCACGGTCCACGGTCCACGTCTCCTGATAAGCGCACTCGTTTTTCAATTGCTGCTTTAAACATGCAGAGGAACGGGGCAGGACCTTGGCCTAACAGGGAAGACGCCCCCGACTCACACTGGAGAGCCTGGTCCAGGCGCTGGCCTGGCTCCTGACCCCAGCTCCCCGCTAAGGAGACCCTGGGAGGCAGCTGACGGCTCCAGGGATCGGTTCCGCCCCCCAGGCGGAGACGGGACTGAGCTCCCAGGTTGCTGGTCCAGCCTGGCCCTGCCCTGGCGGCTGTGGGCCCCTGGGGAGGGCATCGCCTTCTAGGGGCTCACTTGCCGTCCCTCTCCCTCTCCCTTCCTTCTCCTTCCCTCTCCCCTTCTCCCCCCTCTCCCCCTCCCCTCTCTTTCCCTCCCTCTCCCCCTCTCTCCCTTCCTCCCTCCCCCCCGCTTTCTCTCTCCTCCATCTCGCTGCCTCTGAAGTAAGTTTCTAATATGGAGGACTAAGATGTATGTGTATGATCTTCCAGAACGGACTACAGTGAAACTGACTTGACAGCTACTGAACACCTCAAATCTTCACTGGGTGCCCATTTGAGAAAAGGAGGAGGAGGAAGAGGAAGAAAAAGTGCCTGTGCGTGGTCATGAACTTGAGCTGAACGGGCTCGGCCGTCTCGGGGCCCGGCAGCACTTCGCTCGCATTCTCAACCCCGGAAGTCCCGTGTCAGAGTAGCCAAAGGCGTCCCTGGAAGCAGCGCCGGTCTGGCAGCCGCTGGCCCTCACAGAGCTCGGCGGTGCCTGGCGCGGGCACAGCTGCTTATCAGGAAGCAGAGAACCCAGCAAACGGAAGGTGGACACCGACGTCCAACACAAGCAAACGAGGAAAACACCCAAGTGAATTCTACGGCCAAGGGTTGGCGCTGCCGTGAATTTTCTGCGTAGCGAGACGGAGGCTCCCGTACTAGCTACTGCGCGCCCCTCACACGAACCGCCAGGCAGACCCTGGAGCGCGTGGGTAGGATGCTCCTGGAGGCCGCTTCGCAGCACAGCTCCCGGCCTCGCAAGTCAGGAACGCAGCGGCTCGAGCCGGCTCAGCCCCGCAACCCCCTGCCACGACAGCCCCAGTGAGAAGCCGGGACTTCACTCACCAAGTGCAGCGGCCCCGGAGGGGGACTGGGGACTAAAGACAGCCTCGCGGCGAAGTCCTTGATGTGGTTGTCGGCTTCGAAATCCCTGCACAGCTTCAGGTGCGTCAGTAGGCTGCAATCGGAAAGCACGATGCGCAGGGCGCCGGGGCACCGAGGGCCGTGCGGCGTCTGCTCCGCCGGGGCCAGCGCAGGCGGGCTCTGCATCCCAGCTGCGAGGTGCCGACGTGAGCTCCCGCCCTCAGACGGCGCTGCGGGCCGCCAGGCACCTCGGGGAAGGCGCTCTGGACTCAGCATGTAAGGTTCCCATACGTCTCACATGGATGAACTCCGGGAGAGCCACGGGAACGCGGGGTCTAGCGCGTATTCTAAGGAACAAACGCATCCCTTCCCTCGTCCCTCTCTCTGGTCATTCGGCTGCAGAGGGCAGCGACCTCCATCCAGGTCTCCACCCGGCAGGGAAGTGCATTGGAATCAGAGCAGCCAGGACCCGAACTAGAAACTCGGAAACGCGACGCAGGCATCCCAAGCAGTAGCTTAACCTCCGCTGCGAAGCCCTGCCCTGACAAGCATCGCCGAGGACGGGCAAGCTGACAAGGTCCCAGCCCTGCCCTGACCCCAGCTGACGGCCGGCCGGGCCCCTGGGGAGGAGTCTGACCCAGAGGGCCAGCGCAGGCCGCCTCTGAGTGTCCAAGGGGAGGTGGGCATTTGACCTAGCGACTCAGAGGCTAAGTGAGACGCCCGGGTCCCACACCAGGGTGCCTGGAGGCAACACCGGACTCTGGCCCCTGACTGCGACTTCCTGCCGACGCAGCCCGTGAGGCAGAGGCGATGGCTCAAGGAACCGGGCACCTAGGTTGAGTCCCGGCTCCCAGCTTTAGCCCGGCCCAGCCCCAGCATGGCAAGCATCTGGGGACTGAGTCAGGGAGTGGAAGCGCTCTCTCTTTTCTTTCCTCAGTCTCTGTTCTCTCTCTCTCCAACCCAAATAAGTAACTGTTTAAAAAGTTTTTGGGGCCGGCACTGTGGCATAGTGGGTAAAGCCGCCACCTGCAGTGCCGGCATCCCATATGGGCGCTGGTTGGAGTCCCGGCTGCTCCACTTCTCATCCAGCTCTCTGCTATGGCCTGGGAAAGCAGCGGAAATTGGCCCAAGACCTTGGGCCCCTGAACCCACGTGGGAGACCTGGAGGAAGCTCCTGGCTCCTGGCTTTGGATCGGCGCAGCTCCGGCTATTGTAGCCAGTTGGGGAGTGAACCAGCGGATGGAAGAACGCACTCTCTCTCTCTCTCTCTCTCTGCCTCTCCCCTCTCTGTGTAACTTTCAAAAAAATAAACAAATCTTTAAAAAAAAAAAAAAAGCTAGGCAGAAGGCAGTGAAGTGCGGGATTTGTGTTACAAATGTCGCCAACAACCAGATCCCAGCTGCTCAACCTGAGCCAGGGACGGGCTCTGGACAGGAACTCGGAGAGCCGGTCGCCACGTCATCCGGGGCACAAAGGGCCCTTTCTCGGGTGTCAATCAACCACAGGTGATTGACAAGCGCCAGGACCATAACTTAACGACACACGTGCCCAGGGCAGGCTCTGACTTCCGGGCTGCACGGCTGTGCGACGCTTCCCTCATTTCCCAGGAGTCTTTGCATCCCCAGGCTCTCTGCTCAGCATCAGCAGAGACAGTTCCAGTTCCGAATTCAGCGGAATACCCAGCAGCCTCCTTCTCAGTGCCTGGGGAGACGTTGCTCCTGATGTCAATTACTCCTCCTGGTTTTCTTATTTGGGAGGCAGAGAGGCACAGAGAAAGTGCCCACCCACTGGCTCACCCCCAGATGCCAGCAAGGGCGGGGGCTGGGCGCCGAAGCCCACTGCCTGAGCCTCCTCTCCTCCAGGTGCCCACCACAGGAAGCTGGGGCCAGGAGCGGAGCCGGGACTTGAACCCAGACTCTGCGGGGAGGGAGGCGGGTGTCCACCGCCAAGCGCCTGCCGCCGGCGCTCCCCTCTCTCCAAGTCAAGCAGGAGCGGCACTCTGCCTGGGGCTGACGTGCCCGTGTCCCACGTCAGATCGCCTGGGCAGGATCGCCAGCTCCTTCAGCATCTCCCGCCAACACAGACCTGGGAGGGCGCGGCGACGGCTCAGCTGGAGTGAGCCGGGGACCCCCACGGTAACAGGCCTGCCTCTGTCTCCCACACGTTCCCACGCGCTGCCGGCCCCGCCCCGGCACTCACCAGGACAGGCAGTCCTTGAGGGCGTTGTAGTAGGGAAACCTGGACACCACGCACACGGCGAAGGGCACGTAGCAGCCGGCGGCGCCCGCGGCCGGCCCAGACTCCCAGTGCGCCTTGCCGTTGTAGAAATAGCACTCGTCCTGCGGAAGGGCACGGCGACACTCAGCTCTCATCCTGCACCCTACCCGCTCCCCCTGCCGGGGCAGAGGAGGCCACACACACACACACGTGTGCACAGGCATGTACATGTACACATGCTCCAGCTATGCATGTACACACATGTGTGCACGGGCCACGTACATGCACACATGCTCCAGCTATACATGTACACACACGTGTGCATGGGCCACGTACATGTACACACGCTCCAGCTATACATGTACACACATGTGTGCACAGGCATGTACATGTACACATGCTCCAGCTATACATGTACACACACGTGTGCACGGGCCACGTACATGCACACACGCTCCAGCTATACATGTACATACACGTGTGCAGGGCCACGTACATGTACACACGCTCCAGCTATACATGTACACACACGTGTGCACAGGCCACGTACATGTACACACGCTCCAGCTATACATGTACACACATGTGCACTGGCATGTACATGTACACACGCTCCAGCTATACACGTACACACACATGTGCACGGGCCACGTACATATACATACGCTCCAGCTATACATGTACACACATGTGTGCATGGGCCACATACATGCACACATGCTCCAGCTATACACATACACACATATGTGCACGGGCCACGTACATATACATACGCTCCAGCTATACATGTACACACATGTGTGCATGGGCCACATACATGCACACATGCTCCAGCTATACACATACACACATGTGTGCACGGGCATGTACATGTACACACGCTCCAGCTATACATATACACACACACCAGCCACATGCATGCAGACACACACATATTTACAGGCCACGTAAATGCACACATGCCCAAAACATGCATGTACACACACACACCAGCCATCTACACACACATACACGCACCCTGGCTACACAAACCAGCCATGTACACACACACACACACACATGCACAGGCCATGTACATGCACACACAAGCCACACATGCCAACTACGTCTACACACATGTACATACCAGCCACACACATGCTGATCACATATACACACACACAGCTGCACACACACACATGTATGCACGGGTCATGTACATGCACACATGCCCCAGCCATGCATGTACACACATACCAGCCATGTACACACACATACATGGGCCATGTACATGCACACACAAGCCATACAACGCCAACTACATATACACACATGTGTACACACATGCACACACAGCAGCCACACACATACACACACGTTTACCACGTATACACACATGTACACGCAGTCTCCGGCCAGTCTCTGTGGCGCCAGGCGGTGCCAGAACCAAAGGAGGTGCTGAGGTGACACAGGTGAGAGCTGAGCCCTGCCCTGGAGGCAGGAACAGGCCTGGGACACGCAGGAGCCACAGCTGGAACCCCCGGACCCCAGACAGGCCTGGGCCTCTGGGCCACACGGGAGCAGTAGCGCCCCCCTCCCCAGAGCACAACAGCTTCCGGAAGGCGCGCGGGCTGGGGCGCACACGGCCGCTTGTGGGTTCGTTCAGCAGTGGACGGCTTCGGCCCGGACGTGAGGTTCCCGCACGAGGTCCAGGCAGAGGGAGAAGCCCCAGAAGCCGCCATGGCATCACCGGTCTGCCCCAGCAGGTTCCAACCCCGGCTGCTGTCACTCGACCCCCATGCCCCGTGCCTTCTGCGATGTGGGCCTGACACCCACAGTTCCCAGCCTCGTTCGTGGAGGTCAGGAGAAAGAGGAGACAACCTCTGAGCGGGGACAGGGGCTGGGTGGCCACTCCTCTGCGGCTCGGGGCTCCCCGGGCTGGGCACCAGGCAGCCCGTCTGGGGCTGGCGGACCACCTGCCGCCCCTGGACCTGCAAAGCCGGGCAGGAGGCCCTTGGGTCCCCAGAGGCAGCCAATCCCCCACGGTGTCCTCGCCTAGACAGCACCCCCAAACGTGTGAGGGTACAAAACGTGAACCCACAACCTTGCACGGTAGGAGGAAGGTGAGGAGAGCGTGGCTCGTGGATGCACTGGGCCACCGAACCACGGAAGGGAAGGAAGCCCTGACGGACAGCACGGTGAGACCCAGACACGACACACACGTCAAAGCAGCCAGGCACACCCTGCCGGATTCCCCTCCACGCAGAATCCAAAGACAGCACAGAGCAGTGGGGGCGGGAGGTGGGGAGTGAAAGCTCCAAGGGTGGGGGAGGGGGTAAGAATGTTCTGGAATGGCCCAGCGGCAGGGCTGCACACTGTGGGGATGTGCTCAACGCCCCTGGACACTGGAGGACGTGTACTTGACCAGTTAAGCCGCGGAGGGCGCACGCACGTGCAGTGGCCGGTAGTACTGGGCGACCACGCCGTAGCTCCTGTTCCCACACACGTCGGTCAGCACCAGGAAGTGCACGGCGTCCTCCTTCGGTTCCGAGGCCACGCACAGGCCCCCTGCAGCAGAACAGAAGGAGAACCCCATTCGGGCTGCGGCAGCCACAGGAAGGCCCGGGCCTCTCTCGCTGACAAAGCATGCCCGTGGCCCGTGGCCCGTGGCCCGCGGCCAGCAACAACACGTCCACTCTCTGGCCAGCTCCCCCAACTGCCCCAAGTCCCGCCCCAGGCACAGCCCCTCCTTCTGTGCCCTGAAGCATCAAGCCGAGGCACGAGTGACTGAGGAGATGCTGGGAGCCCACAGCGAGCCACCCCGAGGCCAGCAGCCTGTCCCCAGCTGCAGTCCCTGCCCCAGGAGGGGTGACCCGAGAGCCGTGGCCATGCCCGCTGGCCAGTGCACGTCCCGGACGTCAGCCCGGGTGGGGCTGTGTCTTGCCCAGAATCCACTGGTGCTCCCGAGCTCAGGAACCAGAAGCCAGCCTGAAAGAGCAGACGTGGGCCGGGCACAGCTGGGACGAACCCCTCCGCCGACTGCGGGAGACCCTGTGCTAGGTCCGAGCGGGAAGGTCTGGGAGACCCACGCGGGGCCAGGTGCAGTTCTCCAAAAACCGGATGCCCCACGTGGAAGAGGCCAGCTCCTCCCCACTCTGAAATCCCCAGGACGAAGGGAACTCCAGTGCACGGCCCGCCCCCGGTGAGGACCGTGCGCCCGGCTCGGCCAGCGCCGGCGCGTACCTGGGAAGCAGAGCTGGGGCAGCGCCAGCAGGTCCACGCCGCCCGGGATGCTGACGTCCTCAGGGTCCGGCCCGCTGGGGTCCCCCGGGGGGTCCTTCCACTGCTCCGCCCTGGGCTTCTCCCGCCTCTTCCTGAAGGAGCGCCTCCTGGCTTTCCCGGGGGCGGTGCAGCTGGCAGCGGCCGCCGCCAGGCTGTCCTCCTTGCTGACGAAAGGGGGCACAAAAACAGACAGAACCTCCGGGCTGAGAGACGAAGGCTTCGGGGCTCCCTTTCTCTGGGCGGCCTGAGGGAGACAGGGGCGAGAGTCACCGCAAGATGCCGGCTCTGCTCCGCGCTCCCGACGCGGGTCTTGGCAGGTGCGGGGCTGAGCGTGAGCGCTGTGCCCAGGACCACCCAGAAGGGGCCTTTAGGGCCTGGCACACCCCCAGGCATGTCGCCAACCCCTCAGAGCTGGTTCTGGGGCCAACACATCCTCGGCACAGAACCCGGCGGTCCAGACCCGGGCACCGTGGCGCACAGACCTGCCCTGAAATCCCGGCTCCATCTTCCACTCCCAGCAGCCAAGTCCTGCGCTCCGAGCTGCCCCCGTAAGGGGTAAGTGCAGAACGAGGGCAGGAGCAGAGGGCAGGGACCCCCAGGAGCACCGCAGCCCCTCGCAGGGGCAGCAAACCCACCCAAACACGCGCGCCACGCACATGCCGCACACCGGCCGGGCTGCCGCTGGCGGCGTTTCCAGGCCCCCTGCTCTGAGCAGAGGGTGAGGGGCACGGAGGGGGCCAGCGGGGAGGCACGGGCCCGGCCTCGGCGTGCGGCCGATACGACGACGGCGATTCACTCCTCACTCTCCCCCAACATCACGAGAGGACACGAGTTGAACTAACTATGACGCGGGAGGCCGACCCTACTCCAGAGCCGGACAGGATGCCCGCGGTCCGCGGGAGAGAAGGAAGCGCCAAGTGGAAACCCACGAGCAGACTCTCTGGGGGCTGGGGTGCAGGAGACGGCAGCTGGGCGGGAGGAGTGGCCGAGGGGCTCTTAGGGGCCCGAGCAAGGGCAGCGGCAACAAGGGCCCCGCCCCGGGAGTGAGACCCGGGCCCTGAACACGTCAGAAAGACCCAGCAGCAGCACAGGCGTCCAGCCCGAGGCTGAGCCCCACATCCCCCTCCCGCCTCCGCCTCTCGATGCCGGCGCCTCCGAACGCACAGCCTGGGGGCCGAGAGATGGCTCCGGCGGCTGGGTCCCCGCCACCCACACTGGAGACCTGGCGTGGGTTCCTGGGCCCTGGCCCCGGCCCCTGCACGGCCCTGGCCATCGTGGGCATTTGGGGGGCAGGAAGCAGCAGATGGGAGCTGTCTGTCTGTCAGTCTCCCCCACCCCCGCACTCCCTCCTGTAGGACCCACGGGAGGGGCCGCGTCCTGACCGAAAGCACGCAGAATGCACCCGCCCCGGCAGCATCCCCTGTAGAACCACGACGGAACGTGAGAAAGGCACGTTCCTGGGGAACTCAGGCCACGCACGGAAGGAACACGCGTGTTCAGGGGACTCAAACCTCCACAGCTCTATCAGCGCTGGGCGGCCCTGAACTCAGCAACCTCAGGACCCGTGGGCCTGCTGTTGTTGTTGTTGCTTTGTTGTTGTTTATTTGTTTTTTGTGGTTTTTTTTTGACAGGCAGAGTTGACAGTGAGAGAGAGAGAGACACAGAGAAAGGTCTTCCTTTGCCGCTGGTTCACCCTCCAATGGCCGCCGCAGCCGGCGCACCGCGCTGATCCGATGGCAGGTGCCAGGTGCTTATCCTGGTCTCCCATGGGGTGCAGGGCCCAAGCACCTGGGCCATCCTCCACTGCACTCCTGGGCCACAGCAGAGAGCTGGCCTGGAAGAGGGGCAACCGGGACAGAATCTGGCGCTTCGACGGGGACTAGAACCCGGTGTGCCAACGCCGCAAGGCGGAGGATTAGCCTGTTGAGCCGCGGCCCCAGGCCCGTGGGCCTGATTCTTCCCCACACAGTGAGGTCCGGGCGGCTCCACTCACGGTCCAGCCCCTGCCCACCCAGCGCCTGCCCGTCCTGACCCCTGCACCTGCAGGAGACCAGAGGAAGCTCTGGGCCTTGCCCTGGCCCAGCGCTGGCCAGTGCAGCCGTCTGGGGAGTGAACCAGCAGGTGGAAGACCTCCCTCTCTCTGTGTATGTGTGTGTGTGAAGTTGACTAATAAATAAACACACACGCACACACACACACACACACACACACACGGAGAGACCACAGAGGTGGACAGCGCGCCCACACAGGCCAAAGCTGCAACCCAGAATGGACAGGCTCATTCCTGCAAACACGGGGCTGTGAGTGCCAAGGGCCCCCAACCCTCCCCGGGCCCGTCCCGACTCCTGCAGGCCCCCAGCTAACCCCAGCCCGTCCTGACCCCTGCAGGCCCCCTGCTCTCCCCTGCCCGTCCTGACCCCTGCAGGCCCCTGCTCTCCCCTGCCCGTCCTGACCCCTGCAGGCCCCCTGCTCTCCCCTGCCCATCCTGACTCCTCCATCCCCACCTGTCCTGCCCGCTGCACCGCAGCACCTGCTGCCTGTGGGTCCCCGTGCCCACTGACCGAGGATCAGCTTCCCCCACCATGCTGGCCGTGACCTCCGTCCACTCCCCAACCCACCCACTCAGGGCCCTGGGCTGCAGAGGCCTCCCCCTACACCAGCACCTGTTGGGTGAGGGCTGGTTGTGGGGCAAACCCAGCCCAGATCCTTCCAGATAATCTGGTGGTGCCACCTCCCACCACGGCTCCCGCCCGCCCGCACCCATCCCCCGCTCGCCTGGAGGAGGTCCCTCTCTACACACACCCCACGCCTCCACCCCGGGACCGGCTATCTCCCTCCACTGCCTTCCCGGCTTCCCTGCAGCTGCGCCCCCTCTGCACACCTCGGGGTCCCGCAGGCTCACTGCTCAGGGCCTGTCCCCCCCATGCCCCGCGCTCACTACACGGCCCCTGCCCCACACGCTCGGTGGGGTTGTCTGTGGGGTGGTGCGCAGAGCCCTGCGTCCCACTGTCCCTCCGGGAGGCAGGCTTGTCTACACTGGCTCCCGCTCGTCCCAGCACAGCCACTGCTGCCCCAAGTTCACTTGAAGGCAGATGCCAGAGTGCGCGCTCCCGAGTGAATGCCCCGTGTCCTTTCTGATCGGGGAACAATGTGGCCTCATTTCAAAGGAACAATATAGAAATAAAAAAGGAAACGGACAGGCGGGGACAGCCGTCCCGCGGCCCCATGACTCAGAGGGTCACACCCGCTGCACACGTGGGACACAGTCTGCTTTTATGCACAGGGAGGCTGGCGGGCACGGCTGGCTTCCTGTGTCACTCAGCGGTGCAGTCGCCGCCCCCTCCCGAGAGACCCCCAGGGCTGCAGCAGGGATGTTCTCCTGGACACAGAGCTGCATCTGCTTAGAACAGACTCCACGCGCAGCCACGGCAGGGAGAGTCCACAGGTCATTGCCGTCCCCTGGCTCCGCCCACTCAGACTCCCCCCTCCAGCTGGGCCTGTATTCTAAGTGCTGACTTTATTAACTTCCACCATTTTTTTAAAAGATTTATTTTATTAACTTGAAAGAGTTACAGAGAGAGGCTTTCCCAGGCCGTAGCAGAGAGCTGGATCGGAAGAGGAGCAACGGGGACTAGAACCGGCACCCATATGGGATGCCGGTGCTTCAGGCCAGGGCGTTAACCCGCTGCGCCACAGTGCTGGCCCCATCCTGTATCACTTAATTGCTTCTTTAAAAAAAAAAAAAAAAAAAAAAGCTAATATAAAAGCAAAAGCCCGACCCAGCACCCCTGATAGGAGCCACAGATTTCTTTCTGTTAATTACACAGTGGCACTGACCTTCACTGTAAGACTGGCCACGAGGAAGAAATCCACCAGCAGTGACGTCTTCCTAACGCTCACGGACGGGGCTATACAGCACGGAAGCCAGCAGTGGCACGAGGCCGTCGGAAGTTAAATTCTTTAAATGGAACTGGCAGCTCCTCAGGGCCAGCGCTGTGGACAGCAGGTAAAGCCACTGCCTGCAGTGCCGGCATCCTATATGGGCGTCGGTTCGAGTCCCGGCTGCTCTACTACCCATCCAGCTCTCTGCTATGGCCTGGGAAATCAGTAGAAGACGGCCCAAGTGCTTGGGCCCCTGCACCTGCATGGGAGACCTTGAAGAAGCTCCTGGCTTCAGATCAGCCCAGCTCCGGCCGTTGCAGCCATCTGGGGAGCGAGACATCAGATAGAAGACCTCTCTCTCCCGGCCTCTGCCTCTCTGTAATTCTGCCTTTCAAATAAATAAATAAATCTTTTTTAAACTTGCAGCTCCTCAGCCTAACGGCCACTGTAGCCGTGTGCAGCCAGCGGCTGTGCAGTGGGCAGTGCACCCAGAGGAGGCCGCGTGCCACTGTCAAGGACGCTCCGCTGCCCGCCGTGGCCTGGAACCGAGAAGCGCAGGTGCTGCCCACCAAAACCCACGCAGATCCAGCTCCCCACCCAGCACTACGCGGGTCCCCCACCCCCGGCCGGGGCTCCAGCACCTCCCAGCAGGCGGCCTTGGGCCCTGCCCAGCCCCAGGGGAGGTTACTGCACCTCTTGGTCCCCATTCCCAGCAAAGCAAACACACACCCCTCGGAGAGGTAAAACCCCGGGCCCTTTGGGATCTCAGAGCGGAGCCACACGCGTCTCCGAGGAGGAGCGTCTGAACCAGCGGATGTGATTCAAAAGCAAAAATGACAAATCGCTGGGAACGCCTCAGACATTCGAATAGAACTGTTACAGATACAGAACCAGCTAGAGAAAGCCGCATGTGTGGCTAACTGCGACTGAGCGTGGTCCCTAAACGCCGGCTCACGGTCTCCCCGCATCCCTCCTCGCTCCCTGCCAAACCCATCCGAGAATCAGAGAATTGAGAGGAGAGCAGCTGAGAGCCGCGGCTGCGCCTGTCCCTCCCTGCACCTGGGACAGTATGGCTGCCCTGTGTTCTGGAAAGCACCATTAGAAACACTGATTCATCCTGCTCCCCCGAGGAGTCATCCCCCCCACCCCCGGCTGAGTAACGCGGGTCCTCGTCGCCCGGGACGCACGGCAGTCCCCTCAACCGAAACCAGGCATTTCCTACTGGAAGACGGATCATCAGCGTTTGGCACGCTGAGGAGGGGATTCAATCCCCGGATCCCCGAGGAGGGGGAGACGGAGATCAAGGGGGGACCTGTGACCCTGGGGAGGGGCAGGTGGCAGGGAACACAGAGGCCACTTGCCATTCCTGGCTCCACCACCGGCTTCAAACCAAAGCCTTAGTACCTGGGCTACCAGACAGCAGACACCCTCTGGGCTAATTTTAGCAACCTGTTAACTTTTCTTGGCAACTTCCGTTCATCCCTGCCGCTCAGAGCTGTAAAGAGAGGGAAGGGCTTAGCCTGAGGACCAGGGAGAGGACAGACACTGCGCCAGGAACACCAGGGCAGGGGGCCACGGCCACGGTCAACACCTCGGGACAGCTGTCCCCAAAGCCAGGATCTGAGTTTGTCACGCTGCTGCTAGGGTGCACAGACGGGGTAGGCGGGCACTGAAGGGAAGACCCAGGGCTGCTGGGAGCGCCGCCTAGGAGACCGCAGACCTCCGCGCTAAGGGGCAGGGGGTTGGTCCCCCAGGACCGCCAGCCCGCAGGTGCCGGCGCCTGCCGCGCGCCCCAGTCCCAGTAGAGCAAAGCCCCCCGGGACCGGAGCGCATTTAGCATCGCTAGGATCGCTGGGTGCAAACCCAGCCGGCGCTGCCCGGGGAGAGGCCCCCGGGGACCGGCAGGAAGAAGCCGCGGCGGGCAGCGTTTGGGGACCAGCTGTTAGTCTGGCCCCGGGCAGCCTGCCAGGCCCTGCCCAGAGCCCGGGGCGCGCCGCCCACACCGGGCAGGCCGGGACCCCCGCCTGGGTCACGGGGCAGGGGCGCCCGGCCCGCCGTGGCTGGAAACCCGCGCCGGGAAGCGCCGGCCCGGGTGCGCCCTCGGCCCGCCCCGCTCAGCGCCGCCCGGCCCTCGCTCGCCTCGGTTTCCCCGCCGCACCCTCACCTGCTCCAGGCCGCGGAGGCCGTCCCGGGGGGCGCCCAGGAGCGCGCACAGCTCCAGCAGCCCCGAGGGCAGCGACAGGTGCTGCGGCGCGGCCTCCGCCATGGCTGCCCCGCGGGCCGCTGGGCGCACCGCGCTCCGGAGCCTCCGGCCGCCCGGCCCGACCCAGCGCGCCGCCCCAGGCCCGGCCGGCAGGCACCTGGAAGTGGCGGGACCGGCCCGGGGGGCGGGCCGGACCTCGCGGGGCGGGGCCTCGGCGGGCGGGGCGGGGCCGGGCGGGCGCGGGAGGTCGTCATTTCCGAACCGGCCGGGCTCTTCTAGTGGGTGCGTAGCTCTGGGTCCTGGGACCGCAGAGGGAGGAGTGGGCGGGGTCCCCAGTGCCGGACGACGTCATCCAGCCTCCGCGGCTCGGAGGCACCAAGTCCCTCCTCTGGCCGCTTCCAGGGCCCGTCCCTGCGAAGCAGCAAAGGCCACCATCTCCAGGAAGCCCTCCTGTGCCAGGTTAACAACCACAGGTCCACCGCGGGCGGGCTGGGGTCAGTGAGAGGTTGAGGTATAGCTCAGCAGCAGGCAGTGCAGCTCTGGGGCTCCCAGGACGAGGAGGCTCGGCGGCCGGCGTCCAGCAGGGCCCGACCCTGGAGGCTGGCTGGGTGCCTGGGCACCGGCTGCCATGCCTGGCGGGGGTCCCGGCCCTGCCTCCCAGCCGAGGTCCCGAGATGGGCAGTCACAGGGACTTTGCCACTCCCAAGGAGCTCGTGCGGCGGCCTGATAACCACCGGTCAGGCACCTGCCACAGCGCCTGGGGAAAGCTGCCTGTGGAGCGGGAGGAGCCCCTTCTGCCTCAGGTGGAGGTGAGGCCAGCTCCGCCCCGCCTCCGCCCCGCTGGTACTCAAGGCCGCTGGCGGTGCTGAGCCGTGACCAGAAGTCTCCTGCACCGAGAAGGGACGGGTCTGGGTCTGTTCCCCCGAGGCCCCGGCGGAGGGCACAGCCTGAGCCAGTCACCCGGGAAGCCCCAGCGTGCAGGAGGGCGTGCGGCTCCTGAGTGTGCACCGTGTGACAGCCGAGCCCTGCAGCCCCAACCCACAGCTTCCTGTTTGCTCAGACCCCGCAGGGGCAGATGCATGGGCGGCCCAGCTCTTGTGCAGGGACCCAGAGCGGTTCCAGCCAGAGCAGGCTCTGCCGAGGGGCGGACAGGGCCAAGGCAGAGTCCGTGCGCAGACCTGTGGACGCCGTGCCCACGGGCCAGCAGCCCAGAGTGTGGCTGCCCCGGCCTCCCCACGCTGCTCTGCCCAGATCTCAGCATGGCTGTGAACAACAGTGGGGGCCGCCTGCAAGGCCAGCATCCCGTGTGAGCCCCGGCTGCTCCACTTCCCATCCAGCGCCCTGCTACGGCCTGGGAGAGCAGCAGCAGATGGCCAAGTGCCTGGGCCCCTGCACCCACGTGGGAGACCTGGAAGAAGCTCCTGGCTCCAGCCTGGCCCAGACCCGGCCATCGTGACCATTTGGGGGAGTGAACCAGCGGATGGAAGATATTCCTCCCTCTCTCTCTCTCTCTCATTCTGCCTTTCATATAAATAAAAATAAATCTTAAAAAAAAAAAAAGATGCAGAGAGGAAATGGGTTTGAGCGGAGTTCGCGAAGCGCGAGCCCCAACAGAGCAGGGACCAGCCCAGCTCCCAGTGCCGCTGGGACGGCCTGTCTCGGGGGTGTGGCTCGCACCCGGGTGTCCGGTGCTAAAGGGCACTGCATGAGGATTCTGTGCGGTGTCGGCGCCCCCTCTAGACATTTGTAAGAGGCTTCCGTGGGACCCGTGTTGTCCCAGAGCAGTAGAAGCCGCTGTGGGGCCGGCATCTCATGTGGGCGCCGTGTCCCGGCCGCTCCACTTCCCATCCAGCTCCCTGCCAGTGGCCTGGGAAGGCGGCAGGAGGTGGCCCAAGTGTCCGGGCCCCTGCACCCACGTGGGAGAGGCCAGGATGAAGCTCCTGGCTCCTGGCTTCAGCCTAGTCCAGCCCCAGCCCCTGGGGAGTGAACCAGCAGAGGGAAGATTTGTGTGTGTGTGTGTGTGTGTGCGCGCACGCATGTGTGTCTCCCTCTCTCTCTAACTCTGACTTTTAAATAAAAGAATATTTTTTTTTAAAAAAAAAGGACTTTAGGTGTAAAAATTCTCTTTTGAAAAGTGGGGTTGAGGGGAAAGGCTTCGTGACTTCGGCCGTGACTGCAAACACACAGGGAGCGGGGCCGGGGCCGGGGCGTGGTGGGTTAAGCTGCAGCCTGCAGCAGTGGCATCCCGTGTGGGCGCCGGTTCGAGTCCCAGCGGCTCCACGTCCGAGCCAGCTCCCTACGGATGGGCGTAGGCCATAGACTCCTCCAATCCAGCAACCCCTCCAGAGAGTCCCAAAGGAAAAACAAAGGACCTGAACGGAAATTTCTCCAGAGAAGGCGCACCAGTGGCCGCGGAGCGGGGAAGGTGCGCCACACGCCAATCACAGGGAAATGCAAATCCCGCCACAGCCAGGCTCCGGCTCCGGCTTGCTCCGAGCTTGGCTCAGCTATTTTTAAAACACAGACAACAAGAACAACAGGAAATAGGAAGTGTCGCAAGCAGTTGGAATCCCTGTTCACTCTTGGGTGGGAACCCGTACATGTACATCAGGTGGTCTGTCCCTCGCCCCCACCCCACCCCACCCCCAGATTAAGCACGCATGCACCAGGAGACCCAGCGAAAGAACGGGAATCAGGGGCTAGCGCAGGTGTGTGAAGGTGGAGGGAGCGCTGGGGACAGGGCCGGGACCTCGCATACACCCTGTACTCCCAGCGAGCAGTGCGGCCCCTCTGCCCCGCAGCACTGGGTCAGTGTGGGGCCTCCTCGGGCGTTCATTCCCTGCCTGGCCGCTGCAGAGCCACGCACCAGGAAACGCGGTGAGGCACAGAGGGGCAGGCGCCAGGGCCTCACGCGCCGCTCTGCGGGAGTCCTGCGGAGAAAGGCTGTGCTGGGCGATGCCCTTGGCCTGTGTGCGCCCTCGGGTGACTCTCAGACTCGCGGGGAGCAGGTCAGTCCCTCACAGGGTCCAGAGACGGGGAGAACTCGGAAGGGGGAGGGGGAGGCCGCCTCTGCGGAGCGGGGCACCTGCTGAAGGTGACTTTGTATGAGAAGAGCCGTGGGCTCTGCAGCCAGGAGCAGCGCAGCACAGAGGCTGCTGCCCGCGACCCCGACGTCCCATGTAAGTGCCGGTTCGAGTCCCGGCTGCTCCACTTCCGATCCAGCTCTCTGCTGTGGCCTGGGAAAGCAACAGCAGAAGACGGCCCAAGTGCTTGGGCCCTGCACCTGCGTGGGAGACCAGGATGGCGCTCCAGGCTCCTGGCTTTGGCCGGGCCCAACCCTGGCCATTGTGCCGTTTGGGGAGTGAACCAGCAGATGGAAGATGGATAATCTGTCATTCTGCCTTTCAAATAAAGAAATGAAGAATATCCTTTAAAAAAAAAAAAAAACAAAGCCTGCGTGGTGGCCGCATAAGCCAGTCACATAGATCATCACCGTGCGCGAGTGCTCTGTACCAAAACTCACCAGGCCGGCTTCCACCCGGCTGGTGGCGAACCAACCTCAGCCTCGTCACGGACGTGAGGGCTGTGCTGGCGATGCTGTCACGACAGCTGCGGTGACAGCAGGTGCAGGAACAGTTCCCATCCATCAGTCTTGCAGGACGGTCCGCGGTCCTTGAGCACACACAAACGTGACCACAGGATTGAGGACATGTTGGAAGACAGGGCAGGAAAGGGGGCCGGTGCTGTGGCACAGCCAGCTTAGGGGCGGCTTGCGCGGCCGGCATCCCCATAGTGCAGCGCCAGCTGTGGTCCTGGCTGCTCCCCTTCCCAGCCAGCCCCCTGCTCGGGGCCTGGAGGCAGAGGAGGATGGCCGGGGGCCCTGCACCCACGGGGGACACCTGCGTGGAATTCCAGGCTCCTGGCTCCAGCCTGGCCAGCCCCAGTGTTTGCGATCTACTGGGGAGTGACCTGGAAGCTCCCTCTCTCCCTCTCCCTCCTCCTCTCTCACTCTGCCTCTCCAATATTAAACAGCTCTTCAGAAAAGAAAAAAAAGCCTCCTCACAGCAGCCACCACCTGAGGGGTGACTTCTGGGGCTTTGGTTGTCCTCTGGGGAGCAGCAGGTCTAGCAGGTGACGCCACCAGGGACCAGCAGCCCACAGCGCCCTTCCCAGGGGCCTCCAGCACCCGAGCCCGGGCGCTGGGGTTGAAAGCAGAAGTCCAGGCTCTCTCCCGCGCTGGGCGAGCCGCTGAACCTCGCTGAGCCTTGGTGCCCTTAGCTGTAAAAAAGGAGCAGCGCCCACCTTGGAAGGCTGCTGGGAAAATGCAATGAGCCGGCGGGAGTGGAGAGGCGCCCGGAGACGGAGACGGGGCGTGCCAGCGCGGTCTCAGAGGCTGCGGGGACAAGCAGGCAGGAGGGGCCGTGGCAGACTGGCCCCACCCTGGCCCCTTCCCTGCGGGCTGCCTGGGACACTCACTCTCCCTGCTCAGCCGGAGCCCCCCCCCAGGAGCCCCAGGGCAGCCCCTGCTCCATTCTCCACTGACCCAGCACTGACCAGTGCTTGACCTCCCTTGCTGGAGTGCGTCTCTGGGCCGCCACTCCCCCCCCCCCGCCCCGTGAGATGGGGGTGATCGGAGGGAGAGTCTCCCAGAGCGTGGCTGTGGTAAGGGCGCCATCCGCGTCACCGCTACCATCACACCTGGGACTGTCCTCCAGGGCCCAAGGTGACGGCCAGTGGGGCCGGAGCGTGTGGCACTCAACACCCATGCATGGCATACACCCAGTGCCGCCTTTGGAGGCACAGGAGGCTTTTCAGCCTGGGAGTCGTCTGTCCTCACAGGCCATGTGGATGCCAGGTGGTACGTGTCTCGGGAAAATGTCGTCACGTATCTGCAAGCCTGGAAAAGCGGGCCAACAGCTCCCCACGCTGCAGTCGGACCCAGTGCTTCCAGACCGAGCCCTCCTGCCAGCGGGGGCACCCGGGAGCCACTCAACCGCCCAGCCGCGCGTCTTCACGTCCGTCTGGGCAGTCGTTGGGCACCAACTGTATATTCTGGTCCCACTGGCGACACAGAAGAATGAAGTCAGAGCTCCCCCACCCCACCGCGCACGCAAAGGCTCACAGAGCAGAAAGTGCGTGGAGAGGAGACCCCTGGGGTCGCAGGAGGAGTCCCGAAAACCGGCTGTGAGGCATCTTCTGGGTATGGCAGGCAGCGGGAAAGGCATCGCAAGGCCGGGGAACGGCATGGGGTGTGCAGAGGCCGGGGCGGCGGTGCCGGGGCGCATGGCAGGGCGTCTCGAAGTGGCACGGGCGTTTGGGCCTCAGGATCAGCCATGCTACAGAGGCCCCTGGCCGGCCCAGACAGCGCCCGTGCCCCGGCCAGCATCACCCCACTTGTTGGAATCTTCTCCGCATGTTGATAAACACTCGCTGTCAGGACTCACACGGAGACCGTGCGACCCCTGCCCACCACCCAGGACCCGGGAGGAGACAGCACTGCCTCGGCGCTCAGCAGCCTCCGGGGCCTGCGAGGGAGCTGTCACTCACCCACAGAGCTCCGCCTACCGCTAACAGCTCCCTGGGGTGCAGGCATCCCCACCGGCAGGCCAGCTGCTGCGTTTTGTCATTTGTAAAACGGAAGGAACAGCACTTCCTTGCGGAGCAACACGGACAGTAACTCTGCCCGCGGGCACTTGCGGGGCGCCGGCTGTGTGCCAGGTGCCGCGTGGCTGAACACGCGTGGGGGACTTAGGACCCACTGCGTGGGCTCTGTGGCCGTCGGCACAAAGCAAGAGGTGCCGTATGAGCTTCTTTTTTCTAAGATTGATTGATTTATTGGAAAGTCCGAGTTGCAGAGAGCGAGGGACAGACAGAGGAGACAGAGCGAGCTTCCACTCCCTGTTCACTCCCCAAAGGGCAGCAACAGCTGGTGCTGGGCCAGGCCATAGCCAGGAGGCTGGGGCTTCTTCCAGGCCTCCCACGGGGGTGGCAGGGACGCAAGCACTTGGGCCGTCTTCCGCTGCTTTCCCAGGAGAATGAGCAGGGAGCTGGATCGGAAGTGGAGCAGCAGATACAGAACCGAAGTCCAGATGGGATGCTGGCGCTGCAGATGGCGGCTTAACCTGCTGTGCCTCGGCGCCAGCCCAGGCCCCACCCCTGGTAACCTTTCACAGGACACAGGTGAAACGCCTCTGCCTACTGACTGGGTCCGCCCGTGGCCTGGGTGCCGGTCCGCAGGGATCCGCCAAGCTCGTCTTGAGGGAAAGGACAAGTGCAGAGAAGCCCACAGCACGCCCATCCAGCAAGTCCACAGTGAAAGCCTCACCCCAGGGCCTGAACAGGGCGGCTCGTGGCTCGGCTCCAGCGGGAGGGCCGGGCGCACGGGTGACCGTGTTTCGCGTGTTCTTAAACAAAAGTGATTTATTAGGTGGGGCCAGTGCTGTGGTGTACTGGGTTAAGCCGGCATCCCATATGCATATGGTTTGAGTTTCGGCTGCCCCACTTCTGACCCAACACCCTGCTTATGGTCTGGGAAAGCAACGGAAGATGGTCGGAGTGCCTGGGCCCCTGTACCCACTTGGGAGACCGGGCTGACCCAGCCCTGGTCATTGAGGCCATCTGGGGAGAGAACCAGCGGATGGATGATCTCTCTGTCTCCCTCTCTCTAACTCTGCCTTTCAAGTTAATTCATTCATTAATTACAGGGTTTCTTTATTTGAAAGGCAGAGTTCCAGAGAGAGAGGGAGACACAGTTCCCACCACTGGTTCACTCCCCTGATGGCCACAACGGCCAAGATTGAGTCAGGCTGAAACCAAGAGCCGGGAGCTTCCTCCGGGTCTCCCCCGAGGGCAGAGGGACCCAGGGACTTGGGCCATCTGCTGCTGCTTCTCCCAGGCGCATTAGCGGGGAGCAAGGGGGACAAGTGGGATGCCGGCATCGCAGGCGGCAGCTTCACCCGCTATGGAACAACGCTAGCCCTAGACGTGGTCTTGGTAACTGTGAACTATTCCATCAGGACAAGTCTATTTCTGGAACAGTCCGTGTGCTGTGGAGGGACTCCCCTAACTTCAGGGCCAGGCAGCTCCCGGTGCCCGGCCGAGCAGCTGGGCTAGTCTGGGGAGGAGCTGGCTAAGGGTTAGGGTTAGGATGGCGCTCCTGGGCCCCTGGGTCTCCCCCCAGGGCTGTGCCTGCCCTGGTCCTGGGAAGGGAGAGGGGAGAGGGGAGAGGGGAGAGGGGAGAGGAGAGGGACCAGCAGGTCGGGCGGGGCAGCGTCTGCAGGCGACACCCTTGCCCTCCTCTGAATGAAGAAAGACAGGAAGCTGCGGTCTGGCCGAGGCCGTGCGCTCAGCCCGGGAGGAAGGGCGGCTGTGAGAACCATCTCGTCCCCTCTGGCTGGGAAGCAGGACAGATGAAAATAGGCCACGCACAGAGAACCGGTGGGAAGGGGGAAGTCGGGGGCCACCACAAGGGACGCTCCCGCTGCCCAAGGTCATTCGGGGTCATTCTGTGCACCTGCTGCTCCCGATGGACAGCTCTGGCTCGGACACCACCTCCTCCAGGAGCCCCCCTCACCTTCCACCCTACTTGCAGGCTCTCATCACGCGGTGTCCGACTAGGACCGTTGGAGGTCGGCCGTGCCTCTTCCCAGACCTGCCCTCGAGCCTCCCCCTCCTCCTTCATCCCGCTCCAGGGACCCAGCCCAGCCTACCCGCTCCCAGGCGCTTCTCCTGGGTGTCCCGTGGAGAAGGCGTTGGCATGGGAGGCAGAAATCCCCAGTGGCAAGCCCCAGCTCCAGCCTCCACCAGCTGCGGGACGGGGGAAGTGGCCATGCAATCCGAGAGAGGCTGTGGTGGGGGCAGGTGGATGACAGGCGTGGGCATTTCCCACAATGCCGGCCGCAGGACGGGTGCCCCGTGAGTGCCAGGCACCCCTGGTCCCCCTGGCCCGGGCTCTCCTCTGTGTTCCCTGACGGGCAGGGCTGGGGGCCGGGGGCTGTGGCAGAACGAGGCAGCTCGCCCCTCTGAGGATACGGGGACTTTCCAGACACCCAGTTCACCGCCCAGGCCCCCGGGGCTCAGCCAGGCCAGCCGTCCGGCTGAGAGCACAGAGTGAGTCCAGGAGCAGAGACAGGCTGGGCAGTTTGCTGCAAAGACCCCTGGGCTGGCGTGGCCAGAGCCTTCGCAGCTGAAGCCCGCCCCCGCCGCGGGAATCCTATTATTGAAGGGTTTCTGAGCCTCCGGACAAACCCAGCAGACTCTAACTCCCAGTGAGCACTCAAGGCCGCCGCCTCCCATTCGCTCCTGCGGGGTGGCATTCGCACCTCTCAGACGATGCCAGGGACGACTGGGGGCCTCCTGGTCCCCCCACCCCCCAGGCCGGGGGCCCCAGCTGGGTCCTGCATGTGACACCCACAAGGCTAGGCTGGGAACGCCCTCCAGAGAGGGGTCTGCACACTTGCCCCCAGCAGCCAGGAGGATGGTCCCGGCCCTCTCCCTGACACGCAGCGGGGCATGGTTCTGCCTGGGCCCCAGCGGGGAAGTGGTTTCTGGCCCCTCCACCCAGCCTAGGTCAGAGCACCACCTGAGTTCTGCAGACCTCCAACTGTCGCTTCTCTCCTCCAAGTTCAAAGCCAGGCCGATCCCAGCAAAGCGGCAGGAGCTGCCTCCTCACTGCTGTGCCGCCGGCCGTGGACGGGGCCAACGCCTTCTTGCAATGTGTGTGTGTGGGGGGGGGTGCGGGGGTCCCTGAGGCCTGGGTCACCCCTACTTCCCTGTTCACCCCGACCCACTGAGACTTCCTTTGCAAGTACTTGAACCCCTTCCAAGAACCACAGAGGCCTTCCCGGGGCCACAGGAGAGGAAGGAGCCTCCCTCTGGACAGGTGCCCTGGGGACTCCTCTGCCTGCCTTGGGCGAGGGGATGGGGGTGGGGGGCGCAGGGGGAGGGGCCCGGGAGGAGGGGGCATCAGCCGGGAGGGATTCAGTGCTGTTCCCAGAGAGCCGGCAGGAGTCGGCCAAGGGTGAGTTTACTTAAAATCAAAGGCTGACAGAGCCCCTGGCCCTGGGCCAGCGCCGTCAACAGGGCTGCTCCTGTCACGGAAGCTGCTCCTTCCCCGGTGCCCGAAGCTTCGGGCTTGCCCCGGCCGCACCAGATAAGCGCTGGCTTGGGGGAACAGTGAGGTCAGGGGATTAGCGCTGGCCTTGGGGGAACAGTGAGGTCAGAGGATTAGCACTGGCCTAGGGGGGACAGTAAGGTCAGAGGATTAGCACAGGCCCTGGGGGGAACAGTGAGGTCAGGGGATTAGCACTGGCCTTGGGGGGGACAGTGAGGCCAGGGGATTAGCGCTGGCCTGGGGGGGACAGTAAGGTCAGAGGATTAGCACAGGCCTTGGGGGGAACAGTGAGGTCAGGGGATTAGCGCTGGCCTTGGGGGGGACAGTGACATCATGGGATTAGCGCTGGC
>CM027404.1:144774413-144792078 GCA_015711505.1 Sylvilagus bachmani | reverse complement strand
GCCCCAGCCCCTCGGCCCCTCCCCTGTCCCCAGTCCCTCAGCCTCTGCCCCCAGCCCCTCAGCCTCTCCCCGTCACAGCCCACGAATCGTCACTGGCTCCCCAGCGCCTTCCAGACAAGCTACAGCCCCTGAGCAGGCTCAAGCCCCCCCCCCAGGGCTACCTTGTTCAGCCTCAGGTCCCCACAGACCCCTGCTCCTGCCACACTGACACTACCCCCCCAGGCCCCCTCACCTGCCCCGGGCGCTGCTGCTCTCCCCGCACCTGGGCAGCCCCACAGCCTCCCTCGGCTCACCGGTGCCCCCCCCACCCCGCTCTGTATCACCCCGGGGACCCGGAGGTGGGTGCTGGCCCAGTGCAGTGGGCACAGAGATGAACGTGGCAGGGACGGTCTGAGTGCAGTGGGCCACTCAGAGCTCCCGCCCTGCCGCCCTCGGGAGTCTGCTGGGGAGTCTCCGGGGTCTCTTCACAAGGTCAAGGGCAACGGCCCAGGCGTGATGGGCAGACAGGGAGAGCGCCCTCGCGGGGACTGGACACAGGGCCAGGAGCCACGGGGGGAGGACAGAGGCCCCTCCTGGGAGGGCCACGTCAGGGGTCCCGGGCTCTCTCCCCCCTCCTAACACCTCGTGCTGCTCCCAGCCAGTGGCTCCCGAAAGGAACGGGACCATCACGTCACGCACCCCGCAGGGAGAATCCTGCCCGAATGTCAAGGTCCCACTGAGAAACCAGCTCTGCCCCGCCGCCGCCACCATCCCACCTCTCCAGGGAGCCCTGTGCACCTGCCACCTCCCACACGGAGCAGCCACAGCTACAGAGGAACAGGACACGCGGACGGCTCCACCCATGAGTGCTGAACCCCGATAACAGCCTCCAGGCCGAGAGACCCCTGTACCCCGGAGCCCCCGCCAGGCCCCATGGCACAGCCACAGCCGGTTCTAACGCACACAAAGAGCCCCTGCGGCCTTCACAGTGTCTCACCCCTTATCCTTCTGGAGATCCTACGGTTAATTCTTAATATCATCATATAATTTCCTTTTTTAAAAAAAAGACTGACTTACTTGTTTGAAAGGCAGAGTTACGGGGCGGGGGGGGGTGCAGAGAGAGGTCGTCCATCCGCCAGTTCACTCCCCAAATGGCCCCAATGGCCGGGCCGGGCCAGGCCGAAGCTGGGGGCCTGGAGCATGGGCCGTCTGCTGCTGCTTTCCCAGACACATCAGCAGGGAGCTGGACCGGAAGTGGAGCAGCCGGGGCCCGGGGCGTCAAGGGGTCCCGAAACGCCGCTTCCTCCCGGCGGGGTCTTTCTCAGGCCTTATCTTAGTGGCCGAGCTAGGAGGCACACAAATACATTTTAAAAATGTGTTTTCATTTTCTTTGAAAGACATAGAGACAAACAGAAAGACGGACAGACATCTTCCTCCACCTGGCTCACTCCCCTCAGTGCGCCCGTCAGCCAAGGCGGGGCCAGGCCAAAGCCAGGAGCCCGGAACTCCGTCTGGGCCTCCGCACGCGTGGCAGGGGTGCCGGAGCACCACCACCGCTCCTGGGGCCCTAGCCAGCACCTGATGGGGGTACGGGGTCCCAGGTGGCCGCTCAGCCGCCGCGCCCCACACCGCCTTTGCAGCAAAACACACTTGCGCCGGCACTGTGGCGCACGGGTGAAGGCGCCGCCTGGGACCCCAGCTTCCCATGTGGGCACCAGTTTGCGTCCAGGCTGCGGCTGCTCCACTTCTGATCCAGCCCCCTGCTGGTGGCCTGGGAAAGCAGTGGCAGACAGCCAGAGTGCTGGGGCCCCTGCACCCCCGTGGGAGACCCGGATGAACTCCTGGCTCCTGGCTTCAGCCTGGCCCAGCCATGGCCACTGTAGCCATTTGGGAACCGAGTCAGCTGATGGAAGTCCCCTCTCACTGTCCTTCCCTCCCTCCCTCTCTCTGTAAATCTGACTTTGAAATAAACAAGTAAATAAGTACTTTTATAAACAAACAACACACCTCCTGAGCTCAAGCAGCTGTGTCCAAGCCACGCCCGGGACAGTGAGCTTCGTCTTGGGCTCTTCCACGCTGCCTCTGCCCCGTCTCTGAGGCTCCCCCCACCCCCGCGCAGGTCCCACAGCCTGCTGATGTGCGGTCCGGCCTCTGCCGAGTGCGGGGCCTTGCTCCACCTGCAGCCGATGCTGACGCACGCTCAGAGCCCTCGAGGGACCCCTGCCACGGGCAGGAACGCGGCAGCCCCGCGAGCGGCAATCGAGGCCCCTCGTCTCCTCCCCAAAGCCATCCGCACCCCTCTTTGCTGTGAGCCGGCTGATTTCTTTTTCTTTTTTTAATAATTTTTTTATTTGACAGGTAGAGTTATAGACAGTGAGAGAGAGAGACAGAAGAAAGGTCTTCCTTCCGTTGGTTCACCCCCAAATGGCCGCTAGGGCCGGCGCTGCGCCGACCCAAAGCCAGGAGTCAAGTGCTTCTTCCTGGTCTCCCATGGGTGCAGGGCCCAAGGACTCGGGCCATCGTCCACTGCCTTCCCGGGCCACAGCAGAGAGCTGGACCGGAAGAGAGGCAACCAGGACTAGAACCCGGTGCCCATATGGGATTAACCATGTGAGCCACGGCGCCGGCAGCCAGCTGGCTGATTTCTTAATAGAAGCACCCTGGTGGGATTCCCCGACTTCTGGCTACCCACAGCCAGCCCTGATCTGGCCACGGCCGCCGGCCCATGCTCAAGGCTTCCACTAAGACCCGGGCTGTCCTTCCACTACTGCGTATGGCTCCAGGGGGAACAGAAAGCCTGGGGGAGTCGTCTACACTGGCGTGTGCACTGCAACAAAGATGCAGGTCAGCCCCGGGGTCCCTTGGCAGATGGGCGGGCTTGCCTCCGCCGTGGACTACTACTCAGCCCTCCGAAAGGACACTGGCCTTGTAGGGGGAGAGACTAGGAGGCGTGGTGGCTCCCGCACAGGGGTGGGAGGAGGGGCGAGGATGGCTGCGTGCAGTGCAGGCAGCGGATGGCGAGGATGGCCCATCGCACGCGAGGATGCCCAATCGTTTCTTTCCAGCTCGCTGGGCACAGAAGCACGTCTGAGGTGCCGGCTCTGCCCTCGCTGGCTGTGGTTGCCACACACCGTGGGCATGTGCCGTGGGAGGCGCCACCCTGCCCCCACACGTGTGCAACAACCCTGAGACGCAAAGGAAAATCAAGGCTCTGCCAGCCGAGCCCACTGGACCACAGGGCCAGGATGGACAGGAACGGATGCTGGGGGCTCCCGGTGAGGGTGGGGGCGGCCCCAGTGCAGCTTTGGGGGCCTGAGAGCAGAGGGAACAGGGGGACCCTTTCCCGCACCTCCGCTCCAGGCCGCGAGGGTCCGCGTGTCCAGGGCCTTGCTGCTGGCCGGGGACACAGCCTTTCTCGGCAGGGGGCGACGCTCAGAGGCACACAGGGAGCCGCAATGCCGGGGCAGGCAAATGCGGACGCCCAGAGGGCCACCGGCCCCCTCCGCCCATGCCCCCCCACAGCTGGGCCTGAGGACAGCTCCTGCCTGCCCTGGACATGGCTGGGGTGCACTGAGACCCAGAGAAGGGGCACGGCTAGCCCACAGGGACCGGATGCCTGGCGAGAGCTTCGTGGCTCAGCTCCCAGGGGCTTCAGGGAGAACAACTGCGTACCCAGAAGAGCCGCTTCTCAAACCGGTTCCCCAGGGTGGGTCCTGGCCCTGGGCCCAGCTGTCCACCCCCAGGGCCCGAGCTGGGGTTGGTTGCCTGCTGCTTTGGAGGGGAGGGGCCTGGGCTGCATAGCCCCTCCTGCTGCAACTCCCAGCCCAGGCAGCTGCCAGGGACCTCTCTTCCATTGGCCAGCACTGCTTATGCACCGCTGAGTGTCCAGCCCCGTTCTGGGCGAGGGGTGCAGCGGAGAGCAGGCCGGCCAGGGCGCCTGTCCCCACGGAGCTGGCATCCTCACGGGAGTGTCAGACGCCGGGGAAGAGGTGGCATGAAGAACAGCGGTCCAGGGGCGGGTGCTGCGGCCCAGAGGGCTAAGCCACCACCTGCGTCCCACATGGGAGCCCCCGTTCCAGTCCTGGCTGCTCTGCTTCCGGTCAGCTCCCTGCCGATGCACCTGGGAAGGCAACGGAGGAGGGCCCGAGTAGCCAACCCCTGCCACCCGCATGGGAGCCCCAGAGAGAGCACCTTGCTCTTGGCTTCAGCCTGACCATCTGGGGAGAAGTCTAGCAGGTTGAAGACCTCTCTCCCTCTCCCTCCCTCTCTCCCTCTCTCTCTCTCTCTCCCTCGGGGCTTTATAACAAGTCACTGAATTGTCACCCACACAGACTGAGACACAGCAAAGTGGAGAGGCTGCCCAGGGGCATAGAGCCAGGACAAGGCCAAACCAGGCCCTGGACGCAGGAAGAGTGAACCCGGAATCCACGTGGTCGGTATAGACTGAAGGGTCTGCTAGACGGTGCTGCGTGTGGGGAGGAGAAGCGGGAAAAGCATGTGTGTCTGTGTGCCCACGCGTGTTACTGTGCATGTGACCACACATGCCTGGGCGCCTGTGTGCGTGCTGAGTGGGGCAGGACCTCGCTCCAGTGTGGACGCTCCCACGCGCGGACTGAGCCTGGGCTTCTCCAGGTGCCTGAGGCAGGTTCTGTGTCTCCTTCAGCCCTAATCCTCTGGGCTCCCCCGCCCGCCCAGGGCTCCGCGACTGCCCGGTTCTGGTCTCGGCAGGTGGAGGGGGCTGTGAGCCAGGCCCTGGCAGCGAGGAAGCTGACGTGGACACACACTCGCCCACTCACCTGACCCTGCCCACGGCCCCGGCTGGGTAAAGCAGCCGGCCCAGGCGGAAGTGACGTGGCCAGCGGGTCCACCCTCCCAGGCCAGGAGACAGGAGGCGGCTCAGCCGGCCAGGGCGCACGCACCGGCTAGCAGAGGGTCACAGGGGATTCTTGTGCGTCCTGCTTCTCTAAAAGGCTCTTTGTGCAATGACCATGTGCAGCTTCTAACATGAGAAAGAAAACAGTCATTTCAAAACCTCGCCTCCTCAGCCGGGGCAGCCGCAGGGCGCGAGGGACTTTTGGCCCAAGGCAGCCCGTGACTGCAGTGACCAACGTGATGGCCACACATGGCCACGCTGTGGCTGTGGCCCAGAAAAATCAGGCAGCCGGAGAGCCGGGGTCGGGGCTTCCCTCCCTGTCTCTTAACCGCCCCCACCCCGGCTTAGCGCAGTGCTGGGCCATGGGGGGCGCCCATGGGGAGGGGAGGCACTCCTGGAGGCCGCGGGCTGTGGGCATGGGAAGGGCCCGGCGCCTGGCAGCTGGCTTCGCTCACAGCGGCCCCGTGTTTCCATCCGTATTTGGGTGATGGTGCAGCCCTCGAGTGGTGGTGAGGAGGAACTGCTGGCTGCCCCAGGCTCCGTGACGCTTCGCTTCCCGTTTCCCCACCCTGCTACCCGCAGCTTCACCAGGACCTTGCCGGTGCTGGTTTACCGCCCTCGAGGTCAGAACCACAGCAGCTGGCATCCTGGCGCTGGCCCCAGGAGGGGGTCAGAGTGAGGGAGGGTCCTCGCCAAGGTCACCCCTCAGCCTCAGCCCCAGCCCTTGCCCCGTGTGCCCGCCTCTTAGGGCCCAGAGAGGGCTCACCCCTCCAACGGTGGCTGTGCCCAGAGCACCACTGTGCCCAGCCCCATGCCACGGGGAGGGGGAAGGAGGAGGGAGGGGGCGGGGCCCGCCCTCACCTCCAGTGCTCAGCATCCTGTCTCCCACCCACGGCTCCTCACCCGACTCCAGACCCGGCTCCTGGCTTTGGCCTCAGCTCAGCTCAGCTCAGGCCTTTGAGGGCATTAAGGAAGTAACCAGCAGTTGGGAAATCTCTCTCACCGCCTCTCAAATTAAAAAGTAAAAATGCTGTGGCGCAGCAGGTTAAAGCCCTGGCCTGAAGCACTGGCATCCCATATGGGCGCCAGTTTGAGTCCCGGCTGCTCCACTTGCGATCCAGCTCTCTGCTATGGCCTGGGAAAGCAGCAGAAGATGCCCCAAGTGCTTGGGCACCTGCACCCATGTGGGAGACCTGGAAGAAGCTCCTGGCTCCTGGCTTTGGATCGGTGCAGCTCCAACTGTTGTGGCCAATTGGAGAGTGAACCATCGAATAGAAGACCTCTCTCTCTCTCTCTCTCTCTCTCTCTCTCTCTGCCTCTCCTCTCTGTGTAACTCTGACTTTCAAATAAATAAATAAATCTTAAAAAAGTAAAAATGTTAAAGATACATTACAATCACAATCTTGTTGTGACATCTTTATACTTAAGTCATCCGTGTCTTCTGAAAGAACTCTGAGGGCAAACACCACGTTTACCAGGTGGTCACCACAGGGTCTAGCTCCCAGCAGACTTCAAGAAATACCTGTTGAGTACTTGGATGCATGGATGGATGACAGATGATGGACGATGGATGGCAGATGAATGGATGATGGATGGTTGGATGGTTGGATGGGTGATGGATGATGGATGGGTGATGGATGAGGGATGAGGGATGGATGAGGGATGGATAATGGGTGGGTGATGGATGGTGGGTGATGGATGGGTGTTGGATGATGGATGATGGATGATGGATGGTGGATGATGGTTGATGGATGATGGATGGATGGGTGGGGATGGATGGTGGATACAGATGGGTGTTGAATGATGGATGGTGGATGAGGGATGAGGGATGGATGAGGGATGAGGGATGAGGGGTGATGTATGATGGATGGTTGATGGAGGATGGATGATGGATGGCAGATGAATGGATGATGGATGGTTGGATGGTTGGATGGATGAGGGATGATGGATGGATGGATGCACAGACAGATGGATGGATGGGTAGATGATGGATGATGGATTATGGGTGATGTATGATGGATGGTTGATGGATGATGGATGATGGATGATGGTTGATGGATGATAGATGGATGGATGGATGATGGATGGGTGATGGATGATGGATGGGTGATAGAAGGATGGATGATGGATGGATGGTGGATGATGGATGATGGATGGTTGATGGATGATGGATGGATGGTGGATGATGGATGGATGGTGGATGATGGATGGATGGTGGATGATGGATGGATGGTGGATGATGGATGGATGGGTGTGTGATGGATGAGGGATGGTTGATGGATGATAGAAGGATGGATGATGGATGGATGGTGGATGATGGATGGATGGTGGATGGATGGTGGGTGATGGATGGGTGATGGATGATGGATGGGTGATGGATGAGGGGTGAGGGATGGATGAGGGATGGATAATGGGTGGGTGATGGATGGTGGGTGATGGATGATGGATGGTGGATGATGGATGATGGATGATGGATGATGGATGGTGGATGATGGTTGATGGATGATGGATGGGTGGGTGATGGATGGTGGGTACGGATGGGTGTTGAATGATGGATGAGGGATGAGGGATGAGGGATGAGGGATGGATGAGGGATGAGGGATGAGGGGTGATGTATGATGGATGGTTGATGGAGGATGGATGATGGATGATGGATGATGGATGATGGATGATGGTTGATGGATGATAGATGGATAGATGGATGATGGATGGTTGATGGATGATAGAAGGATGGATGATGGATGATGGGTGGGTGATGGATGGTGGGTGATGGATGGGTGTTGGATGATGGATGATGGATGGTGGATGAGGGATGGATGATGGGTGGGTGATGGGTGGGTGATGGATGGTGGGTGATGGATGAGTGTTGGATGAGGGATGATGGGTGGATGAGGGATGAGGGGTGAGGGATGAGGGGTTAGGATGATGGGTGTTGGATGAAGGATGATGGGTGGGTGATGGATGGTGGGTGATGGAAGGGTGTTGGATGATGGATGGTGGATGGTGGATGAGGGATGATGGGTGGATGAGGGATGATGGATGGATGAGGGGTGAGGGAAGGATGATGGATGGTGGATGATGGATGATGGGTGATATATGATGGATGGTTGATGTATGATGGATGGGTGATGGATGGATGGTGGATGATGGTTGATGGATGATGGATGATGGATGGATGGATGGATGGATGGTGGATGGGTGATGGATGATGGATGGGTGATGGATGGTGGATGAGGGATGAGGGATGGATGAGGGGTGAGGGATGAGGGGTGAGCATGAGGGACAGATGGAGGTGAGTGAGTCTGTCGTCTGCTCACAGCTTGTTGGAGAGCTGGCTGGGGCCCAACTTCAGGTGCAGACTCTTCCTGCTTCTCCGAGAGGAGGTTGGTGCCTTCCCTTCCTCACGCCCTCCCCCACACACACATTGGCCGTGTCCGCATGTCCACAGCGCCCACAGCGCCCACCCTGACATCCTGATCTCCCCCCAGAGCTAGTTTAATTCTTCCCAAACATGACAGCAACATGTGTTCACGCCACGCAGCAGGTGAGGCCACACACAGAGCAGCCCTGCCTTCGGCTGGTGCTCCGTCGCCCCATCACGAAAGCTTCAACAGCCTCATCTTTCACTCGGGTCTCGTAAATGACGTCTGTCTACATGCAGTGTCTGCCAGGCCGGTGAGCCTGGGAGGCCGCACAGCTCCCGTGAGGCTCAGTGGACCCAGTGAGAGCATGAGTTTACACGGTTCAGACGAGATGGAAGTGCGTTTGCACGGATGAACCATGAGAAACAAATCGTGGGGGACGGCGCTGTGGCGTGGCGGACACAGCTGCCGCCTACGACAACGGCATCGCACATGGGAGCGGCTGGAGTCCGGCTGCTCCACTTCCGATCCAGCTCCCTGCTGGCGCGCCTGGGAAGGCAATGAGGAAGGCCGGCTGCTGGGACCTGGATGGAGTTCCGGGCTCCTGCTTCAGCCTGGCCCAGTCCTGGCTATTGTGGCCATTTAGGGAGAGAACCAGTGGATGGTAGCCCTCTCTCTCTCTCTCTCTCTCTCTCTCTCTCTCTATATATATATATATATATACACATATAAAATTTTTATTGTGTCATTTTGGCGAGTCAGCTGGCAAGTGAGAGAAGAACAAGCGAAGTTAGCTTTGTAGCTCATCCCTACTTGGGGGTCGCAAAGCCAAAACCTCCTGGCCAGGTGCTGAGACAAGACAAGACGCTCTGAGCCCAGGCCGGGGCCCAGCACCCCAGGGCAGGAGGGAGGGGCAGGGAGACACCCCGCACCAGGGACCTGAGCGGCGCACCCTGAGCCCGGGGGCCGCAAGCTGTCTAGGGCGCCTCCATTCACCCCCCACGTCCCCCTCGGCCCTCCTTCTGCAGGCGTTGGGCAGGGCCATGTGGAACTCAGGGTCAGAGGGGACCAAGGCGAGGAGGGGGCACAGCCGGCACTGTGCGCAGCACAGCAAGGGCGTGGTGTGGTGTCCCCGGCAGGCCCTCCCATGCTTCGGTTCCCCCAAGGAAGCAGCGCGTCCCTGGAGCCCGCGGGAAGGTGGCTCGGTCCCGCCCTCCGTCCCTGTGCTTCTGTGGGCAGTGGCCCCAGAGGGCCCCGGGGAGGGGCCTGCCGGCTCCTAGAACCTCTGCAGCCCCCACGGAGGCACACAGCCACGCCGCCACCCTGCTGGAGCCCACACACAGGTGCGAGGAACTGCTGGGCCGCCAGGGAGCCAAGGGGCCCCGAGGGCATCTGGGTGGCGACCAGGAAGGGGGCTCCGTGTCCCGCGGCGCAGTGCTGGCTCCGGCGGCCCCTGGGAGATGGGGGTGCCTGGCCTGCTCGGGGCACGTGCCGGCTGAGCTCCACCACCTCCAGCTGCGGGCAAGTGCACACAGTGGCTGGGGCGCCAGGAAGATGCCCGCCGCCCACACCTGAGGCTCCTACTGTAGCTCGCTGCATGTGGGAGGGGCAGGTGACGGCCAGACTGCTCAGGTCCCTGCCTCCCACGTGGGAACCCCAGGCCGGGTCCCGGCTCCTGCCTTCAGCCTGGCCCAGCCCCACGTGTTGCAGGCATTCGGGGAGGGAACCAGCTGGTGGGAGATCCGCCCCGGTCTCCGCACACAGATGATGCCGTTGGTCTCTGCTTCGTCTCTCTTTCCGCCCTTGAAATAAGTAAAAATGAATGAACAAAAACTGAAATACGCCTCTTTTGTGCCCAGCTCATGCTGAGAGGTGGCCTCCAGGGCCCCATGAAAACCCCTCCCGCCCCCTGGTGCAGACGATGAGCCGAGGCGGCAGGTCACATGCTGGGAACCAAACAGCCAAGACAACCCTGAACAAAGCAGAATGAAACGCAGAATTCACACTTTCTTTTTAAATTTATTTTATTTATTTGAAAGTCAGAGTTACAGAGAGAGGAGAGGCAGAGAGAGAGAGAGAGAGAGAGAGAGAGAGAGAGAGGTCTTCTATCCGCTGGTTCACTCCCCAGATGGCAGCAACAGCCGGAGCTGTGCCAATCTGAAGTCAGGAGCCAGGAGCTTCTTCCAGGTCTCCCACGCGGGTGCAGGGGCCCAAGGACTTAGGCCATCTTCCCCTGCTTCCCCAGGCCACAGCAGAGAGCTGAATTGGAAGTGGAGCAGCAGGGACTTGAACCAGCGCCCACATGGGATGCCAGCACTGCAAGCCAAGGCCTTAACCCGCTGCACCACAGCGCCACCCCTCCCCCTTTTTCATACTTCCTGATTGCAAACACAGGACAAAGCTGCAGTCATCCAGATTGTGTGGCTGGACGAGCAGGTCAGTGGCACAGAAGTCAAAGCCGACAAGCAGTGGGAGGGCCTAGGACAAGTGCACCCCGCCTGCAGCCCTGCCTCAGAGCTGAGGGCGGAGCCACATCACTCTCAGACTCCATGGGCTCCACCAGGCAACGCTTTCTCAGGTGTGACGCCAGAACCGCAGGCAACAACAGAGAACAAGTAGATTAGACTTGGGTAAAAGTCAAAACCTTCGCTCTTCAGAGGACTCCGTCAAGGTGGGGAGAGCCAGGCCACATGTCTGACGCAGGAGTGAGGCCCAGAATGTGTGAAAACTGACAGCTTACAAACGAAACAGCAAGCAATCCCAATCAAAAACAGAAAAGGATTTGAACAGACATTTCTCCAAAGAGGATATCTGGGCGGGCATGGTGTAGAGGGCTAAGCCTCCACCTGCGGTGCCGGCATCCCACGGGGGCGCCAGTTTGAGTCCCAGCTGCTCCACTTCCCATCCAGCTCTCTGCTGTGGCCTGGGAAAGCAGTGGAAGATGGCCCAAGTCCTTGGGCCCCTGCACCCATGTGGGAGACCCAGAGGAAGCTCCTGGCTCCTGGCCCCTGGCTCCTGGCTCCTGGCTCCTGGCTCCTGGCTCCAGATCAGCTCAGCCCTGGTCGTTGTGGCCATCTGAGGAGTGAACCAGTGGATGGAAGACCTCTCCCCCCCCTTTCAAATAAATAAAGTTTTTAAAAAATCACCCACTAAAGGCCCTATTCCCCAGTGCAGCCAGTCGCATTGGGCTGGGGCACACGAATGAGCCTGAGACACCGTCACACCACCTGACCTGCTCGGCGGGAGGCACAGGTGATCGGCTCTGTGCGAGGGGAGACCGGGAGCCCCATCCACAGCTGCTGGGGCAGGAGATGCTGCAGGCTTTGGAGAACAGTGTGGCAGGCCTTCCACGAAACACAGAATTTAACCACGCAGAAAGCTGGGACGGGAGCGTCCACGGCAGCCTCCCTCACAGCAGCCCAACGTGGGGACCGTGCCAACATCTGCCAGCCCACGAGAAGCAGACCAAGTCAGGCTGTCCACATGGGGCGGGGGTGGCCAGGTCTGACGGGTGGCAGAGGGCACAGGTCTGATGGATGGCAGAGGGCACAGGTCTGATGGGTGGCAGAGGGCCCGCCACTTTGTTCCAGTCAAGGGTTTACTTCCGGAGTCCCATGTTCATTCAACAATATTGGGTCACGGCTGAGTCACGTGTTCATTCAGGGAGCACACACTGCCCGGCCTCATATCCCAGAATGTAGTCTCATTTATCTCTGAGCCCTGGCTCAGCCTCGGCCAGAGTTAGTGAGTTGGGGATACAGGAAGGGGAGGACAGGGCACCCCTGGATCAGTGGAAATGGGGCCCACGCGGTGCTGACTGCAAACCCCGCCCTGGCACTTCCCAGTGGAGGGCCCTGCAGGCTCCACCCACAGATACCCTACACCTGCCAGTCCCTCCCTGGCCATTGGCCACCACCCCTGCAGTGACCAGAGCCGCCAGCAGGGGGCGCAGCCTCTTCGTCTCTGGGCAGGCCAGGCCTGGGGACACTTCTGGGACTGGCGGCTGTGTTCTGCCCCAGGGTGTCAGCTGACACAGTGCCAGCCTGCCCCGTGGGGCTGTGATGGGAACAGGTGGCACTTCCTGTGGCCAAACACTGCAGCCCCATGAAGCAGGCGGCACCACTGGGGTTGAGCAGGCTGCCAGAGGCCCCACAGCTCACAGGTGGCAGAGCTGGGATTCGACCCAGGGGAGGTGACGACACTCGCTCTTCAGCAGCCTGCCTTGCACCGGCCGGGTGCTGGGGGTGACAGATGGGGGGCAGCTGTCCACAGGAGCAAGGGGGTCCAGCCTGGGGCAGCACGAGAGCCGGGGCAGGCGTCAGAAGAGCTGCCCTGGGGAGAGGCGGGGTGCGGCCTGGTCACCGAGACAGCCACAGGGGCCGCTCCAGCCGGTGACCAGCGACAGAAATCTACAAAGGGCAGTTTAGCCAGAGAGTCTGGGAGACCTCCAGGGGTGGTCCCTGGCCCCCAGAAGCCGGAGTCACGCCCGGGAGGTGGGGGGCTGCCCTTGCTCTCCCGCACACAGCATTTCTCAGCAGGGCAGTGAACGTGGCACCTGGGAGTCCCCGACATCTGCCCACCCCAGGAGACCATGACAGGGGACAGGCCCCGGGGACCGACGGCTGGGGACAGTATCCCCGGGAGGAAGGCACCATATCAGACCACCTGGCCCGTGGATCTCTGCCCCGTCCACGCCATGTGGATGTCTGACTTCCCCGGCTGTAGCCGGGGCCGGGGCACCCTGGGTTAGCTCCCTGGTCCCCCAGCGCCTCCATGCCAGTGGGCACAAGGCCTCAGAGAGACCTGGGTTCTAGTCCTGGCTCAGGGACTGATCCAGATGGCCACGGACTCTCTGGAGCGCTCTCCCGGGAGCCAGGCCGGCGCCGCTTGACCAGGAGAATGAGGTGGAGGCGCTGCTGTCCTTGTCTCTGAGTGGTGGCAGAGGGGCCAGGTCCTGCTCTGGGATCCCGGTGGCCACCCTGGGAAGAAGGCCAAGCACACACCCAGAGCCAGGTGGGGGCCCAGCGCGGCCTCCTTTTGCCCGTCTGGGGTTGCTTCTTTTTCCAGGAACTTCCTTTCCGGAGTGGCTGCAGGGCCAGTGTCCACACCTGAGACAGCAGAGCCCCGGCCCAGCTTTCTCCACTGACCGCCGGCCCTGCAGTGTGCTGGCCTGGGGGCAGCCCACGCCCCAGCAGAACTTCTAGAACCTTCCAGCGCCTCCTCACCCATGGAGAGGAGTTGGGGACCACAGCCCCAAGCAGTCATCTGCCTCCTGTCTCTGCGCCGGGGCTGAGCGTGTCCTCCTCCGGGGCCCCTGTGAGGTCAGACGGGGCCGTGGGACAGCAGCCGCTCATGTGTGGTGAGGGCTGCCTGCCTGGGCGCCTGGCTCCCTCGGCCAGGCTCTGACGGGGGAGGGCCTGTGGCCACACAGCGCTGTGTGAGGGGCTCCGTGTGGGAGTCTGGTGGCCACAGCTGTGTGCGACCAGCGTGGTGACCGCGGAGGGAGAGGAGGGGGCGCAGAGCAGGCTCCACGGGTCCTGCAGAGGAGAAAGGGCCCTGCCCCCACCACGCCGTCCAGCCTCCAGCTCAGACAGACCAGCTACAGTCCCTGACCCTGCCAGTCCCCTGCGCCATGCCCACCAGATGCCCACCAGCACCCGACAATCCCGCTCCCCATTTGCCAGACCGTGTCCCAGCCGCGCCCTCCCAGGTGGGCCCCAGGCCATCAGCCAGCAGCGAGCACACCAGCTCGGACCCCATGTGCCGGCGGCTTTGCCAGGGGGCTGAATGCGCACCTGGTCCCTGCACCCCTGGGTCTAGGCCCCCTCCCTGAGTGGCTGAAGGTGGGGGTTAGGGACTGGGGGTTGTTAATAGGGTGGGACTTGGGGTTCAGCGTTCAGCAGGGTCCCTCAGGCTGCAGGGGCAACCGGGGGGGGGCTGCACACTGGGTAGGGGCTCAGGGGCCCCAGGGAGCCGGAAGCAGCAGCGACCGGCCCCAGCCAGTTGGGCAGTCTGCAGAAGCCGGAATCACACACATACACACACATACATACGCACATACATTCACACACACACACACACACACACACACCCCTAGGGAAGGCAGGCAGGCCGGAAGAAGGCTAAGGAGAAATGATGGGGCAAACAAAGGCCCCCATCCCAGTACAGCCGGACCCTCGGCCCAGTCACAGGCCAGAGGGAGGGGACAGGACAAAGAGGGGACACCCAGGTGTCACACTCAGCTGGGGCCAGGCAGACGCGGGGGCGGGGCAGCGTGTGGGTAACAGATGGTGGAGGGGACTGGAACAGGTGGCTGGGGTGTAGGGCCGGGCACCCCGAGGTCACTGCAAACGGAGGCTCAGGCTGGTCACCAGCTCTGCCCCTCTCCTGTGTGCGGCCTCTCTGTGTCTCAGCCGCTCCTGGCGGGGACTGGGGCCTGCCCCTCCCCAGCCGGGTTAGGAGGCCCCCAGGACAGGGACAACCCTTGCAGCAGCAGGGGCCGGCGTGGGGCGCCCCCTGGGGGTGGGGACCCCGCATCACGGAACAGTTTGCCCGCACGAAGTTTTTTACTAAGGACCCCCCCACACCCCCACCCCGTCCCGGGGCAGATCCGTCCTCCATTCCTGCTACAGGCCTGGAGGCCTCGGACAGCGGCTCTGAGGCTTTGCTGGGAGACACGAGGGCGGCACCCAGAGCGCACCCAGAGCGGCTCCGACACTCGGGGCCGCGCACGCGGAAGGCGCTTCACAAGTGTGCATGGAGCCAAGGGGCAAACTCGTCACTGAGGGCCGCAGAGAGGAGTCGCGCTGGTTAAACAGGTCCTGAGAGGGGCCCTGGCCTGACCGAACAGGTGTCCTTGCAGGGAAGAGGCCAGGGGGCGAGCGCGCTCCCCGCCCCTGCACGCGGACACCTGGAGATGAGCCCTCCCCAGGGCTGGGGTCCTTGTCCAGAACCGCCCTGGGCCCCCTGTCCGCGGTGACGGGTTCCCACCTGAGAAGGATGGGGAGCAGCCTCGGAGGCAGCCAGCGAGCGCGCCTTGCGCAGGCACCGCCCACCTGCACCCTCTTCCCATCCAGCCCCCTGCCAGGGCGCCTGGGATCCGCCGAGGGTGGCCCTGCGCTGTGGCCCTGACCCCACCGGGCGGCTCCTGGGCTGGTCCCCTCCGGGACGCAGCGACAGCGCCCTCTTGAGGCAGAGAGAGGAATCGGCGCCAGGCGGCGCACCTGCCCACGCCCGCTCCGGGACTGTCCCAGCCCACCGAACTGCGAGGACTCCGTTTCCCTCGTTTCCAGGGTGCCCAGTCTGTGGGGGCGTGGTGACGCAACGTGCAGAGCCGGCCTCCGCGGAGGGCGGCACGCGGGTGTGCGCGCGGAAGCGCTTGGAATGCGCCCAGATGGGGCCCGGGCAGCGTTGGCGACCGTGGCCTGCCCGTCCCCCACACAGAGTGGCCAGCGCCTGACCTGGGAGCAGGAGCACCTGGCTCTGGGCCTGCCTGGGCCGCATCCTCTCGGCTCCCACCCAAGCCATGGAAGGCGCTCGCCGGTGAGGCCGTAGGGACCCCAGCCCCTGCCCTGCCTCGGGAGGGAGCTGCCAGGGTCTCCTGCGCCTGGCGAGGGGTAGGCTAGAGCCCTGCTGGAAGGGGGAGGGGCGAGGAGAGGCCCTCGGTCCGAACCCTCGGGAGCCTGGGCACACAGGCACACAGGGCCTCCCCCTCTCTGCCGGACGGGAGCCCAGAGAGCCTGCAGCCCAGCCTGCTGGGGCTAGAATGTTCCGAATCCAACTCTGGATCCCGGGCTGGCAAAGCACTTTACTTCTTCTGATTTTATTTATATTCAAAGTGAGGGGAGAATGAGTCATTCTCTACAGTGTGGGCTGGAAGAAAGCCCCCCCGGGGGGGGGGCTGCGGGGAAGCTGGGGGCCGTCCTGTGAGACTCCTGCCCCACCCCCAGCTGCCTGAGACCTCTCACCCCCATAACCCCTCACCCAGTGACCCCTCATCCCCAGGTGACCTCTCACCCCTGCACCCTTCACTCCCAGAGACCCCTCACCCCCAGCGAGCCCCGGCTGTGCCCCATCTCCCTGGTCAGCCGGGCACCTTTGCAGGACCCTTCTAGCTACTAGGAGTCAGCCACAAGCTGCTGCCCACCAGGTACCTGCGGACAGGCACGGGGCGCACAGTTCCAGCTCCCCCAACACCCTCCCCGCCCCACTCTTGTAGGGGCCCCTGTGGAAGGAGCGGGGAGGTTGCTCCTCACCGCACCTGCGTGATCTTGCTCAGGTATAAACCCTCAGCTCCAAATCCCCTCCCTTTCAAACAAAACCTGAACGCAGACAGAGCAGTACAGCAAGTTCCATCCCGAGCTCCCCAGTGCTCGAGCTGCGGCCCAGTCCCCCCGGGAAGGGGCCCCGGGCACCCCCAGGCAGGGGCGGAGGCGGGGCAGGGAGGAAGCGGCTCCGAGCCTCTGCCTCCCGGGGTCTGGAGAGGCGCGCCCCCACCTCGGTTCCCAGGGCGGAGCCTGCTCTCATCCCGCCCTCCAGGCAGCCCTGTCTGGGCTGTGTCTCCCACTTCATCCCACACCACCCCACTCACCTGAGCCAGCCAGGGACTGGATCTGCTGCCCGTCTCCCCTCCCACCCCCACCATCTGCCACCTGCTCCCAGCCTCTTCCTGGGTCACAATCCTCTTTCTCTGTGTGGCCCAGATGGGGACAGGTTCCACCCCCCCATTTGCATATTTACCCACTGTGCACCCCCCACCCATCTGTCCACCTGCTCACCCATCAACCCATTGTGCATCCACCCATCCATCAATACTCCATTCAGCCAACCATTGCCCACCCCCACCCTGCCTATCAACCTGACTCATTCTTTCCTTTTTTTTTTTTTTTTTTTTTAGTATTTGACAGATTCAGTATGGCCTGTAGATACAACTCTAAGAACATAATATTTTATTTTATTTCTGTACTGAGCTGAGGAAAAGAACCCATGAAACTCGCTCTGGCAACCACCCGCCCTCCGAGACTGGCAGCACACGTCCAGCGCTCGTTACTCTGTGCTTGGATGTTGGCCTTGCTGACGGGGGGGGGGGGGGGGGGTCTGTCTCGTTCTTTCTTTCCCTGCGTGCCCTGGTCACCCGCTGTGTGTCTGGCCTGCTCCCTGCTCCTGGCGCTGGTGAAACAGGTGAGCAAGAAAGGGCAGAGCCCTGCAGCCCAGAGAGAGGAAATGCACATAAATCACAGGAGGGGCACGGGCGTCCAGGCCGCGCTGGCCGAGAGGCGGCAGCCACACAGATGTGCTGGGGGCTCCGGGTCGCAACTGGACTTCAGCTAATGCAGGGGAGGCCGTTTCCTGGGTGGTGGGCGGGACCGGAAACGCAGCACGGAGATCACAGGTGCAGATGTGATAGCGCAGGCGTGACCACCCTGGACTAGCAGGTGCACAGGTGACCACC
>CM027404.1:144667426-144772426 GCA_015711505.1 Sylvilagus bachmani | reverse complement strand
TGAGGCACAGGTAACCTACATGGTAGCAGGTGGGTATTGGGGTTCCTTCCAGAGAGAGGAACCAGCAGGTGTGTAGTCCATGGGAGAGAGAAGCCAGGACTTCCAGAAGGAGTCCGTAGGGAAGGCTGGACGGGGTGTGGGTGGCAGAGTCGCTGCCCGGCTGCTGCAGGGAGGTGCCGAGCCAGGTGCCCCCAGGGCGGGCTGCCATGGGTGCCCCGGGGCGGGGGCCTGGCCCACCTCCCGGCTCCTGCGGTGGCAGAGCAGCCCAGCAGCCGGCCACTGATCTTTCTTCCCCTGAATTGCATTTCCCAAAAAGGCAGATCCAGGTCCTCGTCCCAGCAGTTCCTGGAACAGTGGCTGACTGGGAAGAGGTCCTTGCCCAAGGTAAGGATCTGCGGGTGACGTCATCAGGGAGTCAGGGTGACACTGACCCTTGATGACAGGTGCACTGATAAAAAGCTGGAGGACACCGTGAAGGCCAAGGACACCAGGGCACCGGGCGCTGGGCAAGACAGGAAGGGTCCTCCCCTCGAGCCACCAGAGGGAGGTGGCCCTGGCACGCCCCGTCTCAGGCTGCTGCCCAGTTTGTGGTCATTGGCTTCTGTGGCTGTCGGGGATGTATCATGATTACCAGGGCCCGCTCCAGGGTGGGCAGCGGTGAGCGAGTGACAGGAACGAGGGCTCCTGGCCGCCCCTGCACTTCTTTCTCCCACGTGACTCTCTCTGGAGGAATCACCGGGCTCAGGAGGCTGGGGGCTGGGACAGCACGTGAGGACCACTGAGCGGGGGCAGGTGCACCCACAGCCGAGCCATGCGGGCTTTCCCGCGGGGCAGGCGGGCATGCGCCTCAGACCTGCGGGCCTCAAGGGGAAGCAATCAGGGTGAAAGTGTGGCCTGCGGTCGGCGGTCAGGCTGGGAGGAAGTGGGGAAGGCAGGGCTGCCGGGCTCCCATGACCCTGGGGCACCTTGCTTCCTGGCAAGCCACCAGCAGAAGAGTGTTTGCCGTGCCGATAAAGTAGCAGTCTGGGCCTGGCACTGTGGCGTAGCAGGTAAAGCTGCCACCTGCAGAGCCAGCATCCCATATGGTCGCCAGTTCTAGTCCTAGCTGCTCCTCTTCCCATCCAGCTCTCTGCTATGGCCTGGGAAAGCAGTAGAAGATGGCCCAAGTCCTTGGGGCCCTGCACCCACAGGGGAGACAAGGAAGAAGCTCCTGGCTCCTGGCTTTGGATCGGCCCAGGTCCAGTCTTTGAGGCCATTTGGGGACTGAACTAGCAGATGGAAGACACCTCTCTCTCTTTCTCTCTCTCTGCCTCTGTAACTCAACCTTTCAAATAAATAAATAAATGTTAAAAAAATAAATAAATAAAAAGAAGCAGTCGGCAACCGCCTCCCCCAGCCCCCACTCGCATAGACCCCCCCCCCTCCCCGAGCCCTGTACCTGTCCTGGCATTTTTTTTCCTCAGAGGGAATCCCTTGTTACGTAAGCCTCAGCTCCCAATACCCAGAATCCCCCCATTAACACCAGGGCCACAGGGGTGACGCCGTGTGGAGGTTTCCCGCATTGGCCGCCATCGCTTCTTCACACAGTCTGCCATGCATCCACCCAAGCTGGGCCCTGAGTCTGTTCCCACAGGCCAGGAAGCAGTTAAAGTGGGTCCGGCCTTGGGGCGGGCGGGGTTGGCTCTTCCTGGAACTCCTGGCCCCCCAGCCAAGGAGATGACCTCCCATGTGAGTCCCAAGGACGTGTGGGAGTCCCCACTGGCCAGTGGGAGGGCAGCCTGGGCAGCGCGGGGCACTCGGGCACTCCCAGACGGCCTAGGCTGCCCACCCAGGGGGCTGCTGAGCAGAAAAGAACCGAGAGGGAACCAGCGGAGCCTGGCTGGGGTCAGGATGGGGTCAGACAAGAGAGCCCTCAGGGGCGGTGCCGGTTACACAGCGTCAGACTTGCTGCTGAGAGCATGGGAAACCCCCGGGCACACGCGGAGCCAGCAGAGCAGGGCCCTGGCTGCTACCTGCCCAGTGCAGCTTCCCCCCGCACTCTGCGCCCCCCGATCGTCCCCTCTGCCACCTCTAACTCCACGCGTACCCATCGCCACATCCCCCAGAGGACACCTGCTGTCCTCACCCCAGACCCTGCTAATGGGCCCTCCCCCCAGTCCCTGCCCCACCTCACGCCAAGCCCCCGAGCTCCGCTCGTCCCCCTGGCTGCCCAAAGTGTCCACAGATTTAGGCAGCTGCTGGAGGACAGCCACTGCCCCGCGTGCAGCAACCGCCACGCTTTTGGTTCCGGGTTCCACCTGGGCCTTGCACTCTCGGCTTTGGGGCCCCAGCTCCCTGAGGGGGCCCTGGCCAGCTGCCCCGTCCACTCTTGGCACCTAGAGGCAGTCCCCACCATGCTCCACAGCCCCCGCCAGGCCCTGGTCGGGGTCCAGGGAGGGCAGGGTGGCCCAGATGAAGTCCCCGGATGCTCCTTCTGCTGTTCGGCCGCCCGCTGCGCATGAGCAGCCATCTCCCTGGGAGCCTCCTCTCCTCTCACTTCCGTAGCTGCCCCGCAGGACCGGGGCTTGGAGAGAGGAGTCAGGCGGAGGCCTAGAACGGGTCCTGCAGAGCACTGAGCTCAAGACCGCAAGGACAGGTGGGCAGAGGGAGCCCACGGCGCAGCGTGGGAGTGCCGCCGCCTGGTGTGCCGCGAAGGCATGCCGCTGACTCCTGGCGCACGTGCGCGTGCTAATCCTTCGTGGTGCGCGTGGGAGCCTGGGCATCTGCTGGGCTGGCCTTCACTCCTCCATGACCACTGGACTCTGTGCACACAGGGCGCCGGGAGCAGCTGGAGTGAGCCCTCTGAGGGCAGTTAAGCAGGCGGTGTCTGGGAGCCAGGCCCCTTGGGGGTGAAGGCGCTCACTCGGCTTCTGCTTCATCCGGGCCGCTGGCCAGATGGCCCTGGACACCGCCCTCCGCCCAGCACGTGCCCTGTTTTTCGTGACTTATTTTTATTTACTCATTTGAAAGGCAAAGTTGGAGAGAGAGAGTGTGGGAGGGGAGAGAGACCTTCTTCCTGCTGGTCCACTGCCCACACGGCTGCAACAGCCAAAGCTGAGCCCGTCTGCAGCCAGGGCCAGGGCCAGGGCCAGGAGCCAGGAGCCAGGAGCCAGGAGCCAGGAGCCAGGGCCAGGGCCAGGAGCCCCGATGTGAGGGACAGGAAGCCAAGCACTGGAGCCATCCTCTGTGGCTTCCCAGGTACACCAGCCGAGAGCTGGGTCAGGAGCAGAGGAGCCAGGACGGGGACCAGCGCCCTGACATGGGATGGGAGTGTCCCAGCCGCGGCTCAGCCCTCGGGGCCCCGGCCCCCCCAGCCTGCTTTCACGCGTGTAGAAGGGGAGCTTCATTGCGGTGCCTGCTCCCAAGGTCAAGATGGAGGAGAGAACTCGTGCCAGGGGCTGAGCGCGGCTCCTGACAGAGGTTATAGCTTCTGCAGCAAAGCTGCTGTGGCACAAAAGGCCGCCCCTGGGAACCCAAGCCCGGAAGGGTTAACCGGATCCAGGCCTTTGATGAAAACGCAGGCGAATCTGTGCTGCTGGGGAAGGTGGGCTCCTGAGAGAGGGGTGGGCTTGGGCAGGGAGCGCCATCCAGGGGAGGCGGCTGGACTCCGCGTTCCTTCCCCTGGGGACGGTCTCAATCTCCCTCGACTAAAACCTACCATGGCCCTTTGCTTCCGTCCTGACGCCTCCGTCACACTGGGGCAGAGAAACGTGCACTTTAAAGGACTGCACGTGCACCCACTGTTCACTCTCGTGCCACTTAAATGTCGCCTCCTCGGTGCGCAGGAGCTCGGCGGAGCGGCATGTGGAGGGTTTGGCCTCCCAGATGGTCGCGCTCTGGGCTGGCGAGCTCCTGTCTGGCTTCCTCGGCTGTTGTCACGGAGCTGCCGTTGCCATGGCACCTGTGTGTGCGAGGGAGCTTCTGCAACACTCCTCCGGAGCCTCGGAACAAGCGGTGGGAGAGCAGGGAGGGGCCCGCAGAGCGTGGGCGAGAGCGTGCGCCACTGGAGGCCTGGGGAACGGCAGCGAGGCTGGGCTATGGCTAAACCAGAGAGGAGGTGGTTTCGGGTACCCGGAAATCCTCAGCTGCACAGGCTGGGGCATGGGGTCAGAGGGAGGGTCTTGCACCCTGCCTCCACCTCGCTCTTCCCCCTGCCCCGCCCAGACACGCAAGCAGTTCCCCGCAGGACAGCTCAGGTGATGTTTTTTGAACAAATTACATCCCTCCTCATTCAAGATGCTTTAGTGGCCTCCAATCACCTTCAAGGAGACCCTAAACCCCCTCCCCGCCTGCAGGGCACCACGTGACCCCGACTCCATCTTCTGCTCTTGTTCCGACTCTGGCTCGGGGGACCTTCCTTCCACCGTCCCTGTGCGGCGAGCTCACCTCCACCTCCCGGCCTTTGCACTGGCCGGCCGTCCTCCTCGGGAGGCTCCTCCTCGTCACTCAGCTCAAGGGCTCAGTGTCAGCTCCTCGAAGAGCTGCCCTCCCCATGTCCAGTGCTCAGGCCCCCTCCCTCCGTCCACTCCATCCCCTCCCTGCCACGCTCTGCTCCAACCTGTGGCTTGCTGTCTGCGTCTCCCCCAGAGCGTGGGGCCAGGTAGGTGGAGGTTTGCTGGGTCCGTTAACACCTGACTCCGTGGAAGTCACTCAGCTGCTGTTCGTCACTGGATTCTGAATGAGTGCATGGGTGGATGAATGGGTGGCCACCACTCCGCGACTCAGGCTCTCCTCTTCTCAGAGCCTCGCCCCTTAACGCTGTGGAATGAGCAAGGCACAGGGGCCCAGGTGGGCTCACCCAGTCCCTGGAGGAGGCGCAGCCAGTGCCTGGGAAGCCCCCTCTCCAGGGAGGCTTCGTTCTGGGGGTGAGCACTTTGGTGCTCATTAGTCGAACTCCTCGCACTATGGCAGCTAAAAGGAGCCTTCTAGAATTCTGACCTTATTCTTGGTAGCAGACGTCGAATTGTAATAAGCTTCTGTGGGCTGGAGACCGTCCCCAGCACCTCTTGGGACATGTCCAGCAAGTCCATGTCCTGCACTCCAGAGCCGTGCCTGCTCTGTGCCCCTGCCCAGACTTCAGCCGTGTGCTGTGCCAGGACCAGGCTGACCGGACCTGGACAACCGGGACACCCACATCTGCGGGAACTCAGCGGGGTGCTCAGACTCGGGCGGGGCTGGGCAGGATCCGGGAAGCACCCCCAGGCAGCATCACTCACCCGCTGGCCGGGGTGGGGTCCCCAACAGAGGACCAGGTTCCCAGAAGTTGGTAAAGGAAAATTGTAAGCACAAAATCGTGCTCCTGTGTTCAGGTCCAAGGGCAGGCGTGGAGTGGAGGGATGGAGGCTGCAGGAGGCCAGCGTGGCCAAGGGAGGCAGCGGCTGCCGGGGAAGGGTGGTCTGGGCTCAAGCTGAGCGCGGGGCAGAAACGACCTCCCAGGCTCACAGGGCGCCCGCTTCTTCTGGCTGCTGGCTGATTGCTCCCCCTGCACCGTCTTGTTCAGTCCTCGCCTCGATTCTGAGAGGTGGATGTCTCGGCTATCTCCTCTGTGACAGAAAAATCGAGACGGCCAAGGGCACCCGCATTCCAGCCCGACTTCCATCCACGCCATCAACAGGCCGTCCCCAGACCACAGCCTAAGTAGTGCTGCTCACACGGTCCCTGATTGACGATGTCTGGACTCAGGACTTTTTGGACTTCAGAGTGGGACAAAAGAGCCGCGGGTCCAGTGGAAACTGTACTTCTCGTTCTGAGCTTTGCTCTTCCCTGGGTGTGGAATCCGGCACGACCCATGCCCGGGTGCTGGGCAGGGCAGGCGGCCAGCGTCATGGCCACCATCCCTCTCAGGATGCTGTGTTGCTGAGCTACGATGTTCCATGTTCCAGCGTCGGGAGGAGCAGGTGCATTCCCCGTGCACTGTGCGTGAATGGAGAGGGGACCTCACGGGAAGTCAGGGATGAGCAAGGCACGATCCGGCTTGAGAGGAATCTCCGACCTGGTGCCGACAGCAGGACACGTGAGGCTGTGGGGGTGGACAGTGGCCGGCTCAGCCCGTGCCCTTCAGCTGCAGGGTGCAGGGCTGGGAAGGCAGAGGGAACCCACGCAGCCACGTGCGGGTTGCCCTGGGACTCTCCACTCTGCTCGGGCTCAGGTCCAGGCAGGTCTGGACCTCCGCCCGCAGACGGCTGACACACTTGGAAGGTCTGCTCGGCTTCACAGTCTGGCTTCTCCACACGCCATGCTCAGGGCTCCCCCTGGCTCCTGGGTGCTGCCCCAGCCCAGCCCTCATCTCCCCGGGTCATGGTCTGCAAGGCGGGATAGACAAAATACTGGAGCACACAGGGTCGCGGGCAGGGCTCCGGGCTGCGAGCAAGTTGGTCACCACAGAGGCCAGCCACACACCCTGGGCTGGTGGGGACCCCCCAACTGCAGGGTGACCTGCTGGGGAGAGCAGAATGGGTCCCTGCAGCCCCAGGGGAGCTTGAGGAGGCGCCTGCTTGCCCAGCCTCCTTTGCAGCTCTGCATGGTCATGTGACCCAGTCCTCACTAAGTGCCTGAGCAGAGGCCGCAGGGGCTTCTGGGAAGCACCCTCCCTTCTGTGCAGAGGTCACCTTCTGGAGGCAGCCTATGGACTGGAGTGATGCACCTTTTTAAAATCGTTGACGCACGGCGGGGAGCCTCTGCCTGCGATGGCAGCATCCCATAGGGGCACCAGTTTGTGTCCCGGGTGCTCCACTTCCCATCCAGCTCCCTGCTAATATGCCTGGGAAAGCAGCAGAAGATGGTCCAAGTGCTTGGGCCCCTGCACCCACATGGGAGACCCAGATGGAGTTCCAGGCTCCTGGCTCTGGCCTGTCCCAGTCCTGGCCATTGTGGCCATTTGTGGAGTGAATCAGGAAATGGTAGATCTCTCTGTCTGTCTGTCCCTCTCTCTGTCATTCTGCCTTTCAAATAAATAAAAGAAATCTTAAAACAATAAATAGTGAATAAGAAAAGCTGAGAGAGAGCTCGTCTAGATTTACAGGGCACGGTGGGAGGGCAAGGATGGCTGCCCCCGGAGTGGAGAGCACAAAGCGTCGTGTTCCATCGCTGGGCTGGCTCCCCAGGTGGGGCTGGGAGCAGCCTGTGCCCCCGGGCTTGGTGGGGGACAGAGGACAGGCGAGCTCCCTGTGGGCCCCCTGAAGCTCCTGTCACACGCGCTGCGTGCCTCCAGCGTCTCCTAATCCCACACTCACCTTCCAGGAATTGTCCAAAGTCAGCGTTCCAGGAAGACAGCTTCCCAGCTCACCTTTGCCCCACCGTCGGGGCGGGGACTGGGGCCAGCAGGGCCCTGACTCTGAGGGCGCCATGCAGCCTGGCTCCACCTCAGCATGCACGTTCTCCTGCCCGTGGATCAAACCCAGCAAGACCCGACAGTGGCACCGGAAGTGCAGATGGAAGAAGCCTCTATAGGCGCCCTTGTGTGACCGCTGCCCGACATGAAGCTGATGGCTGGGTGCCTCACTGGACCTGCCACCTAATTTGTGAGCAGAGGGCCAGATTTCTACCTCTCGGCTCTCAAAGACAGGCAGGCCATCATACCCGGGATCCGGATCCAATGTGCCAGGGTAACAGCTGGGGCCCTCCTGTGGGCAGGGATCTGTGCCGAGCGCTAGAGGCAGTTAAAGGAGGGGGAAGCGAGTCCTGCTTGGATGAATTCGTGAGCGAACACAAGCGAGGGGACACCCTCCGAGGGGCGGGTCGGTGGGCGATGCTGCTGGGTGGACGCACAGTGCACTTAGCAAACTGACGGCTATGACACCGCTAGGCGGCTCCATCCGAGGGGACCACCCGTGGACACGGCGTCTTTGACAGCCGCATGTGACAGCAGTGATGGAGCGAGTTTCTGCTGGACACCGTGTTTACTCTACGTACTCTTCCGAAGGACCGCAGGGCAGCGTGCGTGCGGCCGCAGTAACAGAGCAGCGAGACGAGATCACCACCTCCAAGGAACTTTGCAGAGCTGGGCACCAGGCCTTTCCCCTCTGCCCGCAGACTGGTGGCCTGAGGCTCACAAGGCGACAGCCCCATGTCTGCGCCCAGGCTGCACTGTGGTGTAGCGTGTAAAACTGCCGCCTGCAGGGCTGGCATCCCATATGGGTGCTGGTTCAAGTTCCAGCTGCTCCACTTCCCATCCAGCTCCCTGCTAGTGTGCTGGGAAGGTAAAAGAAGATGGCTCCCTGCACCCGTGTGGGAGACCCAGAAGGGGCTCCTGGCTCCGGCCTGGCCCAGCTCTGCCCTTGCAGTCATTAGGGGAGTGAACCAGCAGATGGAAGACTCTCTCTCTCTCCCTCTCTCTCCCCCTGCCTCTACCTCTCTATAACTCTGTCTTTCAAATAAATAAATAAATCCTTTTTTAAGGAAAAGACTGTGATGTTCATTTTAGGGAAAAATGCTATTTTTAATTATTTGAAAGGCAGAGTGACAGAGAGAGACATAGATCTTTCACCCACTGGTTCACTCCAAAAATGGCCACAATGGTCAGGGCTGTGCCAGGATGAAGCTAGGAGCCTGGAACTCCATCTGTCTCCCGTGTACGTGCAGGGCCCAGGCACTTGGCCATCTTCTGCTGCTTTCCCAGGTGCGTTAGCAGGGAGCTGGATCAGAAGTAGGGGACGCTGATAGCGCAAGAGGCGGCTTAACCCACTGCCCCCAAAGCGTAAATCTTTACATGGGCACGGGACATACTGCGCAAAATGAGGCTGTGTGGATAATGGAGAAGGCAGGAATGGACTTTGGGGAAGAGAGCAGCCATCCCAGCCCAGCTAAGCCCTGAATACAACGCTCCCCTTACGAATGGAGTTGACCACGAGGTCGCTTGCTGAGATCAACGCGCCGGAGCTTGGAACTGAATCGGAATGATTCAGAACCTGTGCTCGTCGTGCTGTGGATTTGGTTCGGATAACACACGCACAGAACACGCATCAGCACAGTCGGCTGCACGTAGGCGCGCAACCCTGGCAAAGCTGTGACTTGCACTGCCCGGTCCCAGAGTGCTGTCAGGGCCGGCATCCGTGGCGATTCCGAGCCATGTACGTCCTTTTCCTGTGTTTGTCACATACCAGAAAGGTGACACGAGTTTACCGCCGTCTCCCTCTCCCTCTCCCTCTGCCCTGGGGCCTGGTAGCTGCTGTGTGGCTGGTGCTCACTCCCTTCCCCAAGCCCCCGCCGCTTCTCCTCTCCGCGTCTCCACTCCGCCTGACTGGGAAGTCCTGGAGGGCTGGGGATCAGGACAGCGAACGTGGGCCTAGTCCCAGTTCTCTGGGCAGTGGGGGAGGCAGTCCGCAGCTCCGTCCCTAAGGCGGCACTTTTGGCCTTACTACTCCACATAAATCTTGTGCGCATGTGTGACAGTATGGCGTATTAAAGCCCCTGTAGATGACGACCCGGAAGTCAATACTGCTGACTTAACACTGAAGCAATCTGCGTGCACGTGACAGCCGTGTGCATGTGTGTGTGACACGTATGCTTGCCCACCATGAGCTCAGTCTCCCAGTCACATGGGCGCTTGACACGCAGGTGCACACTGCCGAGCAGTGCCAGATGGAGATAGATCAATTCCCTCCCGGGTGACCCTCATCCGGGGATGGGCGTCACGATGCCATTCGAAGGAGGGGCTCAAGAGCTTCCGTGGGGTCCACGCCCGGGGCTACTCCAGCCCGTGCCCTCTGGCCCCGGGGACAGCTGGTTCCCCTGGGCTGCTGCACTGCCTCGTGAGGGGGGAGGAGGGCAGCGGGGGGTGGCTGGGGTCATGGCTGGGGTTGTGCAGGGCCTGTCTCCCTGATTGGTGCTTCCTGGAGGTGAGTGCTCTCTAACCACCCCCAGGCCCGTCCTCACCCCACTGCCCTGTGCTCCCTAACCACCCCCAGGCCCATCCTCACCCCACTGCTCTCTGCTCCCCACCCCCAGGCCCGTCCTCACCCCACTGCTCTCTGCTCCCCCCAGCCCTTCCTCAGCCCACTTCTCTGTGCTCTCTGGGTCCCCGGGTTCCCAGGCGGGGGCCTGAGAGAGGCAGGGAAGGGCTAGGCTGGGCATCGGGGCAGCCGCCTTCGTCCCTGCAGGCTCCCGGTTACTCAGCAACTCCAGGGCTGCCTGGGAGCCGGGCCTCACTACAGCCTCCTCCACCGCCTGCTTCTTGGAGGCTTCCCCTGGTGTCTGCACAGCTCACCGGCCCCTCCCCCCCGGGCTTGCTCTCTGCGCACCCCCTTAGCTCTAGCTCCCACCGTCCCCTCCGAGACTCCCCCACGTCCCCAAGCCCAGTTCCTGAGACAGATCAGTCGGCCAGCTAATCTACCCGGCTTGGGCAGCTTCTCTGGTGTGCCCAGGGCATCAGCCACAGCCGTGGGCTTGGCTCCGAGGCTGGACTGACCACCCAAGCCTGCTGGTGCCAGCAGGGGCTCTGGTGTGGTCCGGGCCATCCTGCCTGAGGAACACCAGGTTCCTGCAGCAGGTGCTGTGGGTGCCGCGTGCGCCTCTGCTGCCTGCAGGATCCCCCGCCCCTGGAATCAGGAGCCGCAGCAGGCACTGAACTCGGGCATCGGGCACTCGGTGTGGGATGCGGGTATCCCTGCCGGCATCTGCACACCTGGGCCAAACACCTGCCCCTACACTGCTTACTTTTTTAAAAGATGCATGCAGGGCCAATGCTGTGGTGTAGCGGGTAAAGCCGCTGCCTGCAGGGCCAGCATTCCCTGTGGTGCTGGTTCAAGTCCCGGTTGCCCTACTTCCTATCCAGCTCTCTGCTGTGGCCTGGGAAAGCAGTAGAAGGTGGCGCGCTCTCTCTTTCTCTCTCTCTCTCTCTCTTTCTCTCTCTTTCTGCCTCTCCTTCTCTGTGTAGCTCTGACTTTCAAATAAATAATTATTTAAAAATAAAATGAAATGTGTATGTGTATTCATTTATTTATTTGAAAGACAGAGCAATAGAGAGAGGGGGGGAGAGGGAGAGAGAGAGAGGGAGGGAGGGAGAGAGGGAGGGTCCGTCCCCTGGTTAAATTCCCAAATAACCACCACCACAAGGGCTGGGCCAGGCTGAGGCCAGGAACCAGGCATTCCCTCCCGGCCTCCCGGCCTCCCAGCCTCCCGGCCTCCCACGTGAGTTGCAGGGGCCCCTGCTAAGGTGCCTGGGAAAGCAGTGGAGGACGACTCGAGGGTTTGGGCTCCTGTGCCCACATGGGAGACCTGGAGGAGGCTCCTGGCTCCTGGCTTCAGCGTTACCCAGCGCTGGCTGCTGCAGCCATCTGGGGAGTGAACCAGCAGATGGAAGACCTCTCTCTCTGTAACTCTGCCTTTCAAATAAATAAATCTTAAAAAATTTTAAATTTCACTTTAAAAACAAAAAACTGAAACAAAAGACAGAAGGCTCCCAGGGAGCTGTGCCCTCTGTGGACAGCGCAGAGCAGAGTTTTTGGTCGTGGGTCTTCAGGGCTACGCCCGTCACACGCAGTCAGCTCCGTCATTTGTGGCGCTCCCGCTGGGGTGGGTGCGGGATAGAAGCCACATTCACGCCGTGGTGACGGCAGCCCCACGGCACAACCTCAGCGCCCAGCGAGGTTGGTGCCTCACCACGGCCACCGCAGACCCTGCAGGGGGCAGGTCAGGAAGAGGCAGGTGACAGGGTCGGTGCTCCACTGGCACAGCAGGTTCCATCTACAGAAGGCAGGTTCACAGTTAAGTTGTTCAGAACCGGAGCCTGGCAGCAGAGCACGAAGCCCCGATCAGAGGTCTCCGTTCTGAGTGCGGGGCCCTCTGCGTCTGCACTGGCCGCACGCCCAGGAAACCCGCCCAGCAGCCACCGTCTGCGGGCCTGGGCCTGCCGCTTCCTGCAGGGGTGGCCCTGCCCTTCCGACGCAGTGGCAGCATGGGCTGGGGCCAGGCCAGCGTCCGAGGGCTCATCCAGGACACTCCGGCAGCCTGCCTCTCCTTGGGCTCTGCTGGCCCCAGAGGACACCTGGGAAGCCCTAGATCCTCACAGAAACGTTCCCTGGTCCACCTCGCCCCCCCACCCACCAATAGTGTGGGGCCAACCATGACGGCCGGGCTCCACCACCGGCTGCCGCTGCAGGCCAGCTGGCCCCTTGTACCCAGATGGCCACACTAGGACTGCAAGTTCAAGGCCACAGGGCTGGAAAGTGGCCGAGTGGGCCGCAGCCTGGCGCTGTGGACACGACAGCTGTGCCCCTCAGGGTCCCCTCCCCCGCCCGGCTTCCTCCCCTGCTGGGCGGCTGCTGTTTGCCCCTTGCCATCTGTGCCACCACGACACTCACATGAACGATTCAGGAAAGCAGCAGCCGGCGCTCCTGAGCCACGCCTCCCTGGACGTGAAGACCTCCCTGGACCAAGCCTCCCCTGGGCACAGGGCAGTCCCTGGCCGGCTGCTGGGGCGTGACCAGCCTGTCTTGGGTCAGGAGCTGCATCTGTGCCCTCTCCTCTTTCCACATGTTCCTTAAGTTTGCTGGAGTGGCTCCTGCATTCTGGGGTCCCGTTAGCAATTCCTGCCTCCGGGCATACAGGTCGGAGGCTCCTGCATTCTGGGGTCCCGTTAGCAATTCCTGCCTCCGGGCATACAGGTCGGAGGCGAGCTGCCCACACACTCCCCGGCGCCCTCTGGGGCCTTCCCCAGGCCCTGCTCACGGCCACCACGGTCCACAGTGAAGGGAGGGTTGGCAGGCCCTCAGGCTTCGGGAAGCACAACCTCCTTATCTGCTTCCTCCCAGCCGCTGCTCTGTCTCAAAATAGGAACGCAAGACTCACAGGTTTTTCAGGCCAACAGGCATCCAGGAGCAGACGTCTGAGATGCAGCGCAGAGCGGGGGCTCAGGAGCCGGGTCCCCGGGGTTCAAACCCTGGCTCTGCCACCTGCTAGCTGTGAGCCCTCAGGGCCTCAGTGCCCTCATCTGCAAAATGGGCTGCTGGTGTTAGCTATGTCATAGGGTGAGGTTTGCATGGGGCCAGATTGGAGAGCGCTTAGAAGTGGGCCCAGCAGTGTGGTGTTACACGAGCGTGTGTTAACAGACACCCTCGTCTCTCCCTCCCGACGCCGGGACACCATCAGCAAGACTCTGGGGACCCGAATTCCAGCATCCTCACCCGTGAGGCTGACTCCGGGAAGGCTCGACCCACCGCCACCGTATATCCCAGTAAGAATTAGGCGTGGCCCTGACCCAGGGACTGACCCGTGAGAGAGCAGAGCAGACCCACAAGGGAAGGGGGAGACCGAGGTGCTGGGCGCGGACTCCCAACCTCACTGCTCCCCCACCAAGGATGCTGCACCCCTCAAGAGAGGGAGAGGCTGCAGCCCTCCCGGCTCCTCTTTCAGGCCTGGCGTGGGGGGGGGGGCACACGGAGCAAGGACCCCTACTGGTTGTGGGCCCTCGGTGTCCCCATGGCTCTCTTCTCAGCCGTCTCAGGAGGCAGTCTCACTGCCCTAGCAATAAGACCATGGGACTCAGCCAAGGTCAGAGGCCACAGAGCCCGACCTGGCGCTGGTCAGCCAGGCTCCGGGAAGAAAAAGCCGAATTTGGGGGTGGGTGGTGGTGGGGGGGGGCTCCTATCTAAAAAGACAACATGCCTGGGCCAGGACGCCGTCAGGAATTTGTGGGGATGGTGTGGGCGTTGTTACTGTTCCCCTGCTGTCTCTGAGTTACACTGGGGCACCTGCTGGGGAGGGTGTGATCTCGAACGCAGGGCCCTGCTAAAGGGAACAGCCCGAAGACAGCGGGACTGAGGGCCAGGGGCCCAGAACCCTCTGCCTCTGAGAGCCAGCGTGGTGCGACTGCGGCTGGACCGAGGGGAGCAGCAGGAAGAGCAGACCAAAGAGTAAGGACCCCCAGGATCTGCCAGGCGGACACAGCGGCTTGGCAGGTGGGCGGGCTCAGGGGCACGCCCCCCCCAACGAGGGACCAGCAAGCCTCCCCGCCGTGAGTGTGACCGCAGAGACAGACTCCAGCTGCCCTCAGCACAGAAGGGACGTGTCGGGCAGGCACGGGCTATCTGAAAGGAGAAGCCAGGAGCCAGGCCTCAGGTGGGTGGCAGCCCTGCAGTTCCCCGTGGGCCTGGCTTTGGGACTGTCCCGAAGGTGGGGGGACGTCTGGGCTTGGGGCACGGCTTGGGCAGAGCAGAAGGCCCGGGAAGCAGTCTGGCCGGTTGGTCTAGATAAAGAAGCAGCAGATGATGGGGTAAGACAGGAGGACCGGGCTGGGGCCACCCCTCCTCACCCCCAAGGCAGGCAGCTTGAGGGCCTGACCCCTTGCGCTGGCTCGCTGCTCCCCCGGCAGCCAGAGCCCAATGACCCTGCTTCTTGGCCCTCCCACGGCACCTGGCCCAGCACCGTGCACACAGTAGGCACTTGGCGAGGGCCTGCTGCTTGGCCTACTGACTGGGAGGAGGCTGCGAGGAGAGACTGCCCCCGGTTTTCCAGCCTCTCGCGTCCTCGGGACAGCACGGGGGTGGCACCTGCTGTCTGCCTCCTACCCACACCTGTGTTGATCCGGATAATTCTCAACTTGGCGTTTCAGCGAAAGGAAAGAGATGGGGCTGGCACATCCCCCCACCCTCTCCCCAGCAGGTGGACGCCAGGGTGATGTCTGGGCTTTGGGGCAGAGCCGTGGGCGTCGCCCGACCCGCGACTTCCTGTGCCTGTGGCCCCTGCTGGCAGCCTTCCTACTGGATGCCCTTGTCAAGGGAGCTGTCGCCAGGCCAGAGGAGCCGGGGCTCTGGGGTCCCGACACGAACCGCTGGCTGGTCTGTGACCAGTGCCGCTGGAGCTCAGGGAATCTCCCACGAATGTTGTAAAAGGGGTCGAGTGATTCCTTGCTTGGACAGCACTGCCGGCCTTGCAGTGTGGCAAGCGAGACCCCCCCCCAAGGGCCTGTCTCGGAGCCGCCTGCGGGACCTGAGAGGCTGCCCTGGGCTGCACACCACTCCTCTGTGGATTCCCTGTCCTCAGATACAGACGGGGAAGGCCAGGCAGGCGGGGGACCCAGAGGTGCTCCGGTGGGGGAGGCGCCCGGTTCTTGACCCCAGGCGGAGGGGAACCTGCCAGAGAGCAGCTGCCGCGTGGGGGCTGGCCCTGGGCCCAGCCCGCTTCCCGCCCCGGAGGCACGCGGTCTCCGCCCTGCTGAGTCACCTGGGTTTTTTCCAGGTGCAGCTGGTAATTACCAACCGCAGCAAACCCAGAACTCAGCTCCTGGGGAGGGGCGCTGGGTGCCCAGTTTAGAAGCGTCTCTAAGTCCTCAAAGCCCATTTCCAGAAGGTTCTGAAGCCCTGGCGTTCTCTTGCACGTGCTGGGTGAATTAGACCCTGAAGCGAGGGGACCCGCAGCTGGCACATGCGCGTGGCCGACTCCTGCGCCCAGGATGGGCGCCAGCCCCTCCTCCCTCTGACAGTCCTGTGGGGTCCTCGGTTATCAAGTGCTTTGTTTCTCATCCCGGTGGGGTGGCAGCCCCAGGGAAGCCTTCATCAGGCCGTTGGCTAACGTGGACCAGGACCCAGTTATGCATTCTTAGCTGGGTCCCGCCCAAAGCCCCAGGCTGCCCTCGTGCCTCCGTCCAGAGCCCTGGCCTGCCCACGTGCCTCCGGGAACGGTCGCCAGGTGCCGCACGCAGTCATTTTCCCGGCTCTGCACCGTCACTCGGTCACGGGCGTGCCCACACCCACGTTGTCAGAAACACCGGGTTCCGTGCACGGTGTTCCAGCTCCAGGGCACGGGGGACCCAGGAAGACCGTGCAGGTGACTCAGAGACAACGTGGAAGACCCCGCCTGGGGGAGGGAGAAGGGAGGGGGTGGAGAGTAATTGCGCACAGCTGGGAACATGGAGGATGGTGTGGAATCCAGAAAGGGGGAGGGGGGACCTGAGCCACCTGCGGGAGGGGGCGTTGCCTCTCTCCCCTCCCCCACCAGGGCTAGGGCAAGCTGGGCGGGTGCTTGGGTGTGAGAGCTGAGGGGGCAGGGTGGAGGGAAAAGCGACTCTGGGTGCCAGGTGAGTGGGCACGGGCAGTCACGCCTGGCCAGGAGGGCCCGGGGACAGGACGGAGTGACCCGAGGCAAGGACAGCTCCTGGTCACTCCAGCTCCGGCTGCTCAGAGCTACAGGGGCGTTGGACTCAGCACGAGGCAACCCCGCTCAGCCCCACGCCCCCTGGTGCTAATCTGCTGAATGCCACCAGTGAGTCACTTACCTCAGTCTCCCCACGTGGATGTCCACACTGCGTGTCCACACTGTTGGCCAGGGTGCCGGGGGATGGTGAGATGCCATTTGCCATGTGGGGTGTTCGGGGAGGGGTGCAGCCGGTTCCCTGCCACTCCTCCCAGAGCAGCTGCTGAAGTGCGTGCGTGTCTGGGAGTGTCACACGCACTGATGATCTGCGGAAGGCTGTAAACCGCAGCTCCCCTTGGCTGCAGAACGGGGCGTCCTGACATGGAAGGACAGTGCAGGAGCCAGGGAGGAAGTGACGTGCCGGGAACAGCGGAAGCGGAGATGGAGACCCACTGCAAGGTCCAGCATGTCAGCTGGCATTGCTGCTGGCTTCTGGGGTGTTAGGTTAGCAAGAGGCGGGCATACCCCAAGCCAGACAAGAGACCCGGTGGTGGAGAGAAGATTCAGCCCCGGGCCTCGGGTTTCCCTCCCGGAAATGGCACAATGATAACAACATCTGACTTGGAAGTGAATATGAACTCACATCCCTGCTACTGAAGGGGTTTGGCCACCGTGGCCAGGATTGTAACCACGAAGCTTAACAGCAAAGGAACTGAAAAACAGGAAGAACATTAATAAGTGAGAGAGAGAGAGAGAGAGAGAGAGAGAATCTTCCATCCACTGGTTCACTCCCCAAATGACTGTAATAGCTGGATCTGGGCCAGTCCGAAGCCAGGAGCCAGGAGCCTCTTCCAGGTCTCCCATGTGGGTGCAGGGGCCCAGGCACTCAGTCATCTTCCACTGCTTTCCCAGAGCACTAGCAGGGAGCAGGATGGGAAGTGGAGCACCCGAGACTCAAGCTGGCACCTCAGACGGGGGCTTCACCCTCTACACCACCGCGCTGGCCCCTGAGCTGGGCTTAAAATGCACCCGTTTTGTTTGCAAATCCAGGCCCTGTCACCTCACCCAATGACACAGCATGTAGACAGACAACTTTTTGGCTCTTGAGTGTGGGGAGTAGAGAACCCCGACTTGTTGCATCCCCCAATCTTCATGGTGTAGACATTCCCGCCGTGGCTAACTCCCAGCAGCCAACGTGTCTGGGTGCAGTCGAGAAGAGGCACAGCTGTGTAGACAGAATGGTCCGGAACAGCAACACCGAGTAAGCTAACTGGGAAGCGATGAGTTTTCATACTGCCATTGCTTTCTCTAGTCCGTCTGTAGAATTTCATTTTAGAAATGACCGACTAACGGTGGGCTCTTGTGGTCAGCAAGCTGGCTCTGACACGCCCTGGCCACAGAGTGCCTGGCACTCACCAGGGGCGCAGCGTGGGTTCCTCAGTTCCGCCGGCCCTGACGCTGCCTCCTTGGCCATTGCCAGCCTGGCGGGACTGGAAGTGTGCAGCCTGGAGAGGGCTGAGGGAGGCAGAGAGGAGGGGGTCAGGCTGGGCCCCCACGTGGGTGGCAGGGACCCAGGTGTGGACAGTGCCGCCTTGCAGGTGCGTGTTAGCAGGAAGCTGCAATGGAAGCAGAGCTGGGCCCCAGACCCAGGCACTGTGATGGGACACACACATCCCAGCAGGCGCTTCGCTGCGCCCCAGGTGTTTGTCTTTTATTGTTTAACTGTGTTTATTTGAAAGGCAGAGAGAGACCTTCCTTCCGCTAGCTCGCTGGCTCGCTCCTGAATGCCCTCAGCGGCTGGACCTGGGCCAGGTCAAAGCTGAGAGCCAGGAAGCTCATCTGGGCTCCCGTGTGGGTGGCAGGAACCATCCCCTGCTGCCTCCCAGGGTGTCCATGAGCGGGACGCTGGATGGGACAGGGCATATCCCACTCAGTCTGGGATGTGGGCATAAAGGCAGGGGCTGTACCTGCTGTGCCACGGCACCTTCGGTGGCCGCCCCACAGCTCTACCCTAGCCTCTACCACAGACCCTGAACACGGCTCCTCCTGCCCTGTCCCCGAGACAGCGGGGTAGGCACCCGCGTGGGAGCTAGGCTGGTCACGTGATCTAAACTGGCCAGTTGGGTGCACTGTCCTGGGAGTTTCTCCTTGAGCAGGGACAGGAAGATAAGACTAAGAATAGAGTCCCGGTGGTGTGTGTGTGGGGGGGTCCTTCCCAGACCAGTTCTCCTGCCTGCCCCCCAATCAGTTTTCCCTCTCCAGGGCCCCTTTGTCCCCTGTGGCTGAGCCCCCTGGGCACTGCTCAACTTCATTCCCCACCCCCATCCTCTCTCCCCCCAGACTTGTGAGTCGCTGACGAATGGACTTCATTACCCAGTCCCCCTTGAAGTTGGGGTAGCCCTCCCCCATCCAGGATTAGTGGGACATTCAGGAGCCCAAGCTACTTGGCCCCTCCCCCTTCCTCCCAGCTGTGTGGAATGCGGAAGTCACTGCAGGAGCTGGAGCAGCCGCCCAGAGATCTGGAGAATGGAAGTCAGGTCACAGACAGCGGAGCAGAACCTAGACAGCCGTGGGCTCCAGTGCATTTGCAGAGCCTCCACGTAATTTCTCGTCTTCCCAGCTGGCTTCATGATGGAAAAATAGCCCTGTGTGGGGGCCAGCACTGTGGTGCAGTGGGCCAAGCCTCTGCTTGCAGCGCCGGCATCCCATATGGGTGCCAGATCCTGTCCCGTCTGCTCCACTTGGATCCAGCTCCCTGTGATGGCCTGGGAAGGCAGCAGAGGATGGCCTAAGTGCTTGGGCCCCTGCACCTGTGTGGGAGACTGGGAAGAAGCTCCTGGCTCCTGGCTCCTGGCTCTGGCTCCTGGCTCCTGGTTCTGGCTCCAGGCTCCAGGCTCCTGGCTCCAGGCTCCTGGCTCCAGGCTCTGGCTCCAGGCTCTGGCTCCTGGCTCTGGCTCCTGGCTCCTGGCTCCTGGTTCTGGCTCTGGCTCTGGCTCCTGGCTCCTGGCTCCTGGCTCTGGCTCCAGGTCCTGGCTCCTGGCTCTGGCTCCAGGCTCCTGGCTCCTGGCTCCTGGCTCCTGGCTCCTGGCTCCAGGCTCCAGGCTCCTGGCTCCTGGCTCTGGCTCCTGGCTCTGGCTCCTGGCTCCTGGCTCCGGATCAGCCCAGCTCAACGGTTGTTGCAGCCATTTGGAAAGCGAACCAGCAGAAGGAAGACCTCTCTCTGTCTCTCCCTCTCTCTGTCTCTCCCTCTCTCTGTCTGTAACTCCACCTCTCAAATAAATAGATCTTTTTAAGAAAATCCATGAGTGTTCCCTGTTGCAGTAGGGCCTTGAGAAGCGCAGCTGAAGCTGATCCTAAGAAACGCCTAGGAAAACTTGTGGCTTCAGACCGCCAGGGTTGGTTTGCTGCGCGGCCGTGTCTCACTCCCAGGTGTTCTCCCCCACCAGCCCCGCAGCCACACCGCAGGGCCCTGCCCGCCTTGCTGCCCAGCCCATGCTGTGTCCTTTCCTGACCTTGGCTGCTGCACGAACAGCCGCCCTCTGGCTGCACAGCTGGGCAGCTCCGCTGTAATCACCTGTGTATGCATCCGCTGGCTGGTAGACAGTGTTCAGCTCACCGCCTGAGCGTCCTGGTTTGAACGAGGGCATGCCCAGTATGGACATGGCGGGCGAGGTCAGGCAGCAGCAGCAGCTCCATCCATCTCTGCCCACAGACCTCTGCCTGCCTGGCTCTTCCCAGGCACGGAGGGCACGGCCAAGCCTCCTCTGGCCTCGTTCCCACCATGAGGCGGGGCTGCCGCAGGTGCACATCGAACACAGGCCCCATTCTGCACGGAGGATGTCAGCCCCAAAGGGGCTTGGCCACTCACAGAGTCCCCAGACGCAACAAAATGAAGTAACACTGGGTCCTTGCTCCACTTCCGGTCCGGCTGCAGCAGGGCAGGGGCGCTGGGGAATGTGAGGGAGCGTGCGTCAGCGCTGCGCTTTAGACAAGGAGAAGGTGTCAACGTCTACAAAGCACTGCACTGAGCAAATCTTCTGGATGTAAGATGCCAAGAACAGGGGGACCAGGTGCAAGGTGCTATTATCTACAAGTTTATTATTATCAGATATTATATATGATAGAATAATATATTATTACACTATTATGCTATTACTTATAATAGTTTTTCTATAAATCTTACTCTGGAAGTGAACGTCTAAGCAGACACTGGGACAGACGACAAGGCCGGATGTGTTGTTGACCAAGGGCGCACGGTGGCCCTAACTTTCACGTGTTGCAGGTTTTCTCACAGTGGCGGGTCTCTCCAAGGTAAGGGCTGGTTAAATCAGCCCGACTCTGGCTGATTTAAGGGAAACCAGAAAGGGGACTGAAGGAAGGCTGGCAGCCAGCTCGGCTCTGAAGGGGCTCGGGCAGGAGCCCCCACTGCTGTCCTGCTCGGTGAGACGCTGGGGTCACGTGTCAGGGAGAGTCAGTGACCTGGGATGGAGGGCACCATTCACTTCAACCTGTTTTTTTTTAAGAGGTAATTTTATTTACTTGAAAGAGTTACAGAGGAAGGTAGAGCCAGAGAGAGAGCAAGAGTGAGAGAGAGAGAAAGAGAGAGAGAGAGAGAGAGAGAGAGAGAGAAAGAGAGAGAGAGGGGACTTCCATCCTCTGGGTCACTCTCCAGATGGCTGCAATAACTGGGGTCGAACCAGACCAAAGCCAGGAGCCAGGAGCTTCTTCCAGGTCTCCCATGTGGGTGAAGGGGCCCAAGGACCTGGGCCATCTTCTACTGCTTTCCCAAGTGTATTAGCAGAGAGCTGGATCAGAATCGGAGCAGCTGGACTCAAACTGGCACCCACATGGAATGCCAGCACATGCCGGCTCCAATAATAATTCTTTATATGCCTACCAGAAAACATATGTAATATTTGAATGTAAATAATCTTATTTTTGTTTTTTATTTGACAGAGTTAAAGACAGTGAGAGAGAGAGACAGAGAGAAAGGTCTTCCTTCCATTGGTTCACTTCCCAAATGGCCACTACAGCCAGTGCTGCACCGATCCGAAGCCAGGAGCCAGGTGCTCCTCCTGTCTCCCACGGGGGTGCAGGGTCCAAGCACTTGGGCCATCCTTCACTGCCCTCCCGGGCCACAGCAGAGAGCTGGCCTGGAAGAGGAGCAACCGGGACTAGAACCTGGCGCTGCGGGTGGAGAATTAACCAAGCGAGCCATGGCGCCGGCCCTATAAATAATCTTATTTTTATGAAAATGTAAGATTTAGTTATAATTTCAAAATGTCAAACTTAAAATCTCAGCCTTATTTGCAATTGTTATAAATTTTTTACATTCATTAGTCATTGTGTTCAACTCTCATTTAATAGATGATTGGAATATAAACAATTTGTAAACAAACAATTGTAAATAAACAATTTGTAAAATATGCAAGTATTAAAATATTATTTTTATTGTTTATATTGTCTTTGAACAATATTTATTTTATTTATTTGAAGGGCAGAGTTACACAGAGGGAAAGAGAGGGAACAAGCTTCCATCTGCTGGTTCAACTCCCAAATGGCCACAATGGCCAGGGCTGAGCCAGACCAAAGCCAGGAGCTTTTCTGGCCTCCCACTCAGAAGTAGATGCAGGGACCCAAGGACCTGGGCCATCTTCTTCTGCTTTCCCAGGCACGTTAGCAGGGAGCTGGATCAGAAGTGGAGCAGCTGGGATGTGAACCAGTGCCCATATGGGATGCCTTTCAAGAAAGATTTATTTATTTATTTTAAAGGTTTATTTATGTGTTTGAAAGTCAGAGTTAAAGAGAGAAAGGAAAGGACATAAGGAGAGACACAGATAGACCTTTCATCTGCTGGTGCACTCCTCAAATGGCTGCAATGGCCAGGGCTGGGCCAGACGGAGCCAGGAGCCGGGGGCTCGAACCGGCACCGTGTGGGATGATGGCACTGCAGGTATCAGTTTTACTTGCCACACCACATCACTGGCCCCTGCTGTGGCACAGCAGGGCAGAGTGACAGAGAGAAAGGGAGAAACAGAAAGACAGAGCTTCATCTGCTGGTGCACTCCCCAGATGGCCACAGCGGCCAGGTTTGGGCCAGGCGGAAGCCAGCCGTCAGGAGCTCCCTCCTGGTCTCCCGCATGGTCATTCCCAGGAAGCTGGGATCAGAAGCAGAGTGGCTTGGACCTGAGCCGGTGCTCTGGTGTGGACGCACCAGGACCGGGAAGCTGCGGTTTTCCTTCCGTGCCATGATGGAGCCCCCACATCGCCTTTAACGCACACTTTTTGATAAAAACATTCAACTGTGTCCATTGTTTTCATCTTTCAGATCAGCGCTGCTCACGGCACGGTGCACCGGAGTGCAGCTGCGATGTTGCCAACTCGCAACAAGCTAAGCACGGAAAGGGAGTTTCGGGGCGAGGTTCAGCCTTGTGGTTAAGACATCACATGGACACCCGCACTCCACGCTGAGAGCCGTGGTTTGAGCTTCCTGCCGATGCAGCTCCTTGGGGTCAGCAGTGAGAGCTCAAGCGGTTGGGTCTCTGCCACCCTGTGGGAGACCTGGGCTGAGCGCCTGGGACCCAGTACTGGCAGTGCAGGCATTCAGGGGAGTGAACCAGCCAACAGAGTGCCTCCTCCCTCCCTCCTTCCCTCTCTCTCCCTCTCTCCCTCTCTCCTTCTTTCTCTCTCTCAAGGCAATTTGGCAGTTGTTTTCAATCTAATAATTAAACTTGAGGCTTGTATTCTGTGGGTCTGATTTTTAAAAGTTTCATTTCTTTCTCTCTTTAAGATTTATTTTATTTATTTGAAAGACAGAGCTACAGAGAGACAGAGAGACAGAGAGAGAGAGAGGTCTTCCTTCTGCTGGCTCACTCCCCAAATGGCCACAACAGCCGGAGCTGGGCTGATCTGAAGCCAGGAGTCAGGGGCTTCTTCAGAGTCTCCCATGTGAGTGCGGGGGCCCAAGGACTTGGACCACTTATACTGCTTTCCCAGGCACATTAGCAGGGAGATGGATAGGAAGTGGAGCAGCTGGGACTCGAACCAGCACTCATATGAGATGCCAACGCTGCAGGCTGGGGCTTTAACCCACTGAGCCACAGTGCCAGCCCCAAGTTTCATTTATTATTAACAGTTTGTTTTTATTACATTGTATAAAAGCATGAGTCCACAAAAGATTAGCAAAAAAAAAAAAAAACAAAAAAGGATGGGCAGTTTGAAAAGCACTGCTCTAGATCTTTGAGAATTAGTACAGTTAAGATCAGGACGAGAATAGAAAAAATGAAGAGGCCGGCCCTGTGGCATAGTGGGCTAAGCCACTGCCTGCAGTGCCGGCATCCCATATGGGCACTGGTTCGAATCCTGGCTGCTCCTCTTCCAATCCAGCTCCCTGCTGTGCCCTGGGAAAGCAGTAGAAGATGGCCCAGGTCCTTGGGCCCCTGCACTTGCGCAGGAGACTCTGAAGAAGCTCCTGGCTCTTGGCTTCAGATCAGCCCAGCTCCGGCCGTTGTGGCCATTTGGGGAGTGAACCTGCAGATAGAGGACCTTTCTCTCTGTTTGTAATTTTATCTCTCAAATAAATAAGTAAAATCTTTCAAAAGAAAAAATGAAGCTGGAGCTCAGAAAAGAAAAACCGAAGCTGAGAGGGAGTAAGGAGCAGCCTGTGAGTGGCAGCCATCCCCAGGAGAGCGTGCAGCCTTCTGCTGAGCCTAGCGCCCCACCCCCCACCGCCCCAGCATGCGCAGGACTTCATAATCACAAAACAGTGGAAGTCACCCAGAAAGCGGTGCTCGTCCACCCCCTAGCCGGAGCAGGCCCGACGGTGTCCCTGCAGGTCCATGTCCTTGCTGCGCGAGGAGGTACGGACAGTTTATCTGCTGTGGGAAGTGTGCCTGGACCTCCCCTCGCTCACCTGCTCGTCAAGTGCAAAGCTACACGGCAGGCCGGCCAGGGGAAGCAAAGGAGCTCAGCGGCTGACAGCACAGCCAGAGAAGCCGCTACGGGCCGGGTTCTGTCTCCTGCTTGCCGTGTAGACTTCAGCTGCCGGATGGCCAGCGCCGTCTGGCCTCCGTTTGCCCATCTGTAGACTGTGCTTTGAAATACCCAAGTTGGTTGTGAAAATTAAAGGAGCTAACGAGTGGTTTGCGGGCAGAGTTCCGCAGGAAATGTGCGGGTGCCGGGGTGCTGGCACGCTCAGGGTGCGTCATGGCCCGGGAGCAAGCTCCAGACCAAAGGGGCATCTCGGGCCAGGATCCGGAGCAGGGAACGGTCTCCAGCTGAGCCTGGTAGAAGGAAGGGTTTCCCATGGTGCACTGTGTGCCTGTGTTTGGGGATGGGACACTGGATGGGGTAGGGAGTGGGGAGTGAGCCTGGGGAGCAGGGCAGGGGGCGGTGTCCCAGGGAGACCCTGCGGTTCAGGGCCTGCTGCACGCAGCTTGGGCCCCGCCAGACTGCTCACCCTCATTCTGGGTGGGGAGACTTAGAGGAGGCCCAGGTGGACCAGAGGGACCGCGACCCCTGGGTAGGCTGGGGTGGGGGAGACTTAGAGGAGGCCCAGGCGGACTAGAGGAGGCCCAGGCGGACTAGAGGGACCTGCGACCCCCTGGGCAGGCTGGGGTGGGGAGATGTGAAAGCAGGAGGGGCTTGGCAGCCATGTGTCAGCCAGCGGTGCTCCTCCAGAGGTAAACTGTTCCCAAGTCCCCATGGGAGGTGGCAGGTTCTGCTGCTTCTTCTCCAAGCCCTGAAGGGGCTTTTAGCCCCCCCCCCCGCCCCGTCATCTCTCCACCCCCCACCCCCTCCACCCCCCGTTAAACTTCCATGAAAGGGAAACCTGCGGGACCAGGATGCTCCGAGCAGTGATGGTGGGCGCTAGCCGCAGGGGGCGGTCGGTCCTCAGCTCCTCTTCACTCAGGACAGAGTCGGGTGCCTCCTCTGGCCCTGCTTTCCCCTTGGGCACCTCCCCTTCCATTCTCCCCACTTTACAGGTGAGGGAGCCGAGTCAGAGAGGTGGAACCCAGTCTGTCACTTCCCCTCCACCCACTGTCCCCTGCCCCTCCACCCACTGTCCCCTCCACCCACTGTCCCCTCCACCCACTGTCCCCTGCCCCTCCACCCACTGTCCCCTCCACCCACTGTCCCCTGCCCCCTCCACCCCACTGTCCCCTGCTCCCTCCTGACAACTCTCTGCATTCTTAGCACTTGAGGGCCAGCATCCCACAGTCCCCAGGGGCACATCGGCCTGGGCCAAAAGGTGCCCGTGGCCCCTGTCTCCTGGGCCTCCCTTTCTGTCCGTCCAGCGTCTCCAGTGGCGAGGCAGGCTGGCCAGTGCGGCCAGGTGGGCAGTAACAAGGCCTCAGTGTCTCCTCAGACAGCAGCTTCGAGGCCTCCATTGAGGGGTCCCCACCAGCGGCCTTGAATGTCTGCTTTTCTGCCGTGAGCCAGCCCCTCCTGGGAGGTGGGGGCTCCCCCAGGGGAGCCAACACACAGGAAGCTCTTCCTGGAAGCTTGCCACTCAAGGCCAGCGCTGGGCCCATCTGGTGCAGAGCAGGAAGGGGACAAGCTGAGTGGTGTTCTGATTTTGTTTTTATGGGGTTTGGGAGTGGCAGATTTTGCCCCGGGGAGAGGAAGGGCACAGGCTTTGCAGCTGGTGCCTCCAGCCTTGAACGCCAGCTGTGCCATCTGACACCCCCTCCTTTTTCTAATCTGAGCTGAATTTTCACCTGTAAAATGGGATGATGATAGCTGTGTCTCCAGGTGGGCTGTTGTGAGGTTTCCGGCAGTGAAAGCAGGACCAGGCGTCCCTAACGCCCTGCCCTGGGGCTCCTCTGCATTTCCCCTCCGTTGTCACCCAGGTGATTGACCTCCCATAAGGTTGCAGGTGCCCACTCTGCAGCGTTGAGGATGGCGCATGCCTGATGAATTTCCTTTCCAAGCCCCACTTCACAGATGGGGAACCGAGACTCAGAGGGATTCCACAGCCTGCCCGGGTTGCAGAGAAATGGCTGAGCTGGGGTCCGCTGCTGGGCCCGTGGTCCCAGGACCCCCAGGCACGAGCCCTGGGTCCGATGGGCCCCTGCCCAGAGGGCGCCTCTTTGCCTCGTGGCTCTGTTTGCCCTCCTCACCTGAGGCTCTCTTTTCTGCCCTTTCCCTGTTGGCTTCTCTTGGGAAGCAGAACCACCACAGCTGTCTGCCCAGACGTCACCGCAGATGCGTCATGCCAGCGTCCCGGGAACTAAGCATATCGGTTGTCAACTGTGTGACAAACCACCAGACAATCTAGAGGCTTGGGGCTGCCGTTGTGGCGTAGCGGGTAAAACCACCACCTGAGATGCAGGGCACCCCTTTTGGGCGCGGGTTCATGTCCCAGCTGCGCCCTTTCCCACCCAGCTCCCTGCTGATGGCCTGGGAAATGCAGCAGGAGATGGCCCAAGTGCTTGGGCCCCTGCACCCACGCGGGAGGCCCTGATGAAGTTTGTGGCTTGAGCCTGGCTCAGCCCTGGCTGTGGCGGCCATTTGGGGAGTGAACCAGAGGATGGAAGACCTCTCTCTGTAACTCTTTCACATAAATAAATAAAGCTTTTTTTTTTTAAAGTGAACTCCCCTTTTTCTTTCTTTCTTTCTTTTATTTATTTATTTATTTATTTATCTGAAAGGCATAGCTACAGAGAGAGAAAGAGAGAGAGAGAGAGAGAGAGAGAGAGAGAGAGATTGAGGTCCTCTATCCACTGGTTCACTCCCTAAATGGCTGCAATGACCAGAGTAGAGCAGATCTGAAGCCAGGCAGGAGCCAGGGGCTTCTTCTGGGTCTCCCATGTGGGTGCAGGGGCCCAAGCACTTGGGCCATCTCCTGCTATCCCAGGCCACAGCAGAGAGCTGGATTGGAAGTGGAGCAGCCAGGACTCAAATCAGCGCCCATATTGGGATGCCAGCGTTTCAGGCCAGGGCTTTAACCTAGAGGCTTAAAATGACAGGCATTTTATTTGCTCACAATTGTGCAACTTGGGCTGGGTCAGTTCTTCTGACCAGTTCTTCCACTGGTCTCTCCGCCATCACGTGGCTGCGACTGGCTACACACTTGATGGGAGCCGGGTGGGCTATTGCACCATCACTCACACGTCTGGCTGCTGGCAGCTTGCTGGCCGGGCTTCCCCCCAAGGCTGCTTGGGCCTGTGTAAGAGGTAAAAAGAGACTCTTGAGGCCTGGGTTCAGAATTTGTACAAAACCACTCAGGATACATTTGAAACTAAGACCCTATCGCTATCAGTATCTTTCATGCAGAGGCTTAATGCTGTCTGTCCTGGTCTGCCGGTCTCCCGCCTCCCGCCCCCAGCTTAAGGTTCCTCTGCTCTGGGGGCAGGTATGTGGCCCAGAGTTAAGCTGCCCCTTGGAATGCCTGCATCCCTTACTGGAGAGCCTGGTTCCTGGCTCCTTCAATGGAGTCATGTGGAAGACCAGGATGAGCTCTGGGCTCCCGGCTTTAGCGTGACCCAGCCCTGGCTACCATGGGTATTTGGGAGAGTGAGTCAGTGAATGAAAGATCTTTCTCTTTGTCTTTCCAATAAACATGGAAATAAATTTTTAAACATATTTTCAGGTTAAACTCTTTATTTTTTAAATTTATTTATCTGACAGGTAGAGTTATAGACAGCGAGAGAGACAGAGAGAGAGGTCCTCCTTCCATTGGTTCACTTCCCAAATGGCCGCCACAGTTGGTGCTGTGCCGATCCAAAGCCAGGAGCCAGGTACCTCCTCCTGGTCTCCCATTCGGGTGCAAGGCCCAAGCACTTGGGCCATCCTCCACCGCCTTCCCGGGACTAGAAACTGGCACCCATATGGGATTCCGGCACTGCAGGCAGAGGATTAACCAACTGAGCCACAGTGCCAGCAATGTTACAGACAGAGTTACAGACAGGCAGAGTTACAGAGGGAAAGGTGGAGAGGTCTTCCATCTGCTGGTTCACTTCCCAAATGGCTGCAACAGCTGGAGCTGAGCCAATCCGAAGCCAGGAGCCAGGAGTTTCTTCCAGGTCTCCCACGTGGGTGCAGGGGCCTAATGACTTGGGCCATCTTCCACTGCTTTCCCAGGCCATAAGCAGAGAGCTGGACTGGAAGAGGAGCAGCCAGGACATGAACTGGTGTCCATACGGGATACCGGCATCGCACATGGAGGTTTAACCTATTACACCATAGCACTGGCCCCAGTAAATAAAACTTTCTTAAAAGGGGTGGCTGCTGCCGGCGCTGTGGCTCAACAGGCTAATCCTCCACCTTGCGGCGCCGGCATACCGGGTTCTAGTCCCGGTCGGGGCGCCGGATTCTGTCCCAGTTGCCCCTCTTCCAGGCCAGCCCTCTGCTGTGGCCCGGGAGTGCAGTGCAGGATGGCCCAAGTGCTTGGGCCTTGCACCCCATGGGAGACCAGGAAAAAGCACCTAGCACCTGGCTCCTGCCATCGGATGAGCGCGGTGCGCCGGCCGCAGCGCGCCGACCGCGGCGGCCATTGGAGGGTGAACCAAAGGCAAAGGAAGACCTTTCTCTCTGTCTCTCTCTCTCACTGTCCACTCTGCCTGTCAAAAAAAAAAAAAGGGGGGTGGCTGCTGTGGCGCAACTGGTTAAGTCCCACTCAGGACACCATCGCCCGGTATTAGTGTGCGTGGGTTTGAGCCTTGCCTCTGCTTCTGATCCAGCTGCCTGCTAACGCGAACCCTGGAAGGCAGCAGAGGTTGCTCAAGGGCTTGCGTCCCTGCCTCACGTGGGAGATCCAGCTACACTTCCCAGTGTCTGGCTTCGGCCCGGCCCCGCTGCGGCTGTTGCGCGCACTGGGGGAGTGAAGCAGCGGTTGGAGATCTGTCTCTCCTTCTCCATCACTCTGCCTTTCACATAAATAAAACTTTAAAAACATTTTACAAAGGTTTCCTTGACAGGGCTGGCACTATGTTAAAGCCATGGCCTGCAGCATCCCATAGGGCTGCTGGTTCAAGTCCTGGCTGCTCCATTTCCCAACCAGCTCCCTGCTGTTGTGCCTGAGAAAGCAGGGCAAGGTGGCTACAGTCCCTGGGCCCCTGCCACCCACATGAGACCCGCAAGAAGCTCCTGGCCATTTGGGGAGTGAATCAGCAGATGGAAGCTCTTTCTCTCATTCAAAAAATGGTAACTTTTAAAAAAGTCTCCTTGATCTACTTTTGTTCAAATGGATTCATTGAGGGACTGGTGCACCCCGCCCAACAGGGTCCCTGAGCACAAGACTGTGGGGTCATTTGTGTCTCCTGTAGGTGACATCTGGGTATGTGGTCTTTGTCTGGGGGGATTTCCTTTCCAGGGTCTCCAGGCCCTGAACAAGAAGTCACGAATCCCTGACTTTCCTGAGCACACTCTGCCACCATCGAACACGATTTCCTAGACGGAAGAAGGACCGTGAGCGTGGTAGACCACGAGGGACCTGCAGCCGCACCTCTCAGCTCCAGCTTGTCTGGAAGGACCTTTACCCCTAACTCGGAGGGGGGCCAGGAATTCAATAGCTGCCTGGCTCCTGGCCCTGGGCTCTGCAATGAATACCTACTTCCCTCCTTTGTGAGTGCAATCCTGTTTGTTGTGTGCCAGGTGAGTGGACCTAGTTTGGGGGTACCATGGCAATTCCTCTCCTTTTGGGGATGTTCTATAACACATTCTGTTGGCCAAGGCAAGGTAGAAGAGCCACGAAGATTCAAGGACTAAAGCACTTATTATTTTTTTTAAAGATTTATCATATTTATTTGACAGAGTTAGAGAGAAAGAGAAAGAGAAAGAGGAGAGAGAGCGAGATCTTCCACCTGCTGGTTCACTCCCTAAAATGACCACACCAGCCAAGCCCCGGCCAGGCGGAAGCCAGGAGCTTCACCCAGGTCTCCTGCGTGGGTGCAGCGGCCAGCCCATGGGCCATCTTCCGATGCTTTTCCAGGCACATTAGCAGGGAGCTGGATCGGAAATGGAACCACCAGGACTCAAACCGACGCCCACGTGGGATGCTGGCCCTGCAGACGGCAGGTTTAGCGGCCACGCCACAGCGCCGGCCCCAGGGGTGATTCGCTAGATTCCACCTCTTGTTGAGGGCGTCCACAGCTGGTGGACCAAGTGCCGTCTCTGACCCCAGACACCCTTGACGTCATCCCCTCACTGCCCTCCATCTCCACTGTCCTCCTATAACAATAGTAACTCCAAAGCTGCATTCACCACTCAACAAATATGTATTATGTGCCAGCCCCACCAGCAGCAAACCAAAGTCCCTGCTCCACAGACTGGAACAACAAAGAACAGCGCTGGGCTGGGCGAACAATAGGTGCTTTGGGAGAATAAGGGGGGTGGGGAGCGTGCCGCAGGGTGGGGGTGGTTTCTGTTACAGCACAGTGGAGAGGTGACATCTGAGCAGTGGCCCTGCGAGGGAGGGAGCACCAGCTTCCCGGCCCGGCGGGCTGAGCCTCCGCGTGCATGCCTGCACCCCTCAGAGGTTCACGTTCCCGACGCAGCTCTCCGCAACGGGCTGGCAAGGCAGGAGACAATGGCCCAAGTGCCTGGGCCCCCGCACTCCAGTGGGGAGGCCTGGGAGAAGCTCCCGCCATTGCGGCCATCTGGAGATGGAGACGCATCTGTAACTCCACCTCTCAAATAAATACATGCAATCTTAAAAGCAAGGGAAGCGGCGTCTCCCGCAGAGCCCGCAGGGGCGGCGGTTCCGTCCGCGGCCCGCGCCCGCCCTGCCCCGGCTTGCGGCGAGGATCCGAAAGCGACACCGCGAAAACGAAAGTCTGAGTCTCAGCTTCTGCTTTCACTTAGACCGCGAGGCCGCAGGGCCGCGTTCCGCAGGGCATCCACGAGCGGCCGCCCCCGCCGAGCCCCCCAGGCGGCCGGTGCACCTGCGGCCCCGTCCAGCCCCGCGCGGCGCACCCCGGCCAGGCCGCCGTGCCCACACCGCCGGCCCCGGCGTCCTCATCGCGGGGAGGGCCCGAGGCCGGCGCCCGACCCCGCGCCCCCCACGCCAGGGCTGCCCGGCCGGCGGCCACCGAGGGCCAGGGCCACGGGGCCGGCGCGGAGGTCGGGGGCGGCGCCCGGCGCGCACCGGGCATGCGCAGAGCGCCACGCGCATGCCCGGTCCTCGGGGAGGCGGCAGCGTGCGCAGCCGCGGGGGGGGCGCGCGCCTCAGCCGGCCGCCGCGCACGCGCACGGGCCCGCGCCGACTCAGCACGGCCCGAGGGCGCGAGCCCGCCGCCGCCGCCGCCGCCGGGCCAGGACCGCTGTGCGCCCGCGGCGCGAGGCGTGGGAGGAGCGCGGCCGTCGGCGCCGGCGCCGCCCCGGCGTAGTCTGCCTGCGAGCGCGGGTGCGGCGCGGCCCGAGTGAGTGCGGGGCGCGGGCGTGGGCAGGGCCGCGGCCCCCGGGGCGGAGGGCAGAGCGCGGATCCGGCGGGGAGGCCACGGCGGCGGGCGCGCCTGAGGAGGCCGAGGCCCTGCGGGCCGTGGGGGCGGCCGGGGCAGCGCGGCGCTGCAGGCCGCGGCGTGAGGGGCCGGGGGCGCCGGAACAAAAGGCGGCGGCGCCGGGCGGCAGGGCCCCGGTTCCGGCGAGCCGCCGCGCCCTCGGCCAGCCCGCAGCCGGGGTCGCCGGCGGGGCGCGGCGCGGGGACAGTGGAGCCGCGGGATGGCGCGGGGAGCCCGCGGGCTCGGGGGCGCGCGTGGGGGACCTGCGCGCCGACGGCGACGAGGCTGGGCGGGGCGGCCACGCGCGCGGGGAGAAGCCGCGGCCCTCGCGGCTGATCGCGCGTGTTCGGGTCGGGGCGCCGGGTGTGGGCCGGAGTGGACCCCGCTGCCGTCGGCGCTGCGCTCCCGCTTCGCCCCGCAGTTCCCGCGGACGCCCCGTGGCGCGCAGACCCGGCCCTCGCGCGGGCCGCGGCTTCGGGCCGCCCCGGGAGGGAGGCCCGGCCGAACTCGCACCGCCCGGTTCCGCCCGCTCGGGCCTGCGAGCCGCGGAAGCGTGGGGGTCAGCGCCCGGGACGCTCGAGTCCCCGTCGGGTGTCCGGCCGGGGCGCTGGGCCAGCAGCAGACGTCGCGGCCAAAGCTCAGCCCCGGGAAGCCGGGAAGTTCGCGGTCAAGTGTCCAGTGTCCAGGCCAGCGGAAGCCGGGCCGCGCGAGGGTCCTCGCGGCGTGTGTGCCACAGCGGCCCTGCGGGGTTGGGGAGTTTCAGAACCCGGGCCTGGTAGCACCGAGTGTGGTGTAGACAGAGGCTGTCTGAGGAGCTGTGGCCACGTCTCTGCCCCACCCCGCTGTTTCGTGGTGTCTGTCTTGAGAATACAGTGTTGTACCGGATAGGATTCAGAGCGGGCCGGCGCCGGCACCCCGGGTTCTAGTCCCGGTCGGGGCGCCGGGTTCTGTCCCGGTTGCCCCTCTTCCAGGCCAGCTCTCTGCTGTGGCCAGGGAGTGCAGTGGAGGGTGGCCCAGGTGCTTGGGCCCTGCACCCCATGGGAGACCAGGAGAAGCACCTGGCTCCTGGCTCCTGCCATCGGATGAGCGCGGTGCGCCGGCCGCAGTGGCCATTGGAGGGTGAACCAATGGAAGGAAGACCTTTCTCTCTCTCTCTCTCTCTCTCTCTCTCTCTCACTCGCTAACTCTGCCTGTCAAAAAAAAAAAAAGGTTCAGAGCACTAATGCAATATGTAAAATACTCAGTTTTGAAATTAAAGGTTTCCAGTTTAGATTTTCACTTAGGTCAATTCTTATTTTAAATTTCAGTGACATTGAAAGTTCTGTCTTGACCCTCTCTGAGGCGGATTTTGGTTTTACCAGTAGGAAATGAGTACTGTCTGCCTTAAAGCTCTAGCTCATCAACATATTTTCATCCCCTGTCAAAATTCAGAAGATTGCAGTGGGAGTCTGAGAATTTTTTCTGATACCTGTATAAATCATTTAAAATGAGAAGTCTTGAAATTTGGGCAAGGTGAGGACTGACCTTACTGGCGTCGGTGGTGGGGTTCTCCAAGGAGGTGTCTGCCCGCAGGTGAGTGTGCGCACGCGCGTTCAGCTGCCCGGCGGGGCTGCGCCTGGCCTCACCGGATCCCCTGGTCGAGTAGGACCCCTCTCAGTAGTGGGCTCAGCCCTTTGTCGCTACCAGCATTTTGGCAAAACTTTATTTTGTTTCTTGACTCAAGGTGGCCTAGAGCAAGAGAAATGAAATTCATATCTACTGGTTCTGGCATTTCTTTCTTTCTTTCTTTTTTTATTTTTGACAGAGTGGACAGTGAGAGAGAGAGACAGAGAGAAAGGTCTTCCTTTTGCCGTTGGTTCACCCTCCAATGGCCAACGTGGACGGCGCACCGCGCTCATCCGAAGCCAGGAGCCAGGTGCTTCTCCTGGTCTCCCATGGGGTGCAGGGCCCAAGCACTTGGGCCATCCTCCACTGCACTCCCGGGCCACAGCAGAGAGCTGGCCCTGAAGAGGGGCAACCGGGACAGAATCCGGTGCCCCGACCGGGACTAGAACCCCGTGTGCTGGCGCCGCAAGGCAGATGATTAGCCTAGTGAGCCGCAGCGCCGGCTGCATTTCTAAAAATAATGCAAAAAAATCTAAATCACAGCTATTTCTGTTTATAAAGCAGCAGAGAAACCTGTGTTCCAACCTGTTTATATATATTATATATATTTGTAAAGCAGTTCTATATTGGAAATAAAATTTATTTTAAGATTTATTGAGTTGAAAGTGTTTACAGCTGTAGGGGAGAGAGGTGTCTTCCACCCACTGGTTCACTCCCCAAGTGGCTGCAATGGCTGGAGCTGGGCTGCTCAGCCAGGAGCTTTTTCAGGGTCTCCCACATGCATGCAGGGGCCCAAGGACCTGGGCCACCTGCTGCAGCTCTCCAGGTGTGTTCCCAGGGAGCTGGATTGACGTGGAGCAGCCAGGACTTGGGCCACCGCCCATATGCCTGTGTCACAGGAAATGAAATTTAGATAAGCATATATAATTCAGCTTTAAGGGGACTTTTGCAAATGTTGTTAATCATAGCCTGATTTCCAAACCACTCTGCTGAAATAGTGTGTAAGCAGAAGCAGACGTGTTTGAGTGGCACTATTCCCACTCTTGAGCAGTAGGAAGCCTCAGAGAAAAACACTAGTGGCATCACAAGTTTACCAATTTTTAGGAACATGAAGGTATTTCTTACAGACTTTAAGCCTCATTTAATTAAAATAATCATGTAAATTTTATTGATGTGCATTTCTATTTATTATAAACTAATTTTCTGAGAGAAAAATCATGTATTTGAATATTGTCCAATGATAGGGAAGAAAGATAAGCTTTGCCGGGCACCCGTTGAGACCCAGTAGTTGGTAGATATGACTGCTACTGCCTGTTGATGAGGTAAGTCTCAGAGGCTCTGAACTGCACGTCTGCTGTGTGCCATGGGCCAGACCTGAGCTCAAGGCTTTAATGCTTTGTCTCCCTCATGCCTCACGTGTTTGGGTGTATTTGTGACCTTTGTATTTCATGGAAGCCTAGGGCACTCGCTCACAAGTGACCCAGGGAGGCCCTGCTGGCAGCGCGCCGAGCGCGCGCTGGTGTTGTGTGCAGTGGGTGAAGCTGCTGCGTGGGCTGCCGTGCTCTGCTCCGGGTCCTGTGATGCTCCTGGGAGACAGCAGCTCCAGTGCTCGGCCCCTGCCACCTGCACGGGAGACCTGGCCAGCCCTGGCCGCGTGGGCGCTTGTCCATTGAACCAGAGGATAGAAGATGGCTGTCTGTCTGTCTCTGCCTTTCAAGTAGATGAAAATAAATGAATAAACATTAAAAGCTTAACCCAGTCTTCTGACATAGAAGTCAGTGTGACTAAATGACCATGTCTGGGAGATGTCAGTGATTACATTTCCTGTCTGAGTCTCATGCTGTCAACATGAAATTCTCTTCTGCCCTGGTAGCTCAGGTAGTTTCATGAAGGTATCACAGTTGTTTATTTTTAATCAAGTTCGAATTCAGTAAAAATATTTAATGCTCGGAGTGACTGAGTGACTGATGCTTATTTGCCAAAGCATGTGCTTTAAAACCTCTAAAGAGGTTTTTTCCTTGGGTTGATGTTGTTTATGATGGGAAACAATTTTGTGGGAAGCAAGAAGAAAATACTGGACTATGAGCCTCTTGTGGAAAATCCTAGTATTTATAATCTCTGACACATTGCTGTTCTATCAGTATTTTTGAAATGATGCTACCAATGTAGAGTTTTCCATCCTGCTTTTAAGAGTGACATATCGGCCAGCGCCCCGGCTCACTAGGCTAATCCTCCGCTTTGCGGCGCCAGCACACCGGGTTCTAGTCCCGGTCGGGGCACCGGATTCTGTCCCGGTTGCCCCTCTTCCAGGCCAGCTCTCTGCTGTGGCCCGGGAGGGCAGTGGAGGATGGCCCAAGTGCTTGGGCCCTGCACCCCATGGGAGACCAGGAGAAGCACCTGGCACCTGGCTCCTGCCATCGGATGAGCGCGGTGCGCCGGCCACAGCTCGCCGACCGCGGCGGCCATTGGAGGGTGAACCAACGGTAAAAGGAAGACCTTTCTCTCTGTCTCTCTTTCTCTCACTGTCCACTCTGTTTAATTTTTGGGGCCAGTGCCCCTCCACCAAGGTCCAGAGTCTTGTAGGCTGTCTGTGTGTGGGCTCTCTCTGCCTCCAGGTTCTGTATCAGAGTTCTTCCCATCCTGTGGTTTGGCTTCTGCTCGGGGCTGCAGGTGCTTGCTGTGTGTGCTTCTCTCTCCACCCAAGCGACGTACAGTTGTCTCAGCTGGGCTGATGAGAGAGCGTAGCAGTTTTAGGCAGGTTCTGTTTGTTGGTAGATTGTATGTTTTGTGAGAAAGCTCCATGAAGACAGAATTTTTCTTTTTTGTTCTTACGGGTTTATTTGTAGCCCTAGTGAATTAAGCTACCGTCTGCAGCGTTGGCATCCCATATGGATCCTCATTCAAATCCCAGCTGCTCCACTTCCCTTCCGGCCCCTGCTAATGTGCGTGGGAAAGCAACAGAAGATGGCCCAAGTGTTTGGGCCCCTGCCCGCATGTGGGAGACCCGGAAGAAGCTCTGGGCTCCTGGCTTCAGCTTGGCCCAGCCCTGGCTATTGTAGCCATTTAGGAAGTGAAGCAGCATATAGAACATTCTCTCTCTCTCCCTCCCCTTTCAAATAAATAAAATAGGAGTGACCTGACTTAAGCATTGGTAAAAAAGATTTGGGGAAAAAAAAGCATAGAACTGTGATGGAAAGGGAAGAATTTAAACACAAAACTGTTAAGTGAACACCAACCTAATATTAAAAAAAATTTATTTAAAAGGCAGAGTTAGAGAGAGGGGGAGACTGAGAGAGGTGTTGCACTGGCTGCTGGTTCAACAGTTGGGGCTGAGTCAGGCTGAAGCCAGGAGCCTGGAACTCCTTTTAGGTCTCTGACAGGGGTGCCAGAGTCGCGAGCGTGGGGACATCTTCACTGCTTTTCCAGGTACATTATCAGGGAGCAGCTGGGCCTCCAGCTGGTGCCCGTGCAGGATTGCCGGTGCTGCAGCAGGTGGCCTGACCCACTGTGCCACAGCGCTGGCCCCAGACATTGTTCTGTGTAGTACTGCGTCCCCGGTGTCTGACGCAGTATTTTTTGGGTGAGTGAACCAAAGAACCCAGGAGTGTTAATTATTGGAGAACTGTTGATTGCAGCAGTCAGCTGCTACTATTTTGTTTGCCTTGGTAAAGAACCTCACCTAGAACCATGGAGGGAAGACTTGATACTATAGGGAAGAACTTGATTATTTATGTTTTCACATTTGCTTTAAAAAATAAAGTACTAGTATCCTCAGATGAGCCAGGAAAAAATAGTGCTCTCTCCCTTTACAGCTCCAAAACTTTCATGCTCTCTGTAAGTTGATCTTGTGTTCATTGACTCATCCTCATTTCTGAAGACAGAGACTTGTTCAAAGTGACACAACGTGAGTGGGGTTTTTAAAGGATTCTTGATGACTGGTCCAGAAAATGCTTCATAGGGGTTTCACATGAAGCCCTGGAACCACGTAGAGGCACAGCCCTCATCTTAGAGCTGACGCACCGGTTGCACAGGGGCCAGAGCGTCTCCGAAAGCTTTCACACTGTTCAGATGAGACGGTTTGCGAGCGACAGGTCAGGACGAGGTCAGACCCTCACTCGGGTGATGAAAGTCAGCATTCGAGCTGGAAATCCTTTCTGAGGTTCCGCAGTTGCTCTGGTCAGCGAGTTCCTCTTCAGTCATGAGGTGACTGGTGGGGATGCTGACACTCACACGTGCCACTACGCTCCAGGGGGTTTTCAGTGCTCCTCAAAAAGTAGTAACAGGACCACAGCACCTAGAAATTTGGTAGAAATGCAAGTGCTCCCGCCCTGCTTGTGACCTGGCCCACACCCGGCTGGGGCCCAGCAGGTGCCTGTGGCGTGGGGTCTGGGTGCGTCCGTGCATGCTCACGTTTGGGCACCGCTGCTTTCTAGAGTGTCTGACAATAATACAAGGCACAGCAGGCACACGTTGTTCGTAATTTGAGATGTGCATGTGATCCCTTTTTGACCACTAATGAGATTGTCTTCACTTTAGGGATCTGAAACATAATTTTTAGAATTTTCAGAATCTTGGAAAGACCTCACAGCTACTTTTTATTTAGGAACTTTGGCTGTTTTATGCAGGGATTAGGTTATTTATTGAGCCTTGCTTTGGAATCCAAATGAGCAATTCTACAGTGAAACAGCAGTTTGTATGGTTCTACACTTGTGGCTTTTGGCAAATAACAGGAGGGTGTGTACATGTTAGTGCTTAAGGCATAAGTTCCCTGCTGGTTTTGTTTTGGTGCTGAAAAATTGGCTATCATGTACTAGAATCAGGGTTATTGCCAAGTTGTGGGGTGACTAATGAAGCAGTATTGTGTGAGTTGGTTTCATGCCTAGCAATGAATTCTTGTTTAAATTCAATGCATTTTTTCTGTCTTTTGTGCTTTGCTTTTTTTCCTAAGAAAAGGCTAAATAAAAACTACATAATCCACAAAGATGAAATTGGTGACGGGTCTTCTGTAGATTGGTGCAGGTTCAGATGGCGTCTGATGGCAAGTGGACGTGGTAAGCCGCGGGTCAAGGGTTCCGTTCCGTGTTACGCACCTTTGAGTCAGTAAGTAATCTGTGTCAGGAATGAAGAGGCTCCTGCTGAGATTCCCTGGCTTGTCCCTGGGTTTGGTAATTGAGCAGTGCTCCAGTTGACAGGGAGAGCCCTGCAGCACGTTTCCAGGAGGGTGGGGTCTCAAGGGAGGCAGGCTGAGTAACTGAAGGCAGTGGGGGCTTTGTTGTAGGGCTGTCGAAGCATATGGAAGTTGTAGAATTAGAGGTGAACAGTGGATGTAGCTGGACTGGAATCTTCAGTAGCGAGAAGGATGTTTGCATGGGATCCCCTCACCTCCAGCAGCTCTCACTCAACTGTGCAGCTCACCGGCAGCAAAAATAATGGAGTGAAGTGGCAGGAAAAGTGATCTGGGACAGTTGAATTCTCCTTAAACTTGGTCAGGTGGAGTTAGTTATAGTTTAGTCAGTTCTAGATTGTGGCCTCCGTTGAGAGTACTTGAAAGTGCCTGGCCTTGGAGCCAACATTGTGGCGTCGTGGGTGAAGCTGCCACCTTCAATGCAGTCATCTCATGTGGGTGCTGGTTTGTGTCCTGGCTGCTCCACTTCAGTCCAGCTTCCTGCTAATGGCCTGGGAAAAGCAAAAGATGGCCCACGTGTTTGGGCCCCTGCCACCCATGAAGGAGACGTGGATAAAGCAGCTGGCTTCTGCCTGGCTCAGCCCTGGCTGTTGAGGCCACTTGGGGACTGAACCGGCGAATTGAAGGTATCTCTCTCTCTTTCTCCCTCTCTCCCTTCTTCCCTCTCTCCTTCTCTTCCTCTCTCTCTCTCTCTCTCTCCTTCCCTCTGGGTAATTCTGACTTTCAAAATAAATAAATAAATCTTTTGAAAAAGAAAGGGGAAAAAAATGAGCGCCTGGCCCTAGGAGTTTCTCCCAAACTGCTAGTAGATGAGTTTTCTGGGGCCAGCGCTGTGGTGTAGCGAGTAAAGCCGCCGCCTACAGTGCTGGCGTCCCGTATGGGCGCTGGTTGGAGTCTCAGCTGCCTCTCTGTAACTGCCTTGCAAGCAAATAAATAAATGAATCTTAAAAAAAATAAATGGTTCTGCTGCCTCTGGGCGCTGATGAGTGTCTGTCCACCATTCTCTGATCGCTTGGCCAGCACAGCCCCTTCCTTGCCCTGCGCCCCCTGCGCCCCCTGCGCCCCCTGCGCCCCCTGCGCCCCCTGCGCCCCCTGCGCCCCCTGCGCCCCCTGCGCCGAGGTCTGCAGCCTGTGGTTTTCAGAGCCTTTTTCTGATTATGATGAAGTTGCACTCTGTGTACATTCACTGGCCATTTGGATTTACCCTTGCAGAGCGCCCATATGTTTCTATTAGATCTCTTTTCCCTCATTGATTGGTAGTTTCTTTATATATTCAGAGTACAGTCCTTTGTTATGTATTTTGCTGCTAACTCTTATTCTAGTATGCAGTTTGAATGATTCTCAATGGTGGTTTTTTTTTTTTTTATTGAACAGAAGAAAGTTAAATTTAATGTAACCTAGTTTCTCAGTCCTCTTTAAAAAAATTAAGATAACCTAGTTTCATCAGTCCTTTTTTTATTTGAAAGAATTACAAAGAAAGGGAGAGACAGGGATTTTTTTTTAAAGATTTATTTATTTGAAAGAGTTACACAGAGGAGGAGAGGCAGAGAGAGGGGTCTTCCATCCGCTGGTTCACTCCCCAATTGGCCACAATGGCTGGAGCTGCGCTGATCCAAAGCCAGGAGCCAGGAGCTTCTTCCAGGTCCCTGACAAGGGTGTAGGGGCCATCTTCTACTAGTTTCCCAGGCCATAGTAGAGAGCTGGATTGGAAATGGAGCAGCTGGGACTCCAACCGGCACCCGTATGAGATTCCGGCTCTGCAGGTGGAGGCTTTACCCGCTACAATGCTGGCCCCAGGGGATTTTCCTTCTGCTGACTTCACTACACAGATGGCTGCAACAGCCCACCGGTGTTGGCTAGGCTGCAGCCAGGACCCTTGAATTCCGTCTGGGTCTCCCTTGTTGATGACAGGGGTCCAAGCACTTGGGGCCATCTTCCACTGTTTTCCCAGGCACATTGGCAGGAAGCTGGATTGGAAGTAGAGCAGCTAGGACTCAAACCTGTGCTCATATGGGGTGCTGGCATTGCGGGTGGCAGCTTAGCCTGCTGCTCCACACCACCAGCCCCTGTAGTTGGTACTCTTCTTAGCCTGAGTGCATGAATTAATTCCCCTGGTATTTTCTAAGTGCTTTACAATTTTGCCTTTCCCCTTTAACTTTCCAATGTACTGGAAATTGGTTTTGGAATCCAATTTCATTTTTGTGTATGTTTTAGAATTACTTGTCAACTTCTAGAAAAATTCCTTCAAATGTTGTTTAGTATTATTGAATGCATACAAGGTTATTTTTGAAAGTTAATGGAAAATTGCGTTAAAAGAAATTTATTTTGGTAATCCTGGCTTTGGCCTGGCCCACTCCTGGCTGGTGCAGGCATTTGAGCAGTGCACCAGTGAATGGAATCTGTCTCTCTCTCTCTGTCCTTGTCTGTACGCATCTCAAAAAATTAAATAAAAATTTTAAAAACATTTGAAAAATGCCTTTTTTGTACTGCATGTATGGACTTTTTTCCTTTGTCCATTATTCCCTGAACAGTAAGTATAACAACTATTTACATAGCATTGGCATGATCGAAGATGTTATGAGTAATCTAGAGATTATTTAAAGTATGGGAGGATGTGCATGGATTGTATGCAAATGCTATGCCACTTTCTATGAGGGGCCTGTGTTCTAGATTTGTGGGGGCCGTGTTCTGGAACCAAATTCTCCCTGGATACCAAACGGTCACCAAATGGTCACCAAACGGTCACCAAACGGTGACCAAACGGTGACTGCTTCCAGAATCCAGGCTTTGGTTCCTTTCCTTCTCCCCTGCAGTACTGTGAAAATCAAGGCTGCTAAGTCCTCAGAATTGGCAAACGTCTTCAGTACAAAGGTGGTTTCTTATTATCTGTTTGGTTTCTTGTTTTGGCCTGGCATTTCCTTCTTATTTTGTCAGTTTCTTTTTGCTTTTAAGATTCCACATGTATTCCATCTATGTTTTGTAGTCTTTTTTTTTTTTTTTTTTTAAAGGGGCAGTTGGGCTGAATAGCATAGCATGCAGTTAAGGAGCCAAGAGAATGCATTTCTTTCTCATGTCATACAGAGTCTAGAGTCCAGATCCGGACCTGATACCTAATGTGCTACTTACTAGCCACTTGTGGTTGGCTAAATTGAAGTTAATTAAAATTAAATAAGATTAAAAGTTCTGTTCTGGGGCCAGCACTGTGGCATAGTGGGTTAAGCTGCCGTTTGTAATGCTGGCATCCCATATGGACACCAGTTCGAGTCCTGGCAGCTCCACTTCCCATCCAGCTCCCTTGCTGCCTGGGAATGGCCCAGGTGCTTGGGCCCCTGCACCCTTGTGGGAGACCCAGATGAAGCTCTGGTGGTTGAGGCCATTTGGGGAGTGAACCAGTAGATCGAAGATCTCTCTCTCTCACTGTCTCTCCCCCTCCTTCCTCCTCCCCCCTCCCCTCCCTCCCCCTCTCCCTCTCTCACTGTAACTCTGACTTACAAATAAATAATCTTTGAAAAAAGAACTTCTGTTACAGTAGTTCTGCATTTACGTGCTCCACCTGTTAAATGTAACTGAAGGACTCTGTGAACACGTTTACTGGTGTCCTAGACCCAGTGGCCCCGCCTCAATTTTGCTTCCCTCAGTGGTGTGCAGTGCCGCAGGCACTGTGGGCTGGTAGAGACCCACACCCCATTCTTGGGAGATCTGCAGGAGCTGGCTTGGTGGAGGGAAGAAAGCTCTGGATGGCAGAAGGGCAGCAGCAAAGGCGGGAAGTTGGTCAGATGTGCAGACGCTGGTTTCTGCAACTTACATTTGATTCCAGTGTAACTCGAGGTGGCAGAAACCGCAGCTTCAAGAAAATGTCTTGGGGCCTGTGCTGTGCCACAGCAGGTGGAAAGCCACTGCTGCAGTGCCAGCATCCCACATGGGCACCACTTCCATTCCTGGCTGCTCCACCTCTGATCCAGCTCCCTGCTAACAGGCAGTGCTTGTATACACGTCAGAGACCCAGATAAAGTTCCTGGCTTCAGCCTGGCCCAGCTATGGCCTTTGCTGCATTTGGGGAGTGGGCCGGTGGATGGAAGGTAACACTCTCTGTTTTTCTCTGTGTGTGTGTGTGCGTTTCTCTGCCTTTCTCTGTAACTCTGCCTTTCAAATAAAATTAACAAACCTTTGGGAAATAATGTCTTCAGGGCAAAACGTCCAAGTCATGATATTGCATATTCCGTGTGCGCATTGCTGGTTACTTGGTCGTCAGTGCTGGGTTGGTAGGGATGTGTCAGAAGCTCTCGTTTGGCTTCACAGGGCACCATTGTTTGAGCGTGTTCTCAGTTGTTAGGAGCAGAGGTCGTGCCTGAAGCAGTTGGTCAGCGCAGGCAGTCTCTGGGCATATTTGAAGGTACTAAGGCGTGTTAAGCATGCCTGTTTCTCCTTGTCACTGGGAGAAAGGGTTCAACCTGTCAGTAAGTTGGGCTGTGGTGTAGACTGTACAACCTGGGTAGGTAGAGATGAAGGAGTGGAACTGAGGCTAGGCACAGGGAAGAGGTCAGGCTGTTCTTCATGGCTGCCTGGGGAGTAGCAGCAGCACTGATCCCTCACCACACACGCTGAGTTCAACTACTGGGCTGGGTATTTATTTATTCATTTATTTTATTTATTTGAAAAGCAGAGTTACAGAGAGGCAGAGGCAGAAAGAGAGAGGTCCTCCATCTGCTGGTTCACTCCCTAAATGGCTGCAACGACTTGGAGCCGTGCTGATCCGAAGCCAGGAGCCAGGAGCTTCTTCTGGTCTCCCATACGGGTGCAGGACCCAAGGACTTGGGCCATCTTCTGCTTTCCCAGGCCATAGCAGAGAGCAGGATTGGAAATGAAGCAGCCGGGACTCGAACTGGGGACCACATGGGATGCCAGCACTGCAGGCACTGGCTTTTACCCACTAGACCACAGCGTTGGTCCCTGGGCTGTGTTTTTAGACTGGAGAAATTGCCTCAAAATAGTGTGTGCAGGTGTTGTAGCAAGGCTTCTCAGACTTTAATGTGCGTAAATCACCTGGGGATCTTGGTTAAGTTTAGACTGTAGTTCCGTCTGTCTCGGGAGTGCTCAGACTCGCATGTCTAGCAAGTTCCCAGGTGATACTAGTGCTAGTAGTGGTGTGACCACCCAACTTGGAATAGCAAGACTTCAGTGTCCAGAGTGTGGGTCCAGATGGCACTGTCTGACTTAGTCTGAAAGTTGAATAGGACCCAGCACTGTGGCGTAGCAAGTTAAGCTGCCACCTGTAACACCCACATCCTATATGGGAGCTGGTTGGAGTCCTGGCTGCCCCACTTCTGATCCAGCTCCCTACTAATGTGCCTGCCTGGGAAAGCAGTGGAAGATGGCCCAAGTCCTTGGTCCCTGCACCCACGTGGGAGACCTGGATGAAGCTCCTGGCTTTGGTCTGGCCCAGCCCTGGCTGTTGTGGCCATTTGGGGAGTCTCATCTCTCCCCACAACCCCTGCTCCCTCGCCTTCCCCTCCCGCATAACAGGTAAAGGGCATGTCCACGGCGTCAGAATCCTGCTTTCCTTGTGATGTGGTCTCTGCTCCCATGTCAGCTAAATGGACCCAGTAGTAGGTCCCTTAGATACTTTTTCCTCAAAGATTTGTTTATTTATTTGAAAGAGTTAGAGGGAGAGACAGATCTTCTGTCTGCTGGTTCACTCCCCAGATGGCCACAGTGGCTGGAGCTGGGCTGATCTGTAGCCAGGAGCCAGGAGCTTCGTCTAGGTCTCCCATGTGGGTGTGGGGGCCTAAGCACTTGGGCCACTTTCTGCTGCTTTTCCAGGCGCATTAGCATGGAGACAGACGGGATATGGAGAAGCCAGAACTCAAGTGGGCATTCCTGCGGGATGCTGGTGCCTCTTACTCGCTGTGCCACAGCGGCAGCCCCCGCCCCTTAGATGTGGAGGGAACTAGACGATCCACGGCTCCCGGTTGCACTTTCGTGCTGCTGTGGTGGCGGCCTGACTGGCTGCTTCGTGAAGGTGACAGCCACTGAAAGTGTGTGTCTACAGTGAAAGCGTGTCCGTTTTCTGAGTACTCAGCCCTCCCTGAGTCTTTGCTCTACTTGTAAAGTGCGTGTGCACCTGCGAGGGATACTTGCTGGTATCCATTTCCCACCTTCATACACAGGGAAAGAGGGGCAGGGCATGTCTGCTTCTCCCCTTCCTACTTCTCCCCTGGGACAGTGGTGAGTCATAGGCCTGCTGGCACAGGGACCAGTTCACACCTGCAGTTTCTCTCTCACACGTTAGGTTACAGAAGTAGCTCTTCGTGCTGGGGGCTCCGCGTGGACTTTCCAGGACCAGGAGGATTCAGTTAGTTTAGTTTTCCATTAGGTGAGCATCCTTCCATTCCTCTCAGTTCACTGGTGGAAGTCTGACGTAGACTTTTAACAAAGCATCTCCTTTGGTAAGGATGATGGAAAACGATTTTGTTATAAAGGTTTTGAAAGACAACGTAAATAAGAATTGCGTGACTTTTCTGTGAAATGGGGATTATGTTAATAAAGTTAAAATATGAATCTTCAATTTTACTTTAAAACTAAATTTTCAGACATTAAAAAAGCGATGCTGTACTGAATCCCTGTGTATCTGTCATCACCTTCAACCATTATCACTAATGAATTAATATTGTTAACTTTTTGTAGGTCCCAGTTTATAGTTGAAACTGGTGAAGATTCTTACTTTGGGAAGACACCGTTTTCTGCTGAAGTGGGACATAACAATTCTGTGAAGAAGATAGGGAAGGAATTGAATGCCGCTCCACTGCTTGCCGAGGTTCTGCAGTGAGTGGTGATGAGGCTAGCACTCAGTGTTTCAGTCTGTGTGATTGGACAGCACCCCTGTGCTCCTAGTGCCCAGCTTGAGCGGGGAGCCTTCTCACTGCCTCCTGAGGCACATCCTCGCCCTCCCTCCTCCCTCCAGTGGTTCTGCCCCCGCACCCAGTGTTCACCCCAGGTGCTTCCTGTAGCCCTCTGCCTGGACCTTCCTGCAGCCCTCCTTAGCTCCTCATTCCTCAGACCCTTTTTACCTCTCTAAGCTTTGTATTTTACCTTTTTTTCTTTTTAAGATTTATTTTATTAGAGAGAGAGAGAGGTAGGTAGGTCGGGTGGTCACTTGGTCGGTCTTCCATCTGCTGGTTCACTCCTGAAATGGCTGCAGCAGCCGGAGCTGGGCCAATCTGAAGCTAGGAGCCTGGAGCTTCTTCCAGGTCTCCCATGCAGGTGCAGGGTCCCAGCACTTGGGCCATCTTCTACTGCTTTCCCAGGCCACAGCAGAGAGCTGGGTCGGAAGTGGAGCAGCCGGCACAGGAACCGGTGCCCATGTGGGATGCCGCACTGCAGGTGGCGACTATACCTGCAGTGCCACAGTGCTGACCCCTATTTTACTTACTAATTCTCACTTGGCTCTGATGTAAATTTTTAATTTATTTTTTAAAGATTTTGTTTATTTGTTTGAGAGGTAGAATTACAGACAAAGGGAGAGATGAAGAGAAAGATCTTCCAAGTTCTGTTTCACTCCCCAAATGACCATAATGGCTGGAGCTGTGTGAATCGGAAGCAGGAGCTTCTGCTAGGTCACCCCTGCAGGCACGGGGCGCAGGCATGGGGCCCAGGCACTTGGGCCATCTTTTACCGCTTTCAAAGGCTGTAGCAGAGAGCTGGATTCGAAGAGGAGCAGCCAGGACACTAATCAGCACCCATATAGGATGCCGGTGCCGCAGCCTGAGGCTTAACCTATGCTGTAGCACTGGCACCTGATATAAATTTTATGGGGACAAATGTCTTGTTTGTTCATTGCTGTATTCCAGCACTTAAAACAGTGGTCATTGGATGAGTATGGTGTTCATCATTTCTCACCTTTGTCTTAGTGTTGTCACTTTTGAACTCTATTGGGGAACCACACTGTGTGTCTTTTTGGTGACTTGCTTTCTACCCATTCTGCACTACGTTTCCAAGACTCAGCTGCGGTGCTGTATGCTTTTAGTGTTGATGTTTGTTGTGGATAATTCAGCCTGCAGTTGGTGGGTGTTTGGTGTGTTTCCAGTCTTTTGCTGCTGCTGCACAGTGTGAAGCTCCTTTGCCCAGGGGTCTGTGTCTGGCCTACATGCCGAGTGGTGAGACTGCTGGGTTATGGACCAGCCGGTCTTTAGCTTGACTGCTTACTGCCGAGTTGCTTTGCAGAGTAGTTGTTCCAGTTTATATATCCACGAATGCATGTACCAGTCTTGGTTGCTCCACATCCTTGTCAGTGGTTTATTTTGTCTGACTTTGTCAGCTTTACCAGTCTGGTGGATGTGTCATAGTATGTTATTGTGGCTTTAATTTGAATTTCCTTTATTATTGATGTCAAGCAATTTATTGACCGTATCTGTTTTGTCTTCTGTGAAGTACCTGTGAAGTCTCTGGTCTATTTTCTTTCTTCCTGTGCATTTTTTAAATTGTTCTGTGTCTGAATCACAATTCTTTTTCATTGCATGTTATGGATATTTTTCTGCAATTGATGGTTTATCTGTTGCCTTGTGATATCTTGGAACTAAAGTTCTTTAATATCATTGGCTTTGTCCCTCCTTCTCTTGACTATTATCTTGCTGTATGTGATGGTAACTTCTGATGTAAAGTGTCATTGTTATTTAGTTCATAAGCCATTCATTTTTTCTATTCAAGCAGTGTGGCCAGTGTGTAGGCGTGTTTTCAAATTTCCATTAAGAATCCTTGGGTGATTCATGTTTTATTTTAACGTGTTGATAAATTCCAAACAACAGAATTTTTCCCCCTTTTTATTTTGAGACTGACTTCTAAAATTGGATTATAGCTAGACAGTGTATTATGTATGGGCCCAATTCTTTGAACTTAGTGTTACCTTTTTTTTAAAAAAACAGAACAAAACACCTTTATTTTAAAGACAGATGAGGGAGTGACAGAAGGAGATCTTCATCCTCTCATTCACTCTCCAAATAGCCCAGCAGCCAGGGCTGGCCCGGACTGAAGGCAGGATACTCCGTGTTGTCTTACATAGACCTGTCTGGTAGTTGGATTTGGCGGAGACTTTGGTTCCAACTCGGAAACTTTTAATGTGAAACTAAGCTTTTTAAAAGTTGATAGTTTCTTACATTTCTTTTTGCCTCAGGAAAATGCTGATGGTGTTAACGTCCATAATCAGCTGTGGGCTCTGCACTGCCCACACTGAAGCGTAAAGACAAGTGACTACCTCAATTGCTGGTTTGTTTTAGCTCAGCTGACACACAGGGGATCGTGCTGTGACTGCAGCTGCTTTCCTGGCAGTGGCATTTGTTAATTAAGCTGTCTAATTTTGTGTGGCTTTCTCAAGGACTGGTTAAAAAAATGAACTTAACAATTTTTAGTTTGTGCTCAATTTGAGGGCTTTTTGCCTATTTGTATTTGGGTATCCATTTGATTTTTATTTTAAAAAGCAGCGTTTAACTTGAGTACTGTCGAAATTAATGGGTCAGATATTAAATTTTATGTGTCCTATACGCCCATAAAGTCTGTCGCTGGTAATCGAAAGTGTCTAATTTGTGTTGAGACAGCTCAGTCTCACAAAGAAGTGTTTTATTTAAGAAACAGAAGGCCTAGGTTGAAGTGCTGGCGCCCTGCCTTTAGTCATGGGATTTGTGGCAAGTTGTTCAGTTTCTGTGCTGCCCGGTGCCCTTGTCTATAAGATGCAGTATTTGTGATCTCAGCCTCCGTGTTGTGCATGCTGTAGAAAGTGAGCTGCATATGTTAGTGTCTTTAACAGACTTGGTAGTGTTCACTACTGTTGGCTCAGTCTTTCCGTCTGTGTGTCCCACCAGTTGGTTCTGGAGCTGGTTCATTCCGTTAATTCATTTGTTGAGCGTTTATTAGGTATTGTTCTGTGCCTGGTACAGTGTTTAAGCCCTAGGGTATCAATCCGAGAAGCAGTGAGGCTGATCCGTGTCAGTGCCTCTGCAGAATGATGTGGGCACCGCACTCTGAGAACCCGCAGGATAATCTCCAGTGGTTTGCTAAAGGATAAATACTTCAGTATTGGGGAGACCATGTATAGCCTATTACGTGTTCTTTTTTCTTTCTTTCTTCCCCTTCAAAACACCTCTTTAAAAGTGTAAAAACCATTGTTAGACCTGGAACCCTACAAAAGCTGGGTGCAGCCAGCTCTGGCGATCTCTTTGCAGATGTTAGTGGAGTGGAAGATAGGAAGCAGGAAGGGCGTTCCACTCCTGTGTAAGGCAGGGGGGTAGGAGAGGCTGGGGTTTTGTGGAACTGAACATTTTGTCAAGCCTGGAGTTGTCAGATTGGGTTGGGTGCAGAAGAAGGTGCCATTAGGCAGCAGCAAGCAGTTGTACTTGATTCTGATAGACATTTTTCATGTCTTGGATGGACAAATCAGGCTTATGAGCAGGCCTGGTGGTTAAGCTCAGGAAGGAAGGTATTTCAGTAATCCCCACGAGGTTGGGGAGATGTCTTGCCTTCTGCCCTCCAGCTAGTGAGTGAAAGGAGCAGAGTTCAGATCTGATTGAACAGTCTCTGCTCTTTTACTTCTAAGATTGTGTTGTACAAATAAACGAAGAAGGCCTGAGGGAAATGGCGAGGGAAGGGACTGATTTGAAGCTTCCTCCCTAGGAGTCACGTTACAGACTGTGGCCAGGCTTCTGAGTGGAAGGCTGAGAGGAGGCTGGGGTCACTCCAGAGAGGCTCGCAGGCTCCCTGGGTGACTGGCTCAGGGCACGCTCAGTGCTGCTTTGCCCCCGGAATATTCTGATCCTCGAAGCTGCCTTTGAGGAGGGGCCGTCTCTTCTAGGCCCATGAGGCCCTGAAACTGTAAGCAGATTGTTTATGAACGTGTCTTTCTTCCTGGGGATTGTAGAGCCGTCAGCAGATTTCTAAAGGAGGACACACCCCTTGTTAGATTGTCCACATCTGGTGTACTGTGGAGGTTTGTGGTGGTTGGGGAAAGCTAGTCACTCAGACCACCAGGTAAATGCAGACACGGGCGGCTGTTCACTGAGTCCAGCTGCATCCCTGCACTCTCCCCGCTTCTTCCTGTCCCCTAAAGGATAAAACAAGACATGTTTTGGGTAATGGAAGGCCAGCCAGGTTTTGGGGACTCTGGATTGGCATGGAATGTGTTCAACATGCTTTTGGATATTAGACAAAACTAATAGATACGTAGGCTCTTCAGCATATCTTAATATTCACATGGCTGTGAGAGATGGTGTCACTTTTAATTAGCATCAAGAATGAGTGCCGTTTCTTTTATTCAGGTTAGAAATGTGTGACTAGGCCGGTGCTGCGGCTCACTAGGCTAATCCTCCACCTTGCGGCGCCGGCACACCGGGTTCTAGTCCCGGTCAGGGCACCGGATTCTGTCCTGGTTGCCCCTCTTCCAGGCCAGCTCTCTGCTGTGGCCCGGGAGGGCAGTGGAGGATGGCCCAAGTGCTTGGGCCCTGCACCCCATGGGAGACCAGGAGAAGCACCTGGCTCCTGCCATCGGATCAGCGCGGTGCACCGGCCACAGCACACCAGCTGCGGCGGCCCTTAGAGGGTGAACCAACAGCAAAGGAAGACTTTTCTCTGTCTCTCTCTCTCACTGTCCACTCTGCCTGTCAAAAAAAAAAAAAAAGAAATGTGTGACTAATGAGTTGTAAAACAATACTTCTTGTTTTAGTGAGTCCATAGGTACAAGAGCTGGAGAAACAGGGCAGCTGGTGACTGCTTGAGAGCACGTTGACGTCCTGGAGTTTGCAGTGGGTCATTTTGAATGCCAGCTTTTTTGCATGTAATTTAGGAATAACAGACTACGGATAATAGCAGTTCCTGCAGAGACCTGGTGAACTTGGTGAGATTGCATTGCACCAGATGGGGTAGCGTTTAAGGAGTTGAGGTTGGAGGTAGTTTTGTCTGAGAGTTCTCTCTTTCCTGTTGAGAAGAATAGTGACCTTTGTTAAGGGCAGATTATCATGAATGCACAAGGTACAGGGGAACACATACAGGGCAGGGTGCAGGAGAGACCGGCTGTCAGGTTCTGTCTGTCCTCTTTCTTGGAGTTGTGTGGACAGTGCCTGTTGGCCTAGCAGAGGAGTGGTGCAGCATGCACAGAGATTGTTAGCCAGCAAAGCTCCTGAGCCTGGGTGTCTACATGCAGGCAAGGCTGACTGCTTGCCTGCGGAGGACAAAGCTGGTGTCCTGTGCTTCACAGTATCCGGGTAAATAGCTTTCTCGGGCAGGGGATTGTGAAGATTGGAGGTTGCCTCCTTGAAGGTGGGCAGAGGGCCAGACCTTTTCTTTGGGCAGTTAACCCTTTACTACATGAACCCTGGAAAAGCAAATTTTTATTCCTGTTGTTACCAGGGAGTTCAAGAAATCCTTCTCTTTTAGGTAGAAGGTCTGTTGCAACCACTTGCAGTCTCGTTTACCACCAAATGAAACAACTAAAATGTCTGTACACACGAGGATGTCTCCCGGAGTGTGGCGTACTTGACACCTGTCCTGGCTGACATTTCCATTGTGATTTGAATAAAGAACAGGAGGCAAACTGGGAGACAGCTCATTTTGAGAATTAGTATTTTAAAATATTTTGACAGGTTATAATGAAGTGCTAAATCAATAAGGTGAAATTTATTAGGAATAAATGTAAAATGGCAAATTTACTTAACAAGTAAACCAGCTAAGAAGAAAACCAACTAAGAAGTTGGTCACAATGCTGGCCCTTGGGGTTTGTTTTTGAGAGAGGAGGTGAATAATATTTTCCTTAATTGGGATTCAAAGTTAGTGTTCCCGGTTACCAAATTTAATTACAGGGTGGCTGGTGTTGTGGCACAGCAGGATGAGCTGCCGCTTGCGACACTGGCATCTCACATGAGCGCTGGTTTGGGTCTTGGCTGCTCTGCTTCCAGTCCAGCTCTGTATGTATGCTCCTGGGAAGGCAGGAGAAGTTGGCGCAAGTGCTTGGGCCCCTGCCACACATGTGGGACACTCGCAAGGAGTTCCAGGCACTGGCTCTGGCCTGGTCTAGCCACAGCCATTGTACCCTTTTGAGGAGTGAACCAGCCGATCGAAGATCTCTCTCTTTCCCTGTCTATCTGTAACTCTGCCTTTCAGATAAATAAATTAAAAAAAAATCTTGATAGTAATTGATACTTGCAAATTACTGATAAAAGTCCAGGACTAATATATATATATATATATATATATACATATATATATATATAAAAGATTTTTTAAAGAAATTATTTGAAAGAGTTACAGAGAGAGGTAGAGACAGATCTTCCATCTGCTGGTTCATTCCCCAAATGACTGCAATGGCTGTAGCAGAGCTGATCTGAAGCCAGGAGCTGGGAGCTTCTTCCAGATCTCCTCTGTGGGTCTAGGGGCCTGAGGACGTGGGCCATCCTCGCTGCTTTCCAAGGTGCATTAGCAGACAGCTGGGTAGGACGTGGAGCAGCTGGGACTTGAGCTGGTGCCCATATGGGATGCTGGCACTGCAGGCTAGGACTGTGCCCTAGTGCCTGCCCCAGGGCTAGATTTTAATTAGGCATAATCATTGCTTAGAAGGCATTTGTAGAACTTCTTAGGTTCTTTTTGATACTTGCCTTTTAGTATTTTATGACATTTCAGGTTAATCACTTTCAGTTGGTTAGGTGTAAGCTCCTCAATTGTGTAAATTTTCTTTACACTTGCATGGGGGGGGGAAGCTGCTGAAACAAGGAAACTCTTGCACATTTGCATGGGAATGGAAATCTTGCTGCTTGTTTTGACTTCTGACAGCAGAAGTGTCTCAAGAAGCTGTCATCGCAATGACTTTATATAAGTGTCTCTTGTAAGCACTGTTTTGCCTTGTAAATTTAGGTTGAATTTATTAAGAAACTTATCAAATCTATAGCAAAAATTGATTTCCAAAACTATCCAATATTTGATAAGTGATAACTGAGAGAGTCTTCAGCAAAAGTTATAATAAAACCATAGATAATTCAGCTACTCATATTTTGACAAAACCTTAGGGAGCTGATGATGGAAGACAGAGTTATGTAGAGAGGTAGAGACAGAGAGAGAGAGAGAGTCTTCCATCAGCCGGTTCACTCCCCAGATGGCCACAATGGCCAGAGCTGAGACAATCTGACGTCAGGAGCCAGGACCTTCTTTTGGGTCTCTCACGTGGTGCAGCGCCCCAAAGACTTGGGCCATCCTCTGCTGCTTTCCCAGGCATGTTAGCAGGGAGCTGGGTCAGAAAGGGAGCAGATGGAACTTGAATCGGTGCCCATATGGGATGCTGGCGTTACAGGCCAGGGCTTTAACCTGCTGTGCCACAGCACCGGTCCCTCATTTAGGGATTTGAGCAGAGAAGTGATGACATCTGATTAGAACTGACTCATCTGCTTTGGAGTGGGTGCAGGAGTGAGCACAGGACAGATCAGGGGACCTGTTAGGTGACTGTTGTGTTTGAGTGAATGTGGTGGCGGCTTGGGTCAGCTTGGTGATGTGAACATGGAGCACAGTGGACAGTGTCTTTGGACATTAGCAGGATGAGCCTTATGTTTTGTTGACAAGATTAGATGGGGGTTGTAGGAGGAAGAAAAGAGTTGAGGATGACGTCTGCTTTTGGCCCAAGCGGAGGGAGTGTGTGGTCATAAACTGAGATAGAGGAGACTGTGAAGAAGACTGGAGGGTGAAATCAGTATTTGAGGTTTTTTGGGAAAGATTTGTTTCACTATTTGAAAGGCAGGGTTGCAGAATGGGAGAGGGAGAGAGAGAGAGGTCCTTCATCCACCAGTTCACTTCCCAAATGGCTGGAGCAGGGCCAGCCAGGAGCCCAGACCGCCACCCAGGTCTCCATCTGGGTGGCAGGGACCCAGGTGCCTGGGGCGTCCTCTGCTGCGTTCCCAGCACACTAACAGGAAGCCGGACCAGAAACAGAACAGCTGGGGCTCAAATTGGGGCTCTCACAGGACGCTGGTGTGGCATATGGCAGCCCAGTCCACTACGCCACAACTCTGACTCTGGAACTTGAGTTTTGAGATGTCTCTTGGATGTTTTATTCACTTACCTGTTTTATTCACTTCACTTCTGTAACGGATCTAGAAACTGGCTCGAACAGAGTGTATTCATCAGGGTTTGGGGAGAAGCAAGTCACTAGTGTCGGGTCTCCCCCCACACGAAGCAGGCCAATAGTTCTGCAGCAGACACAAGCTGTGTCTCAGCTCAGTTCCGACGGCCTGCCTGGAGCCACGGGTTGAGGCTCAGTCCTCCAGACTGTTCCCTGCCTCTCTAAACGCCAGCTGCAAGCGCTAGATTGCTATGCCTGCGCCTCTGACCAACTGGCTGTATTTTACAGCGCCCACACCCCTCCTTGGGTGTGATTGACAGGCTTGACCCACAGAGCTCAGGGAAACACTTACATTAATTGGTTTACTCTAAAGGCTATTAAACATATATAGGTGGAAGGACGCACAGCAAGCAAGATATGGGAGAAAAGACATAGATCTCACATCCGCTCTCCAGGCAGCACCCTCCAGCATCTTCACCTAGTTGGCTCTGTGGATCCTCTCACAGCTGTGTCCCTTTTTTTTTTTTATTTAAGATTTATTAATTAATTTGAAAGAGTTACAGAGAGGTCTTCTTGCTGGTTCACTCCCCAAATGGCTGTGCTGGATTGGAAGTTGAGCAGCTGGGACTTGAACTGGTGCCCATATGGGATGCCGGCTCTTCAGGTGGTTGCTTTAACCACCGTGCCACTGTGCCGGCCCCTCTTGAGTTTTTGTGGAGACCTCATTGCATAGGTATGACTGCTTATAGATTGGGTGGGAAATCTAACAAGGCCTGACCATTGAGATTCTTCAGCATTCTTTGCTCCTGGGCATGGGATAGATGCCTTCTCGAATGGAGGTCTTTGTCCTCTGACAGAGTAGGTCAGAGGAAGATGGCAGTTTAGAGCTCCTGTGACCTGCCTTTGGGAAGAGAAATTCTCCTTTCTGTGGCCTGCCTGAGGGAGTGAGTTATGAACCAGGAACCATATACAGAGTCCAAACAAAGTATGTATCGTACTGTTACTGCCACTCCAGACACTGGATTGTGAATCAGAATCCTTCCCTGTGGCTGGAAAGGCTGGGAGAGTTGAAGGTCAAGAAAACAGCTGTTTGCAGTGACTGCTTCTTGGGGGTCCCCTGGAGCAGCAGGGAGCTCGGCGGGGGGCCCCTGCCTCTGCTCTCAGTGGTTCCTGTGCTGCTGTCAGATGTCTGGAAGATGGCAGCAGAAGCTGTGCCGGTCCCTGCTGGAGTGATGACTTGCTCTTCCTCCTTTCCTGTCTTCCTGCAGCTGCCTCCACAACAGGGTTCTTTTTCTTCTCACAGTCTCACATGAGTGCCTCTCACTGTAGCAGAAGAGGCTTCTGGGAATGTAACTGTGACCTCTCTGGTGCACAGGAGACTACAGAAGGTGTTAGCAGTGGTGCAGAGTTGACCGCAGTCACTACAGCCCAGTGGCCAGTCAGCTGGAGTCACAAAGTGAGGGTGCCTGGGAGGTCAGCGTAGATAAGAGGAAACTCTGGAGTTGACGGGTTGAGATAAGAGGAGCCGCACCTGAGACTGAGGAGGAACCAGTGGTGACGTAAAAACAAAAACAGAAGATGGTGTCCTGGAAGCCAGGATGCTGGCATTGAGAGAGATCGGCTCTGCCAGTTGTTTCTGACAGGTCAAATAATTGAGTATCGAGCATTGAGTTAGCAGTATGGAAGTAATTGATAATCTTGGATAGAGAACTTTTGCTGGAGGGGTGACAGTCAAAACTGGTGGTTTTTTGTTTTTGAAAGATTTATTTATTTGAAAGAGTTAGAGGGAGAGAGAGAGAGCATGCACGCGCGAGAGAGCGTGCACTTCTGTCCACTGGTTCACTCTCCTGATGATTGGGGCCAGGCCAGGCTGAAGCTAGGAGCTTCTTCCAGGTATGGCATTTGGAGGTGGCTTTATGTGCTATGCCACAACAGCAGCCCCAAATCTAGTGGCTTTAAGGGATAAAGGTAAGGGGCCAGTGTAGTATAGCAGATAAAACCCCCACCTGCAATGCTGGCATCCCATATGGGCATCCCATATGGTTCAAGTCCTGGCTGCTCCACTTCTGAACCAGCTCCCCGCTAACGGCCTGGGAAAAGCAGTGGAAGATGGCTCAAGTGCTTGGGCCCCTGCAGGTGGTGGCTGAATCTTCTTTCCTGCCCCACCTCTGTGCCAGCATCCCGTATGGGTGCCAGTTAGAGGCCCGGCTGCTCCACTTCTGATCCAGTTCTCTGCTATGGCCTAGGAAAGCAGTAGATGAATGGCCTAAGTCTTTGGGCCTCTGCACCCATATGGGAGACCGGGAAGAAGCTCTTGGCTCCTGGCTTTGGATCAACACAGCTCCCGCCATTGAGGCCATCTAGGGAGTGAACAGTGGACAGGAGAGGTCTCTCTGACTCTGCCTCTCTGTAACTCTGCCTTTCAAACTAAATAAATTAATCTAAAAAAATGATTTATTTTATTTGAAAGGCAGAGTTAGAGGGAGAAATGCAGAGAGGGGCTTACTCCCCAAGTTTAACTATAATGGCAGGGACTGGGCCAGGCTGAAGCCAGGAGCTAGGAGCTTCACCTGGGTCTCCCACATGGGTACAAGGGCCCAAACATTTGGGCCATTCTCCATTGCTTTCCCAGGGGTATTAGGGAGCTGGATTGGAAGTGGAGCACCCAGGACTTGAGCCAGTGCCTATATGGGATGCTGGCACTGCAGGTGGCAGCTTAACTTGCTATACCACAACTCCGACCCTGAAAAGCAGGATTTTTAAAAGACAAAAGGATAGTGCATAGTCAGACATGGGTGCAGGCAACCTTGTGAGGGAGGATTGCTGGGATAATTCTAACGCTCGTGTCTCCTGTCATTTCAGTATTGGCTAGCTTTGATTTTCTTTTTCAATGGGAATTCAGATTTGCATTCTTCCTGTGTTAAGTTTCAGTTGCATCTTCCATGATTTGGTTCTGTTAGGAGACTCTGGATCTTGTTTAAATCTGACGGTGTGTGATTTGGATTCTAGCCCTCTTCCCTAATGTACCTGCTGTGTTTACTGTTCAGTAAGTAAATGGCTTCTGCAGTTACTGTGTCCAGGTTTTCTAGTTGTTTTTAAGGGGAGAGATAAGGTGGAGTGTGCTTGTTCCTCCTTACCTAGAACTGCAGACTGCAGTGGGGCCGTGATGCCCGAAGGACTTCGTGTTTCTTTTTAAAGATTTATGTGTTTTCATTTTATTTCAAAAGCAGAGGCAAGAGAGTACAAGCTCGAGAGCTTAAGATCTTCCATCTGCTGGTTCACTTCCTCCATTTTTACAACAACCTGGACTGTGCCAGACTGAAACCAGACCTTGGAACTCAGTCCCTATCTCCCCACTTGGGTGGCAGGGACCCATTGTACTTGAGTCATCATCACTGCCTCCTAGTTGTGCATCAACAGGAAGCTGGGAGGACCCACAACGGCTGGGCAGGATGTGGAATGTTGTCTCCGTCAGCGCCCTCCTCCAGTCACTCCAGGAGTGCTCCTCCCGGCTCCTTGGTGACGGGGATCCTTTTGGTGTCTCTCACTCTAGAGCTTCTTTTACTGTCTTTCAGGTAGGCAGTGTGCCCTGTACATGTACATGATAGCCCTTAGTTCTTTTGCATATGATTGAAGGATGGCTTATTCTTGAGCACTGACTGACTTTTAATTAGCTTCAGTAGAATGGTGTTTTTTTTTTTTAATTTTAAACCGTTTACACTAAGATTTTGTGGGGGTCCTGTTTGTGATGTGGGATGGAATAGTGTGAAGAAGCAGGCTTTGGACTGATTGTGTTTGAATTCCAGATCTGATCCTTGCTCCTTTGATATTCACCAGGCTGCTCAACCTCTCTGAGTCTGTTTTTTTTTTTTTTTTTTTTATTTCTTTTTGACAGGCAGAGTGGACAGTGAGAGAGACAGAGAGAAAGGTCTTCCTTTGTCGTTGGTTCACCCTCCAATGGCTGCCGTGGACGGCGCACCGCGCTGATCCGAAGGCAGGAGCCAGGTGCTTCTCCTGGTCTCCCATGGGGTGCAGGGCCCAAGCACTTGGGCCATCCTCCACTGCACTCCCGGGCCACAGCAGAGAGCTGGCCTGGAAGAGGGGCAACCGGGATAGAACCCGATGCCCCGACCGGGACTAGAACCTGGTATGCTGGTGCCGCTAGGTGGAGGATTAGCCTATGGAGCTGTGGCGCTGGCCCTCTGAATCTGTTTTGTCCCTCCCCCCCATCTGTTAAGTAGAGGTTATAGTAACTTTAATAAATGTGATGTTGGCCGGCGCCACGGCTCCATAGGCTAATCCTCCGCCTACAGCACTGGCACACCGGGTTCTAGTCCCGGTCAGGGCACTGGATTCTGTCCTGGTTGCCCCTCTTCCAGGCCAGCTCTCTGCTGTGGCCCCGGAGTGCAGTGGAGGATGGCCCAAGTGCTTGGGCCCTGCACCCCATGGGAGACCAGGAGAAGCACCTGGCTCCTGCCATCGGATCAGCACGGTGCACCGGCCGCAGCGCACCAGCCGCGTTGGCCATTGGAGGGTGAACCAACAGCAAAGGAAGACCTTTCTCTCTGTCTCTCTCTCTCACTGTCCACTCTGCCTGTCAAAATAAATAAAGAAAGAAATAAAAATTAAAAAAAATGTGATGTAGAGTATAGTTCTTATTACATGGCACATCATAGAAATAAGAGCTGTTATTTAGGGCAGAGTCACTCTGGTGTTCAGCAAGTAAAGTTCCTGACAATGTAGTTGTTTTCTGCTTTAGGGATTTAGAGACAGATCTTTATCTTCATCTGCTTTATATTGATCTAAGAACTGGGAAGCAGCCTGCGTTTGTCATTTGCTTGGTATACACAGTAGACAGTTTACTGTTATTGCTAACATTGGCTTTTCAAAATGCAGTAACCTCACAGCTTCCTTTCCCCTGTATGTTTGTTCAGTCAGTAGTTCAGTCCCAATGTCATGGCGTACCTTGGGCTATGCAGTGGACAGATGAATGATATGCAGTACTCCCACTTTTGACCAGTGCCACAGTCTAGTGCTAGAAAATTTTTTTGGCTAAGGAGTTATTTGTGAAGTATAAAGAAGCCTTTGTTTGTCCAGATGATTTTCACACTCACCTTCGCATTCTTGATGCATTTCTGATTTTCAGGAAGTTTACTTTTGACCTCTTTCAGAATACGGGTCACAGCTTGTCTTAGTACAGGAAGTTTTGGTGGACTGAGTTTAGAAGAAGGGAAACCCATGTGAAATGGTTGTGTATTCTGAACGTGGGAGAGCTTCACTGATAACTTCAGGTCTTGGAATGTTATGGGTTAATACATGGTGGTTGGGTTTAAGCCTCATTTGGCAGTTTACATCAAACATTGTTTTTCCAGGGTCCCAGCTTGTTTGATTCCAGCCAGATATTTTATTTTTTTTAAAAGAGGTATTTTTTTATTTTGAAGCGAGAGAGAGAGAGAGAAAGAGAAAGAGAAAGAGATCTTCTGTCCACTAGTTCACTCTTCAGGTGGCCTCAATGGAGCTTGATCCAGGTCTCCCATGTGGGTGGCAGGGGCTGTTTCATTCTGTACTGCTTTTTCCATGCTACTAGCAGGGAGCTGGATTGGGAGTGGAATAGCCGGAACACGGACTGGCACCCGTGTGGAATGCTGGCATCACAGCAGCGGCTTTACCTGCTACCCGACAATGCCAGCACCACTGTGTAGTCTCTAATTTGTCAGTGTGTCATCTTGTTATGAGCCTATGTATCTTCTAGGTATCTTAATCTTTATTCCAGGTTCCTGTCCCCGCAGTGATGAGAATTCAAAGCAGAGGCATAATATAATGCACAGGTGAAGACACGATTTATTTAAAAGAGAAACCATACCTGTCATGGTTGTGTAGAGTTGCCTCTGAGGAGGAGGGGCAGGGGAGGCCCTAGAAGGATCCCCCCTAAGAGGGCACCTCCCATGTTATCAGTCTCTCTTATGCGACAGGTGTAGAGCCTGGGTAGAGTTCAGCATGTGTGAGACTTTCTGGGTTTTCATGATGCCTCTGTGAAGAGTGTAACTTCTAATGTGCCATCATGGTCTTGGTGAGACACTGCTGCATCCCAGGGAGGTGGGCAAATTAGATTGATAGAGTTGCAATGCAGAGCTGGCAGAAATTCTGACTCACTTATTTGTATCTAACCTTTTTTTTTTCTTTTAAGATTTATTTATTTATTTGAGAGGCAGAGTTAGAGAAGAGACAGAGATCCTGCTTCTGCGAGTCATTCCTAAAATGGCTGCAATGGTCGATGCTGGACCAGGCTGAAACCAGGAGCCTCCCCTGGGTCTCCCGCGTGGGTGCAGAGGCCTAAACACCCGGGCCATCCTCCACTGCCCTCCAGCGCACATCAGCAGGGAGCTGGAGCAGAAGTGAAACAGCCAGGAATTGAACCTGCACCCATATGCGATGCTGGCGCCACAGGCTGTGGCCTTAGCCCTCTGAGCCACAGTGCAAGCTTTGTTGGTACCTGATCTTCCTGCCTGGTTCTCCGTGTCATCACTGAATGTCGCTCAGTCAGAAGAGTCTTTCTGTCATGCTTGCTTAACAAAGTGCTGATCTTGTGTGTTGTTGGAACAGTAACATTGAGTGATTCGTTTGGGAGGCCAGAATAACATTGTCATTTCAGAGTATTGATAAGCTAGTTTTTGAATCCTGGATTTCTCCCTTGTTTACTGTGTGACCTTGGGGAATTTATTAACTTCTTTTTTAAAGATTTTATTTATTTATTTATTTATTTGAAAGGCAGAGTTACAGAGAGGCAAAGGCAGAAGCTGAGAGGGAGGGAGGGAGAGAGAGAGAGAGAGAGAGAGAGAAAGAGGGGTCTTCCATTCACTGGTTCAGTTCCCAAATGACCTCAATGGCCGGAGCCTGGCTTATCCGGAGCCAGGAGCCAGGAGCTTCCTCTGAGTCTCCTACATGGGTGTAGGGGCCCAAGGGCTTGAACCATCCTCTGTTGCTTTCCCAGGTGCATTAGCAGGGAGCTGGATTGGAAGTGGAGCAGCCAGGACTTGAACTGGTGCCCATATAGCGATGCCAGCACTGCAGGTGGCAGCTTTACCTGCTACATCACAGCGCCAGCCTCTATTAACTTCCTTTAAGACTTATTTCCTTACATGTAAAATGGAAATAATAATAGTAGCCAGTTGGTCTTGTGGAAGGATAAATGAACTAATGTGCCAAACACCCTGCAGATGCGAGCTTGTCCTCAACAGGAAGGTAGACTATCCGTGGTTAGTAAGTGGATTGTGGAAAGGTGTTGGGGTTGTGCATTGGAATGAGAACACTCTAAGCAAGGCGGTGAAAGGCAGTCTTCTATTGGATAATGAAGTGCAGATTTGGAATGTGTCATTGGAGGAAAAATTAGTGTGTAGGTTAGGAGGGGAAAAGAGTTGAGCAGCCCAGGTGTGTATTTGTACCTGTCTTAAAATAAACCAATTCATGACTGGCACTGTGGCACAGCAGATTAAAGACCCAACTGGCAGCACCAACATCCCATATGGGCAGCGGTTTGAGTCTTGGCTGCTCCACTTCCGATCCAGCTCCCTGCTAATGCGTCTGGGAAAGCAGCTGAGGATAACTCAGTGCTTGGGCCCCTGCACCCACATGGGAGATTGGAAAGAAGCTTCTGGCTCTTGGCTTTGGTCTGGCCCAGCCCCAGTTGTGGCAGCCATTTGGGGAGTGAACCAGAGGATGGAAGTCCTCTCTCTGTCTCTACCGGTCTCTGTAACTCTGCCTTTCAAATAAAAATAAAACAAAATCTTCTTTCAAAAAATAAGCCCATTCATGCAAAGGACCAGGGGTACTCACCCTACAGATGCCTTTAGGGGGTTGAGCAAATGTTGCATGGTGCAGTAAGCCAAGTTTGTTATGTTTCTTTATTCATCTGGGACAAAGTAAGCATTTTAATGAAATGGTTCGGGAAATATCTGCTTTATGCCCTATTTGAATTAATTGAAATTTTCATTCTTATATCTTATCAATTTCATAGTTAAAATATTGGTTTTATACTTAATTAAGAGTGAGTTAAATAATGGGTAAGTGGGAGAGTTAGAACACAGCATGCATTAAATTGCCTCTTGCTGTTTGGGTTTAGTACTGGTGGAATAGTATTCTTGCTTGTGTAAAATACAAACCAAAGCAAAGAGCTTTTATTCAGATGTGGCTGAGGCCCTCAGAGCTAGTACACGCAGCTCTTTATTCCTTGGTGAGGTCACTCGTGCGTCCGTGAAGTGTGAGGTTGTCATGTGGCCTGGGTGCTGTTTCAGAGGCATGCATGCTGTTGGTGGACCGTGCTGGGCGGAGGCCAGGTGTGAGGAGTGACCCACTTGGTTGATTTGCTCTCTGATTCATCGGGAAGGGAAGGCCTCCTCCGGAGACCTGATTGCCATGGACTCTGTTTTCAGGGCTACAGCCCTCCAGAAAGGCGAGCAGAGCAGTCTGTAAACAGCAAGTGTTTCCGACTGTAACCGGCTGGAACTTTTTTGACCTTCACTTTGGTTTTATTTAATAATGCTTAAAATATTGACCTGGAGTGTAAGTCCTGAGGCTACAGAGCTGAAAGACGCAGTCAGTGTCCCTACAGTCTTGCTGCTTATCTCATGAGGCAAGATTGAGCGTTACTCCACAAAGTGCTGAGCAGGAAGCCACGCCATGAGAGTCCTCTGGGGCAGGGCCATGTCCCCTTGCTCTTTGCTGTGTCTCCAGTGCCGAGTGCGATGTGTTAGTCGCTCAGGAAATCCAGCATGTAGTGAGGGGTTCTGCCGGAATGAGGGAGAGAGGCAGGGCTGCTCCCACTGCTGCGCGTCCAGGCAGAGCCAGGTGGAGGGCGCAGCAGATGGCACACAGGTATGAGACGGGTACAGACTGCTCCAACCTTCCTGGAAGAGCATGGTGGCTGGGAGATGTCAGACTGGAAAGCTAGAGTGGGCTTGATCAGTCAGGAATTAGGGGTTGCGTTTCTTCAGAAGTAGCAAGGACTGTTTTCGGCAGTACCAGAAGTCAGGTGTCCTAATGCCCAGGTGACCCTTTCATATAACATGGTACGTGTCACGTCAGGACAGCATCGCAAGGATTTGGGTTCTGTATCCATTAGTGAAGGCTGGGTCATTGGAACTCTGTAAGCTGTGAGCGAACTTACACCATGTTTTGAGGAGAAGGATATAGCATACATGTTGTTTTCCTGTGGATAAAGGTTGGATTAAACTCTTTTAAAGGATAAGCAAGGTCTGTCTGTCTGTGAATTTTAGTTCCCTAGAATGGGGCTATCTGTGTTATCATTTGAGAATATCATATCATATTATCAGAATAGGAGTAAATGGGGGGAAAAAGAACTTTGTATATATTCCTGTAGCTAGCCCTGCACTTGGTTCTGAGACCTGGTCCTCATCCCAAGGGCTTTGGGGTAGGGCCATGTCTCTGTGAAGTCACTCCAGTCATTGGAGGAAGAAGTACATGGTTGGTTATAGCACAGTGGGACAGGGTCATGTGATAGAGACATACATGCACAAGATAGTGTGTCCCCATCAATCTTGGGTGGGAGCAGGGTCTTGGCAGACTTGAGGTTCTTATACTTAACTGGGTTTTGAGGGCTGATGAGGAGTTAGGAGTAAGTTGGGTAGAGTAGAGGAAGGACCAGTGTTAAGGGAAAGTGGAGTAGTTGATGGGCGGGGCACGGGGAGATGATAGGAAGTAAAATAAGAAACTAACGGTTCTGGTCATGGTCAGCTCTGTTTTGAGTGGGAGGGCTGCTGTGGGATACAGTGGGGTCAGTGGGTGCTCTGATCGTGGGTAAAGGAGCACTGTTGGAGAACCGCTGTTCTAAGCAGAGGGTTTCTAGTAGCCTGATAATGGGGCCATTGAAGACTTTTAAGCAGTTGACATAATTCATTCTGGGAAAGGTCACTCTGGTACTGGTGAGGAGATTGCATTGAAGGGGGCACCACAGTAAAGAAGGATCCGTTAGAAGTTTATTGCAGTAGTACAATACCTGAGAGTTCTTGGATGTGGGAGGTAAGTGAGGTGGGAGAGAGACAGAGAGAGAATGAATGAATGAATATATGTATGCGGGCACACGGAGGAGCTGATGGAGTTTTCTGTACTGCTGGCTACTCCTTACTGCTTCCTTCAGATGAGGGGTGGGAACCTTTTTTCTGGCCAGGCCATTTTGAATATCTTTAGCGTCATTCACAGGCCACACAAAATTACCAACTTTTAGCCTGCTGTACATTTATTGAATTTAGAGTCCCACCTCCTGTTGTCATGGCAGGGCCAGACCAAATGAGTTCCTGGGCCTTTTATAGCTGGTGGGCTGGACATTCTCCACCTCTGCTTTTTAGGCTTACGACACGAGAGTATTTCAAAAAGTTAATGGGAGATGGAATTAAAAGATAAGTTTATTTTGGTGCAACAGTTTTTTATGATATAGGTAGCTTCAAAAGGGTCATGGAAAATGTGTATTTTGAAAAAACTAGGATATATTTCAAAATATTTTTGCACCCAAATTAATTTTTTAACTGTTTCCCATGAACTTTTTGAAGGTCCCTTCTTACATCACTGATTTAGCAAAGTCAGATATAAATTGATACTTCTCTGTGGACAGTGCACATTATCTCCCCCAGTGTGCTCTGTGTGTGTGTGTGTGTATGTGAACCCCTTTGCTGTTTTATGTAATCATCTATTCACATTGCCCACATCCTTATGTATCCTCTTGCTCTTTTCCTTCTGGAATTTCTCTGCTTCCAATCATTTTCCTTTGCTTGAAGAATACTTCCTGGTAATTCTATTAGTTTATGTCTTGGTGGCAGATTCTTTCAGTTTTTATTTAACTGAAAATATCTTTTTTTGATATTGAGAGAGACAGAGAGAAAGGTCTTCCTTTCGTTGATTCACTACCAAATGGCCGCAGTGGCTGGAGCTGCACTAATCTAAAGCCAGGAGCCAGATGCCTCTTCCTGGTCTCCCATGTGGGTGCAGGGACCCAAGGACTTGGGTCATCTTTTACTGCTTTCCCAGGCCACAGCAGAGAACTGGATCATGATTAGAACCGGTGCCCATGTGGAATGCCGGCATTGCAGGCCAAGGATTAACCCACTGTGCCATGGTGTTGGCCCATCTTTTTTTTTTTTTTTTTAAAGATATTTATTTAGGGGCTGGCACTGTGAGGAAGTGGGGTAACGCCCTGCCCTGAAGCGCTGGCATCCCATATGGGCGCCAGTTCAAGACCTGGCTGCTCCACTTATGATTCAGCTCTCTGCTGTGGCCTAGGAAAGCAGTGGAAGATGGTCCAAGCGCTTGGACCCTGCACCCGTGTGGGAGACCCAGAAGAAGCTCCTGGTTCCTGGCTTCAGATTGGCACAGCTCCGGCTGTTGCGGCCATTTGGGGAGTGAACCAGCGGGTGGAAGACCTCTATCCCTGTGCCTCTCCTCTCTCTGTGTGTAACTCACTAACTTTGAAATAAATAAATAAATAAATCTTTAAAACAAAAAGATATTTGAGAGGTACAGTTACAGAGAGTTGGGGGGATGGGGAGACACTGGTTCACTCCCCAGGTGACCACAGTGGCTGGAGCTGAGCTTATCCAAAGCCAGGAGACAGGAGCTGCTTCTGGGTCTCCCATGGGGGTGCAGGGACCCAAACATGTGGGCCATCTTCTGCTTTCCCTGGCCTTAGCGGAGAGCTGGATCGGAAGGATGAGCAGCCGGCACTTGAACCGGCGCCCATATGGGATGGCAGCGCTGCAGACTGGGGCCTTAGCCCACTGTGCCATAGCACTGGCCCCCTGAAAATATCTTAATTTACATTGTTGTTGAGGAAGCATTCGGTGAGATAAAATTTTGGCTGTGCAGTCGTTGCTATCTTCTAGATGCATTGTTGAGTCCTGTTACCCATGGAGTCTGTTAGGAAGTCAGTGGTTTTCTCTGATTTTCCTCAGCTAGCCACTGGACATAGTTCTGATTTTTTGTTACACCATTATTCAGTCAATTATTATTTTTATGTATACACTTATAACTTATACATTGACTTTTGAGGCTTGTAGTACAGTATAATGTTAACTGTTTTTTTTTAAGTATTTTATTTATTTGAAAGGGTTACAGAGAGAGGTAAAGACAGAGAAGTCTTCCATCTGCTGGTTCACTCCCCACATAGCTGCAACCACTGGAGCTGCGCTGCTCTGAAGCCAGGAGCTTCTTCCAAGTCTCCCATGTGGGTGCAGGGGCCCAAGGACTTGGAATGTCTTCCACTGCTTTCCCAGGCCATAGCAGAGAGCTGGATTGGAAGAGGAGCAGCCAGGACTAGAACCGGCGTCCATATGGGATGTCGGCACTTTAGGCCAGGGCTTCAACCTGCTGCGGCACAGCACACACACACACACATGTGCGCGTGTGCACACAGAGCTTTCATCCACTGGTTCACTCTGTAAATGGCTGCAGTGGCCTGGGTGGTGCCTCGCTGAAGCCAGAAGCCTTCCCAGGTGCAGTAGCAGGGAGCTGGATGGGAAGTTGGGACTCAAACAAGCACCGTAGTATGGAATGCTGTTGCAAGTGGCAGCTTAACCTTCTGCGCCAAAATGCTAGCCCCTTCTTAGTTTGTTTTTAAAGTTCACATCCCTGCACCTACGGCTGGGTCAAGAATCTTCATTCTTGCTGTACCTGTTACTTACTTTTCTTATGCCTACAAACAGCTTCTTAGTCAACCCTTCACAGGCTCAGGCCCTCAGTTCATGTATTCTTCACATTACCTTAGGGAGCCCATTTCCTAGAGGTCTTGTTTTCTTAGCTGGTTGCTTCCTAAGACTTTGCTGTGTTGCTGTCACTCTGCTTTTCTCCAGGGGTGGGGCTTGAGTGCGGTCGTTGCTGTCGCCCTTGCTTTCTCCTGGGCTGAGCTGTCTGGTATCTCTTTGTCTTTCTTGGCTGAGTTCTTCATTCTGGTGTACCAGTCAGCCAGCCAGTCATCACTTTGGAAACGGGTGTGGTGTCTCGGGTGAAGTGCATTCCTCCTCTTGAGCCTACCTCCTCTCCTGGACTCTTGCTCCTGGGGCCTGGCTGTCAGGTCATTGACATCCATGCCTTGTTTCTGCTCAGATATTGATGGAGGACTTTGCTCCCCTGCCTTTTGAGACAGGGTGCTTAGGAGGTGGCAGTTTGAAGACTATGTGGTTGGGGCCGGTGCTGTGGCGTAGTGGGTAAAGGCACTGCCTGCAGCGCTGGCATCCCATGTGGGCGCCGGTTTGAGTCCTGGCTGCTCCACTTCCAATCCAGCTCTATGCTACGGCCTGGGAAAGCAGTATAGGATGGCCTAAGTGCTTGGGCCCCTGCACCATGTGGGAGACCTGGGAGAAGCTCCAGGCTCCTGGCTTCAGATTGGCCCAGCTCTGTCCATTATGGTCATTTGGGGATGGAACCAGTGGATGCAAGACCTCTCTCTAGCTCTGCCTCTCTGTAACTTTGCCTTTCAAATAAAATAAATACATCTTTAAGAAAACAAGGAAAATACATGATTAAAAACTTGATAGCATTTTGACTGGGTGCTCCACTGCCTTCGTGGTTCAGATGATGATCTTCAAATTGTGAAGTGTTCTGACTGCTTACCCTCTGCAGGGAACGTTCCCCCGTCCATCCTTAGGACTTGGAGGAGTTTGGACGTGTGTGCCGTGGTGGGGGCACCGTGACGACAGGCCTGTGTGGGCTGTTGAACGTGTGTGCCGTGGTGGGGGCACCGTGACGACAGGCCTGTGTGGGCTGTTGAACGTGTGTGCCGTGGTGGGGGCACCGTGACGACAGGCCTGTGTGGGCTGCTTTCCTCTGCGAGTCGTCTCCCTGGGCCCTTCACTGTGCCAGCTCATCTCTTCACTTCCGGGGAAGTTTTCTGAAATTACCGTGATGAGTTCCTCCTCCTCTTTCCCGTTTTCTTTCTGGGAGCCTTGTTATTAAGAACTTGTCTCTCCTAGACAAGGTCTGTCAGTTTTGTGTGTTTTCATTTCATTTTATTTTTCTTTGCTTCGTTTTTGTCTTTCTGTTCTGTTTTCGTGGAGCTTGTTCAGTTGACTTCACCTTCTTCTTGAGTTTTGCAATTTCTGCTTACCAGGTTCTTTAATTTCCAAAGGCTCTTTTTTTTTTTAGTTCCTCCTGCTGTTCTGAGAGCATCCTTTAGGTGATTGCTAGTGTATAAAGTTTCTTTTTCCTGTGACTTGCTTTTTTCCCTTTTCTTTTTCTCCTGTCTGTGGGTCTCTATCTTCCTACCTGTCAGAGGCTTTTCTCACAAGCTTGATATATTTTTTTGAGATAAATCAGAAACTTCTTTGGAAGCTTTAAGTATATGAATGGCGCCTTTTAACTGGCAATCAGGATAGTCAGGGCAGACCATTTCTTGGGGACTCCCCAGTGCTGGCCTTTTTAGATCTTTCTTCTTAGATTGATCAGATTCCCCAAGAATATTCTAATGGTCTGTTTCCTGCAGGGTAGAGCCCTGACTCCTTTACTGGAAGCTGTGTGGGTCAGGAGTGATGGAGGAACTGGGGCATGGGTTCAGTGACCAAGTCCACCCAGGCTGAGTAGGGTTGGGCTGGTTGGCTTTAGTCCAAAATGCTTTTTCCAGTTTTCTGTCAGAGTTGGGGAGAACAGGTTCCATCCAGGCATGGTGCTGAGGCTCCTGTTGCAGTGTCAGCAGGCTTCGCCAGCGCGGTGCCTTGTCCCCCAGTTCTGTCTGCAGTAGGTGCTGCCGGCTGTGAGCTGTCTGGGCACTGCGGGAGCAGGCGTGGCTCTCAGTGTTGCTGGCTGCCGGCGCAGTTAGGGTCTGGCTGTCTTGGAGTTGCTTAGTCATTACTGTGCTTCCAGTCTGCTATTGTTCCCACTTCCTGCAAGTTTTTTTTCTTTTCTCCTTTTCCTGTTTGCCTTGATTTCTGTCTTCCTTGTTAGCTTTTCTCACAGCCTTGGACATTTTGTGACTTTTTTCTTTATTCTGTTGTAATTCCTCTCTTGGTTTTTTACATTTTAAAAATCTTGTTTTTTAAAAATATTTCTTTAACTTTAGTGGGAGGGATTGGAGTAGGTGTGTATGTTGTGTGTCATCTTACCTTGAACTTATTAGTTAACTGTATGCCAGATTAATTTATTTTGTTGTTGTTTTAGTAGTTTTCGGCTATCTGATTTGTATTCCTTCAATTAGAGTAAAGATGTAGGGGTGGGCATTTAGCCTACCTATCGAGGTACTCAAGTTTGTTATATGGCCGTAGCTACTGATTCTAGCTTCCTGCCGATGCAGACTCTGGGTAGCAATGATGATGGCTCATGGCTCATGGCTCATATAATTGGGTTCCTGTGCCCCCTACCCCCGGCTCCATGTTGGAAATCTGGATTGAGTTCCTACCTTCCTGTTTCAGTTCAACTCAGCCCTGGCCAGTGTGGGCATTTGGGGATTGAACCAGTGGGTTGTGGGTGGAGAGAAAAAACTGTCTCTTAAAGAAGAGAGAGAGTGTTAAAGAGGCAGAGAAACAGAGATGCATGAGTATGGGTTTGAAGACAGGCCTTGATGTCTTTGCATTCTTCATTCGAGCTCTAGTGCAGTGTGTGTGGTAGGCCACGAAGAAGCCCAGTACAAGGTGGTGAACATAGTTGAGCTTCGGTAAAGCAGTGAAATAAAGGTGGTTATTTATATGCATCTTTTTTTTTTTTTAAGGTCCTCTGACTACTATGGACAGAAGAAAGAAACTAGGAGTATTTTAAAAATCGTTTGATTTCTTCCCAGAGTTATTGTGGCCTTCTGAACTGTAAGTCTGAGTCTCTTGCTACATTTGTATCTTGACTTTCTGTTTTATTGTGTTTCGGGCTTGTCTTGGGGCTCTGACTAGAGGAGGAAAGGTGGTGGATTTGCAGAGTAGGTGAAGGAGGAAAGTGCTGCTGAGTGCAGCTACTTCATAAACATGGTTTTTCTGAGATAGGTAGGAAGTACAACAGTAGTGGTTAGTGACAGTTACAATGTACTTAGAGTAGTGTCTAATACGTTATGGATGCTGTAGATTAAAATTACAATAACCTTGTGAGGAAGGTTCACTGTTTACTCTGCTTGCATAAACTAAAATCCAGAGAAGACCAAGGTTGCCAAGTGAATGGCAGAGCTGGGCTTCATAAAGTGTGTGTGCTTCACTGTGTCTCTGGTGTCTGGATGCCATGTTGGTGTGTGCTTCACTGTGTCTCTGGTGTCTGGATGCCATGTTGGTGTGTGCTTCACTGTGTCTCTGGTGTCTGGATGCCATGTTGGTATGTGCTTCACTGTGTCTCTGGTGTCTGGATGCCATGTTGGTCAGCCCCTTTATCCACATGGGATACTTTCCAAGACCTCCAGTAGGTGCCTGAAACAGTGGACAGTACTGCAGCCCGTTAAGTACTGTATCTTTTTTCCTTACTTACATACCTGTGATAAACTTTAATTTATAATTTGGGCATAATCATTTAACTGTAGATCTTAGCAACCTCAGCCTATGATTGTTATTTTTTCTTTATTAGGTCAAGGACTTTTTTTTTTAAAGACATAAGTATTTATTTTCAAGAGTTACAAAGAGGGACAGACAGAGATAGCTTCCATTCTCTGGTTCACTCCCCAGATGGCAACAACGGCCAGCGCTTGTCTAGGCCAAAGCCAGGAGCTTCATCTGGGTGTCCTGTGTGGATGGCAGGGGTCCAAATACTTAGACCATCTTTCAGTGCTTCCCCAGGCCATTAGCAGGGAGCTGAGTTGGAAGTGGAGCAGCTGGGGCATAAACTGGTGCCCATGTGGGATGCTGGCACTGCAGGCGATGCTGTAACCTGCTGTGCCCAGTGCTGGCCTCTACTGTTCCACTTTTCAGGAGGAGGCACCTTGTATCTTCTTGGTGTATCTGGGTTGCCAGTGTCACTAGAGCACTCTAGGGTCATTTTACATAAACAGAGATGCTTACACAGAAGCTCCATCATGTGGCCATTGTAGATCTGCTGACCGAGAGGGCTGTGAAGTGACTGGTGACTGGGTAGCCTGTATGGCATGGATATACCAGACGAGGACGATGGACGTCTCACGTGCAATGGTGGGGAGAGTTCATCATACTACTCACAATGGCACATAATTAAAACTTAAAAATTACTTCTGGAATTTTCCATCTAATATTTTCCGATCCTGGGTGACTGAAGTCACAGAAACAAGCTGTGAAGAAGAGAGGACTACTGTAATTTCTCTTATTATTTAATCTACCCAAACCTAGTTTTCTTGTCTGACAAAGATCATTCTAGGGTCTCCCTTATGGGATTGTTATCAAGATACTGTGGGCTACATGTAATGTGTCCAGCACTCAAAATTGTTAGTGGTTATTTGGTGGTATTTTTCTCATGTTAATGAGAGGAATACATTCCTAGAGAGATTAGGTGATTTGTGGTTTGCAGTATGTAGTGTTTTTCCACCCTATGTATTACAGAAGTTACAGAGCTGAGAATCTTTCCCACTTTGTTTTCCAAAGACTGCTGTTTCTTCTAGGTCTGGTGTAAATCAAGGATAGATAGGTTCATAGAAGTCACAGTCTTTCTTTTGGTGAGCATTTGGTTTTACCAGTATGTTGCTACAGTAAGTGTCTGATGATTTGAACTTCATGGAATCATGAATTCATGCTCCTTTATAACTGTTGAATTTGACCTTGCAAATGTCTTTGGAGTAAGACTGTTTCTCCATGTAGGGTCACTTCACCCTCCTCTTTTGTTCTCCTTGTTTGCTCACATCTGCCGGTGTTTCTGAGGATTAGAGAAGGGAAATTATGTCATGCCCTTTGAATTTCCTAGCGAGGCCTAGAAGTCTCACTCCTGTTTATGCAGTCCTCCTGCTCTTGGTGGGCAGAGAGAGAAGGGCCTGTTTGGTTCTCCGTTCTGTGTCTGAGCGGTTGTTTTACACTGGTGAGGAGATCGCGGCCCTGCTGTTGGGACTGTTTCCTCTACCCCTGTTTGTGTTACGCTTTTCTCCTTACGGCCTGTCTCTCTTTGAGTTTTTGAGGGCAGTATTTTTGTTACTTTATAAAATCTCTGCTTAACCCACTGTTAGTTTTCACTAAATGCTGAATGAGGTTGGTTTGTTTGAAGATCTATTTATTTGCAAGGCACAATGATGGAGGAGGGGGAAGAAAGAGAGAAGAATCAGTCTTCCACCTACTGGTTAGTCTCTAGTTGGCCGCGTCTACCAGGCCTGGTCCAGGATGAGGCTAGGAGCCTGGAACTCCATGTGGCCTCCAAGTACGTGGCGGGGTCTTTAAGCACTTGGGCCGTCTTCTGCTGCTTTCCTAGACACGTGAGCAGGGAGCTGGCTTGGAAGTGGAGTAGCTGGGACTCAAACCAATGCTCATACGGGATACTGGTTTTGTAGGAGGTGGCTTAACCTGCTGTGCCACAATACCAGCCCCATGGATTATGTTTACTGCTTATCACAGATAAGTTCTTTTTTTCAACTCATCAGTTGTTGGAGCTTCATAGCACCGGGACAGAATGGACTCATCCTGATTTGGCTTGTTCTTTGGCATTTGAAAATACATCAACCCATGAAAATAGCCTCACCCAGTGTTCCTGCGCTGCCCTCCCTGGAGAAGGTGATCGGGCACTGTGGGTGAGACTGGTCTCCCACCCAGGGTAGGGTTGGTGCTGTGCTTTTTTTGACAGGCAGAGATAGATAGACAGAGAGAAAGGTCTTCCTTTCAGTTGGTTCATCCCCCAAATGGTCACTATGGCCTGCACGCTGCGCCGATCCGAAGCCAGGAGCCAGGTGCCTCCTCCTGGTCTCCCCTGTGGGTGCAGGGCCCAAGCACTTGGGTCATCTTCCACTGCCCTCCCAGGCCACAGCAGAGAGCTGGACTGGAAGAGGAGCAACTGGGACAGAATCTGGTGCCCCGACCAGGACTAGAACTGGGGGTGCCGGTGCCACAGGCGGAGGATTAGCCAAGTGAGCCGCTGCGCTGACCCGACTCTGTGGTTCTTAAACAAAAAGCTTCTTACATGTCTAGAATGCTAGGCACCATGTTCAATGCTGGACTTTCCCATGTGAACTAGATGGACATGGTCCTTGTTCTTTCTAAATTTCTTTTCTTTGAGGGGGTACAGACAGTTTAGTTAGTCTTTCGGTGCATTTTCAAGTAGAACTAATAGGATTTGCTAACAACTTGCTTGACTTTTGGCCTGGGCCAGCTAGAAGGATGGAAGACTGTGGGTGAATTTGGTCTCAAGGCATTTTAAGGTTCGATTTGTCTGTTGGGGATCCTAGCAGAGATGTCTGGAGCTTGGAAGAAAAGACTGGGCTGCAAGTGGACAGCTGGGGAGCACTGCTCACTGAGGGAGTGCGCACGGAGCGAGGAGGCGACCAGCAGCATTCTGGCGTCACTCTGCTCTTACGTGTCCATGGAGAGAGGCTGGCAGTGGGCGCAGGGCAGGTGGAGTGGACAGAGGGGAGGAGGTGCTTCAGGGAGCAGGGTCAGCTCTGTCAAATGCAGCTGCAAGGTCAAGATGAGGATTGAGGTTTGACTTTGGAGTTGGCATCTTGGAGGTCATTTTGGTAGTATTTAGGAATGGGAGATTGATTCACTGTAGTTTCACGCAGGCCGAGTTCCTCACAGTAGTGAGCTAAGTTCGCATTTTTCTTTCTTTCTTTTTTTTTTTTTTTACTTTTGACAGGCAGAGTGGACAGTGAGAGAGACAGACAGACAGAGAGAAAGGTCTTCCTTTGCCGTTGGTTCACCCTCCAGTGGCTGCCGCAGCTGGCGCACCGTGCTCTTCTGATGGCAGGTGCCAGGTGCTTTTCCTGGTCTCCCATGGGGTGCAGGGCCTAAGCACTTGGGCCATCCTGCACTGCACTCCGGGGTCACAACAGAGAGCTGGCCTGGAAGCGGGGCAACCGGGACAGAATCCGGTGCCCCGACCGGGACTAGAACCCGGTGTGCCGGCGCCGCAAGGTGGAGGATTAGCCTGTTGAGCCATGGCGCTGGCTAAGTTCGCATTTTTCATCACCATCTTGGGTGTCATGGTCATCAGTCTGCTCTGCCACATCTGTACCAGGTGCTGTGCAGCCCAGTCAGGTGTGGAAGGTCAGTGTGTAGCCTGTGTGTGTGTGTGTGTGTGTGTGTGGTGATTTTCCAGTGGAACACTCAGGTTCAAAGTTGAGAGCAGGGTTCTCGAGGAGAAATGAGTTGGGACTTGCGGCCTGTTGGCTCCGTTGGCGGTGCTGCTTCCTCCAGGGGGCAGAGGCGCTTGGAGCGCAGCTCCCTGCCCTTTATCCCTGCTCATTGCCCCAGAGATTATAATTAAAATAACACAGTATAATTTCAAATTTTCTGGGAAAACACAATCTCTTGAAAAACTTGTTCTTAATCAGAGTGTTCCTCCATCCAGGGGTGGCCACGGTACCTGGTTCAAGAGCAGTGGTGTGGAATGGCTGCTATCCTGTCCTCCGCCTCCTGCTCCAGGGAACCCGGGTCATCTGTGGGGCTGTGTCTGTGGGGAGCAGGTGCCTGTTTTTTCCCAGCAGTATTTGTGTGCTGGTCATTGTATATCTGTTTTAGAGAAAGTTCATTGTGAACTGTCAGATACATGGAGATTTTGTCTTTGACCTACCTTCCTTCATCTCCCCACCCTTCCCACATAATTCTATAATAACCCAAAGAGTTTTGTAACCAGGTTTTGGTTTCTAATGGTTTTGACTGTGTAAACATTGCTCACTGTTGGGCCAATTAATGTGGTCTGAGTGTATTTCCTTTCTTCTGTTTTTCTTGTTTTCTTCAACTTCGAATTACTTGTTGTGTTTTGCTTTGTTTTCTCTGCTTGTTTTCCTGGTTAAAGCCCCCCCTGTGCTCAGAGCTTGGTAAGTAAGGCTTCTGAATGAAAGGTTCCATTCAATCAGGTCTCTTCACTGGTGCCTCTTTTCTCTGCGTGGGGCTGCTCCCCTGGCCTACTGTGAGAGGTACCAGCTTGGAGGAGCCAGTGGCCCTGGGGTGGAGGAGGTGGACACAGTGAGGAAACTTTGTGTTGGGAAATCCAGAGGAAGGGAGGCGATTTCTTCCTGGGAGCTTCTCAGGGAGAGAATGTAGGTGAGTCAGGGAAACAGGAAGGAGGTAGGTGGTCCTTTTGGTAACTTAAAAGCCCATGTTGTGGCCAGCGCTGCAGCTCACTAGGCTAATACTCTGCCTGCAGCACCGGCACCCGGGATTCTAATCCCGGTTGGGGCGCCAGATTCTGTCCCGGTTGCCCCTCTTCCAGGCCAGCTCTCTGCTGTGGCCCGGGAGGGCAGTGGAGGATGGCCCAGGTGCTTGGGCCCTGCACCCCATGGGAGACCAGGAGAAGCACCTGGCTCCTGGCTTTGGATTGGCGCAGCGCACCATCCGTAGTGGCTATTTGGGGGATTAACCGATGGAAGGAAGACCTTTCTCTCTTTCTCTATCACTGTCTAACTCTGCCTATCTCCCCCCCCCCCCAAAAAAAAGCCTATATTGTGGCATCTTCAAGATTTTGCATGTTAACATGGGAAATACAACATTCAGAATGTTCAACACCGATGATAAATTTCTGTTGTCCAGTAGTCTGAATGTATGGTATATCAGGAACACTGAATTTCAGTGTTCTTAAACTGTTCATTTTACGAACTGATTCAAGGATATATCTTACAGGCATGTCACACAAACATAAGGACGCTGGAATCTGGCTAATGAGATAGGTCATCAGCGCACGCATAAGTGTTGTGGTACCACATTGCTTTCAGGCGAGAACATGATGAATGACCAACAGGAAATTTAAGGAACTGCTTTGTGTTTAGCTCAGCTGAGGAGGGGGCAAGCATGCCGTTGGAGAGATGCCACTGAATGTCTTCATGGCATAGCTGACCGTCAGGGGTGACTGAAAGGCCCTGAGCAAGTGGGTCTCCCAGTTTGCAATGGCAAGGCAAGAGGATAAGAAATCTTTGGCCTTTGTGATTGCAAACTCCAACATGACCTTTCACCTGTTACCTGCTTCTCAGATTGTACATTTATACTCAAGGGTTGTGAAGAGTGCTTCTTGTCTGATTGACGTTTGTGATTTAGGAATTATGGGTGAAGGAAATTCTGATCATGTCAGCTGTCGTTTACATGTCAGTCATTGTATGAATTTGAGTCTTATTTAATTCTCTACAGCAGCTTAGTAAGGTGGTGATTATTTCCAGTTTACACATGGAGAAGCTGGGTTAGAGAAATTAGGAACTTCGCCCAAGGTTCTGTTCGGTAGTGTCACGTTCTTCAGTTCTTTCTCTGAGTGTGGTCCTTGGGCTCAGCCACATGGCAAAGGTGGAGCTCAAGGCCGGAGAGGAGTGCCGCCTGCCGAGCTGGCAGAGCCTTTCTCGCGTGGTGCTGCTCTTCTTTAACGCCAGCCTTGTTACCTTGTTTCTGCCGAGGATTGGAGTGCGTCTGTCATTTGCATTCCTGACTCATTCTGAGAAGAATGTGGTTTCATCAAATACTTGTAAAAACAGGAAATTTTGGGTTTTTGTCCTTAGAAGTAGGCAGGCAACTGTTTTCTAGGATTCTTAGGTTCAGAGTAAGCAGACGAGGGGATAGGTGATTTTTCTTTCTACCTTTTCTGGTTCATCATATATATATATATATATATATATATATATTTAATTCTAAGGGACTTTGCAAAGTAGGCAAGCCTTACAGTGTTTCTACTTTGACAGATTGTCTGTATTGAAAATGATAGATGTCTCAACAAGAATTTCCGTTTTAAAATAGCCAAAAGATTTGAACATTGTCTCCTTTTGGATGAGAATCAGGACACTGGGAGATGCTCAGTCAGCACCAGTAGTCATTAGGAAATGCAAATTATATAACCCCACTGATAGACCATTGCAACATTGTTAGAATGGCTAACACTAAAGCCAAACAGAAGGTGACAACACCAAGTGACATTGCAGTGAACAACTAGAACTGTCATGCAGTGCTGTAGGAGTGCAGAATGTTCCTTTCACTTTAGAAATCAGTTTGGCAGTTTTTTATGAAGTTGAATGTGTCCCCCAGCTGTTCTGTTCCTAGATGTTTACTAAGAGAGATGAGAGCATGAAGTCTACACAAAGACCTCTGTGTGACTGTTTATGGCAGCTGTGTTCATAATCACTGGAAACAATTCAAATGCCATCAATTGGTAAAATGGGTAAAACAGATTTTGATACCTCTATACCTTGGGATTCACTGTTGACAGAGACAACAGAGTAAGTGAATCTGTAACTAGCCTGCTAAGTGAAGACTGCATTCACATGCGCTTTGGGAAAGGCAAATCTGAATCTGTAAGAACAGTTAGATCAGTGGTCACCTGATGCTGAGGATGAGCTGTGAGAACTGATACAGAAGGGCTGTTGGAAACAGCCTGTGTCTTCAGTGTGGTGGTTGCTAGCATAGTTGAGTGTTAAAACTCATCCAGCTGTGGGGCCTGCATTGTGGTGTAGCGGGTAAAGCTGCCACCTGCAGTGCTGGCATCCCATACAGGCGCCGATTTGAGTCCCAGCTGCTCCATTTCCGATCTGGCTCTCTGCTATGGCGTGGGAAGGCAGTAGAAGATGGTCCAAGTGCTTGAGCCCCTGCACCCACGTGGGAGACCCAGAGGAAGCTCCTGGCTCCTGACTTCGGATTGGCACAGCTCTGGTAGTTGCAGCTAGTTGGGGAGTGAACTAGCGATGGAGGACTTCTCTCTCTCTCTCTCTCTCTCTCTCTCACTCACACTCTCACTCTTACTCTCTCACTCTGACTTTCAGATAAACGAATAAATCTTAAAAATAAAAACAAGGCCGGCACTGTGACTCAATAGGCTAATCCTCCGCCTGCGGCACCAGCACACCGGGTTCTAGTCCTGGTCGGGGCGCCGGATTCTGTCCCGGTTGCCCCTCTTCCAGGCCAGCTCTCTGCTGTGGCCCGGGAGGGCAGTGGAGGATGGCCCAAGTGCTTGGGCCCTGCACCCCATGGGAGACCAGGAGAAGCACCTGGCTCCTGGCTTCAGATTGGTGTAACTCTGGCCGTGGTGGCCATTTGGGAGGTGAACCAACGGAAGGAAGACCTTTCTCTCTGTCTGTCTCTCTCACTGTCCACTCTGCCTGTCAAAAAAAATAAATAAAAGATAAAACAAAACTCATCCAGGTGATGTTTTTAGTCTATGCAGGTACTTTTTAATTCCATTTTTCCATAACTTTGTGAAGCACCTACGCATATAAATTAACCAAGAAAGGAAACTGAGAAGGGGTGGGCTTCGGCCTAGTGGTGAACATGCCTGTGTCTGGTATCAGCTACCTCGGTTTGAAGCTTGGTTCTGGCTTTTGACTCCAGTTTCCTGCTACTGCAGACCTGGGAGACAGTGGTGTTGGCTCAGTGTCTGGTTCCTGCCACCTTTCTGGGACACCTGGTTTTGCTTCTTAGGTTCTTGGCTCTAGCCCTGGTTTGGCCTAAGCTGTTGTGGGTATCTGGGGAGTGAACCAATGGATGTCAACTCTCTGCATTTGTCTGTCTCTGTTTTTCCTCAATCAATCGATAAACCAATCATGTGGATAAAAAATAAGAAAAAGGTAACATATATGCAAAATCTTATTTGTGTATATACATACAAATACATAAGCTCCTACACTCAGTTGAGTTTGATTTTTCTTTCCAGTTGGATTAGAATGTGTTTTTCTGTTTTAGGTATCATGGAAGTTTAAGTGAAATACCCAGACCCAGCTTCTGAAAACAATTTTGGAGTCTTTGTTTGATTTATTTAATTGATTTGTTGGAGGCTTGAAGGCTTTATAATAGTGTTTGTATATTATGATTAGCACAAATAAATGATGTTTTAGAAATTAAATTATTTTGGGCTTCTTCTTTGATGTTCACGTTCTTGTAATCTGTATGAAAAGTTTTACCAATGTGATGAGAAATATGTTCTCTCTGATATTTTTAAAGGGTTATTTGTTTATTTACTTGAAAGGCAGAGTTACACAGTGATAGAGGCAAAGAGAGAGAGAGAGAGAGAGAGAGAGAGAGAGAGAGAGAGAGGTGTCTTCTGTCTGCTGGTTCACTCCCTAAATGACTGCAACGACCAGAGCCAGGAGCTTCTTCAGGTCTCCCACGTGGGTACAGGGGCCCAAGGTCTTGGGCCATCTTCTACTGCTTTCCCTGGCAGTAACAGCCAGCGGGATCGGAAGTGGAGCAGCTGGGACTCAAACTGGTGCCCATATGGGATGCTGGAGCTGCAGGCGGTGGCTTTACCCGCTGCACCACAGCGCTGGCCTCAGGCTGTTGTGAGTAATGAGCTCTCCCTGCTGCTCTGACCTTAGGATACAGTAGAGTGTGTGGTGATGCAGTCGGGTAAGATGAGGTGCATTATGCCAGCAATTTCTGAGCTGTGTTTGCTCTGCTGTGTTCTTGAGGCCTGCTTTGCCGTCTGCAGTAGGGAGCGTATCCCCTTCGGCCAGAGCTGTGTGCCGCGGCCTCCTGGTAATCTTTCTGTGGTGATCACATAGTAAGTATCTGATGGCCTCCTTGACACCTGGGTTTGGGAGTAGAAGAGAGATTACTGGTCTGCTTGGCAGTTTTTTGTCTCACTCTGTGCCTGTATTTTCCCTGGGAACCTCTTCATGAATTGAACCTGGGTTTTGAAGACTTGCAAGAGTGGCATGCATACCCGTTGATGATGTTTGCCCTAGCAGCTACAGTGTGGTTGTCACAGCTTGTAGCTGTTTGAATTTAGGATAGTTGTTCGAATTGTGTTCATTGCACTGGAGTTATTTGTGTTACTGTGCTGCACATACTGAATTGACTTGCCATGTCAGTCGTGTTCTGAAGGCTGCAGTGCAGCTTGCTCTTTCCTTGTATTCGTTTGCTTTATTATATACAGTAAAGTTAACAGAAGTGTAGCATAAATGCAAAAATCTCTTAGCCATGTTTATTTTCTAATAATTTTAATGTATTTAAAAACTTATTTATTTGTGAGGTAGAGACAGCAAGCTCTCATTCATAGTTTCACCCCCAAATGACTGCAGTGGCTGGTGTCGGCTCCTTCGGCCGCAGAAGGAATGATGCTGCTCGCAGCTAATCGGTCTTCAAAAGACTTTTACTTAGAAGGAATAGGAAAGAGAGTGGGGGACCGGGAGAAGGGGGAGAGATGGCGCACACGTTCCTTGAGGTGGAAAGCTGGCGCGCCCCCCTTCCCTCTCCCGCGGTCAGCTTATATACAGAGTTCAACCAATCACAGTCATTCAATCACAGTCCATGCACAGAGCTCTCCAATCCGGCACTTGATCACGCTCAGCTGTGGAGTCACGCAGCAGGCAGGGCATCAGCGCCATCTTGTTGTTTACCAAGATCCTCAGCTAGATGGAAAGTTCAATCAGCTGCTACATCCGCATTACTACTATAAGCCAAGCCCAGCATGGGGGGTCCCATGGCAGGCCTATCCATGGGTCCCCACAGCTGGGACTAGGCTGAGCTGGGCCAACGTGAGGAGCCACGAACTCATTCCAGGTCTCCCATGGGTAGCAGGAGCCCAGTTGCTTGCGCCATCACTGCTGCCTTCCAAGGTCTGCATTAGCCAGCAACTGGAGTCCATAGCCAGGGCTGATATCAAACCTAAAGCACTTGGTGTAAGATGCGGGTGTCTTAACCGTTAGGCCAGAGGCCTGCACCTGTTTTCTTATGTTTTTTGAAAATGATATTTAGAGGCCTTAAATGAAATGTGTTAAGTCAGTATTAGCTTTTCTGGGTGGCTGTGGGTCATTAGGATGAACTGCTGGCATTTTTCATGGCAAACAGTACAGCTTCTGCCTTTGTCCTCGCTCTCAGGCAGTCATCTGTGGCTGCCTCCGTTACACTAGACTAGCCATCTCTAACAGCCATCCACCGTCCTTTCTAGCTTTTTTTTTTTCCCTTTAAAGCTTTTATTTTGAAAACTGCTTTTCATTTATGGAAAAGATGTGGGAAGTGGCCTAGTGGACTCCCATTACTTGGACGCTAGAAAAATTTTTTTGAAGAATTATTTATTTGAAATGCAGAGTGACAAAGAGGAGGGAGAGGCAGATAGACATATTCCATCCACTGGTTCAGTCCTCAGATAGCCCCCACAGTCAGGTGGGCCAGGCTGACGTTGGGAGCCAGGAGCTCTGTCTGGGTTTTTCACGTGGGTGGGCCAGGCTGAGGTCGGGAGCCAGGAGCTCTATCTGGGTTTTACACGTGGGTGGGCCAGGCTGAGGTCGGGAGCCAGGAGCTCTATCTGGGTTTTACACGTGGGTGGGCCAGGCTGAGGTCGGGAGCCAGGAGCTCTATCTGGGTTTCTCACGTGGGTGGGCCAGGCTGAGGTCGGGAGCCAGGAGCTCTGTCTGGGTTTCTCACGTGGGTGGCAGAGGCACTTCTGAAACTGCCTTCCAAGGCACATTAACAGGAAGCTGGATTGGAAATGAAGCAGCTGGGACTGGAACTGGCACTGTAGTTGGGATGCTGGCATCACAAGAGACAGCTTACCCTCTGCACCCCACGGTGCTGACCCTGAAATCATTCCTCACAGGGAAATGGTGGCATAGGTCTTTCGGTTGGCTTTTGCAGGATGTAGAGTGCTGCTGGACTGTGGGGCTTTAGTGGATTGTGCTGATTGAGGTTGGAAATGAAGGAAGCTCAGCTCCTACCTAAAGAGAAAAGGAATCTGCCGTTCTGTGTAACTTGGATTTGTGGTGGTGAGTGCTTCAGATGTGCCAGGACCAGGGCTGACTGTTGCTGCCGCATTTCTCTTCCTTCCCTCTCCTGTACCACTGGTTAGTGACTTCTCTCTTTCCTCTTCCGAGTTCAGGGAGCCACAGTAGTCCAGGAGGTCAGTGGGAGGGATTGTGGTCGTAGAGGAGGGGAAGTGCATTTTGGCAGGTGCTCCACGGTGACATGTCTTTGTGGAGGCAGTGGGTACTTTTGCTGGACAAAGAGAAATGGCATTGGCCTGGCGTCCCTGCACTGGGCTCCTGTAGGAATCGTGCTTTACAGGATGTCTGTATGCCTCAGTGTTCGCTTTTGAAAAAAAAGGAGATTCCTTGTATATAGGCCACACCCTTTCTGTAGGTAGTACTTGAGGGTGTAAGACCACCTTGTTGAAGGTGACACTGTAAGTCGAGACTCTGTGATTGAGCCTTCACTTCAGGATGGAAGGTAGGATCATTAGGAGGGAGTGGGGGTGTCATTTCATGAGAAGTGGGGTTTCTGTCCTACAGGTAACTCAATTAGCTGTCATGCAAGTTAAGCACTATGACTTGGGGAAGAGGGGTGATTACTGTTGCTAAGAGGTGACATGTTAGCCTGGGAAGACTGTCATCTACCAGTATTTGGTTTGAGGGTGGCAAGTGCATGTAGTCATCAAAAACCAGGAGAGAAGAAAACATGTTGCTGGAAGAAGAGGGGCAGGGAGCGGATGAGAGAGTTGTTCTTAGAAGTGACCTTTACATGCAGGAAGTAGGAGTGGGTCTGCAGAAGACTTCCCAGGACTAGCAGAGACGTAGCAGAATATAGGCGTGAAAAGTGTGTGTTTAAAACCTCCGGTCACCCACATGGAAGACCCAAATGAAGTTCCTGGCTCCTGGCTCCTGCCTGGCCCAGCCCTGGTTGTTGGGGCCATTTGGGGAGTGAACCAGTGAATGGAAAGAGCTCCTTCTCTCTGTCTCTCTATGTAACTCTGGCTTTCAAATAAACAAATAACAAACTAAGTAAATAAACCTTTAAATAAAACCTCAAGGTTGATTAGTGTGGAGGCTGGAGAGGTGTTATTCCTTGGGAAGTGAGGCTGGGTCTCTGAAGGTGTTGGAGGCCATGGGAGAGCCTTGTGTGTGTATGTGTGTGTGTATGTTTAAGATCTTTAAATTATTTTTAAAAGATTATTTATTTGAAAGGCAGAGTTACAAAGAGGGAGATTTTCCATTTGCTGGTTCATCCCCTAAATGACTGCAATGGTCAGGGCTGGCCCAGGCCAAAGCCAGGAGCCAGGTGTTGCTTCTAGTCCCCCCACAAGGATGCAGGGGCCCAAGGACTTGGACCATCTTCTGCTGCTTTCCCAGGCCACAGCAGAGAGCTGGGTTGGAAGTGGAGCAGCCGGGACTCGAACCAGTGAGCATGTGGGATGGCAGCATTGCAGGCAATGGCTTAACACATTGCACCACATCACTGACCCATTTATTTGTTTGTTTGTTTGTCAGAGTTAGAGACACAGATTTTCCACCCACTGGTGCATTCCTCAAATGACTGTAATGTCGGGCTAGGCCAGGTTGAAACTAGGAGCGAGGAGTTCTATCCAGTTCTCCTCTGAGGGTAGAGTGGCCCAAAGACTTGAGCCATCTTCTGCTGCTTTCCCAGGCACAGTAGCAGGGAGCTGGATTAGAAGTGGAGTATCCAGGACTTGAACTGGCACTCGGAAGAGATGGGACCTTCACAGGTGGCAGCCTCACCTCCTGCTTCACAGCTTTGGCCCCAAATCTGAGCGCGTACGAGACTTAACCTGGCAGTGCACGATTTAGAATGTGAAGCTGATGCCACTTGTTCGTGGGTCGTCATCGCATCATTGGGTGTGGGGCTTCCAAGAAAAACACGTGGGGCATGACGCCAAGGTGCCTTCGTTAGCAATTACGAGAATGGATCTGCTGTCTGCTGATTTGGGGGAAACTTACGTGAAGGCTAGGTTTTGGGAAAAACCAAGGACTGACTTTGATTCTTACGTTAAACAAAATTAAAGCAAAAACATCATTAGATATAATTTCTGTAGTGTTTATAGTTCATTTAGGAATTTTATTATTTGTATAACAAAGGTTACTGATACCTGGTTTTCTAGAAACTTGTTTCTAGGTATCACTTGGTGTCTTGTTTATTAAATATATATATTTTTTTCTCCTTTAGCTCAAATGACTTTATTTTGTACTTAGTAGTGTGAGACCTGAGCCTGGATCAAGGTGTAACTATTTTAATTAGGCTTCCATCTTGTAACTTGGGCCTGACCAGGCCCTGAACCCTAAGCCAGAAGTTCCTAAAAGTAAATACATGAACTCCCCTTGCAACAAACTCTCCTAGCAACAGCCGATTAGCAGATAACAGAGAAATACCTGGAGTTCCTGGTGTCTTCTCAGGGCCGATGAGGTGAGTCATCGCTCCCTGAGACCCTGCAGTTCGGCACGTGCACCCCAACAGCTCGGACCCTATGCTTCGGCCAATCAGTTCAAAAGGCATCAACCCGAAGCCATCCAACCACCTTTAGTAGGTCCGTTCCTGCCACTGGACGCATTGATCAGTTCTAGGAGATGTCCTTTGAATTTCCCGCGGGACGAGATGATTTGCTAAATGGCACCATGATGTATAGAGTGTCTCTGAAACCCTATAAAAACCCTGTTCACTGAGGGGTCGGGGCTCTCAATTCAGACCTGCTGCGTCGGTGTTGATTGAGAGTCCAGGCCCGGACCTGCCGTAAAACTCTCGTGTGCTTTACAGCGGTGTCGGCTCCTTGGTGGTCTTTGAGGACAACTGAACTGGGCACAACAGTAGCTCCTTTTCCTCATCCTCCTTTTGTCTGGAACTTTTATCTTTGTCTTCTAAGACTTGAAAATTTCTGCTGACCAATGTGAATTTTAGAACTTTTTTATTTTCAAGATTTATTTATTTATTTAAAAGGCAGAGTTGGAGTGGGGGGAGAGAGAGAGAGAGACTGAGAGATTGATTTTCCATCTACTGGTTGATTCCCCAAATGGCTGCAACAGCTGGGGCCCAGCCTAGCCAGGCCAGAACCAGGAGCCCAAAGCTCCATCTAGGTCTTCCATGTGGCTGACAGGAGCCATCTTCTGCTACTTTCTGAGGTGTATCACCAGGGAGCTGCATTGGAAGTGCAGCAGCTTGCACCTGAGCCAGGCTCATATGGCTTAACCCACTCTGCCATAATGTGAGCTCTTTTTGGCTTCCTTTTTTAAAGAAAAAAATGTATTTATTAGAAAGTTACTGAGAGGCAGAGAGAGAGATAGGTAGGTAGGTAGGTTGGTCTTCGATCCACTGATTAATTCTCCAGATGGCTACAACGGCTGGAGCTGGTGCCAATCAGAAGCTAGGAGCAGGAGCTTCTTCCTGGTCTCCCATGCGGGTGCAGAGGCCCGAGCACTTGGGCCATCTTCTACTGCTTCCCCAGGCCACAACAGAGAGCTGGATTGGAAGTGGAACAGCTGGGACTCGACCTGGTGCCCATAAGCTCTTTAGGTGGCTTTACCTGCTACACCACAGCACTGGCCTTTTTAAAAAAAATGATTTTATTCATTTATTATTTATTTGAAAGAATTAGGGAGAGAGGGGGAACATTTCTGTCACCCCACAAAGAAACCCCGTACCCACTAACTGTTAACCTAATTCCTCACTAGCCTCAGCCCGAGGAAACACCTCCTCTGCAGTCTTACTGAAGGCCCGCCAGTTGTGGATTGTATGTCAGAGGCATCGTGGAGTCGAGGGTCTTTGTGTCTGGCTTTCTCCACGTGCACAGTGTCTTCCAGGTTCACCCTTGTAGCACATGTCTGTGCTTCATTCCTTCTCATTGCTGAGCCATCTTTGGCAATAAACATACTCCATTTGCTTTTAGGATGTAGCTTGCCAAACTTCCTGACTTTTCTTTCTTTTGGCAGCAGTTTTCTGTGATTGCAGAGCCCAAAATCTCAGCCTCCCCTTGTTCCCAGGCTGGAGAAATCCCAAGGTAAGAGCTGCAGATCAGCTCACTGTGTCTGTGGCTCTCCATCCTTGGAGGTGTCAGCTCCTGCTGTTAGCACTGTGTTCGTGGCTCTGTTGCCTCCTCCCGGTTTTTCTGGAGGAAGTGTTCTGCCAGCTGTTGCATTGTTTTTTTCATGACAGGTGTTAGAGATGAGTTCCTGGTAAAAGGGCGCAGGAGTGATAACTTAGTTATCCACCATGCCCTAATGAGCGAGGCCTTAATGGGACTTTATGAGTTTAAGTACTTGGACAGAGCAAGGGTAGATGACTATGTGATTTCTTTTGTACCATAGGTAACACAAACATCCGTAATGAAGCATTGATTTTGCTAACAAACTTTTAAAGTTTAGATATTTTTGAATTCAAGGGTTCTTGTGTCCAATGTAAAAAAAAAAGAAAGGTCGTATTTGTTTCATTGAAAGTAGTTAATTTTAATTATTTTGCTTCTGGTTCTAAAGAACCATTAAATGTCTTTGTTCTTACAATGGAACTTTAGGGGTAGGCATTGTGGTGTAATGGGTGAAGCCTGCAGTGTCGGCATCCCACGTGGGTGCCAGTTCCCACCTGCTCCCTGTTAACATGCTTGGGAAAGCAGCAGCAGATGACCCAAGAGCTGGGGCCCCTGGGAGACTGAGATGAAGCTCCTGGCTCCTGGTTTTGTTCTGACCAAGCCCTGGCTGTTGCAGCCCTTTGGGGAGTGAACTAGGTGATGGAAGATCTCTCTCTTTCCCGACTCCCTCTCTGATCTTTCCCTCTCTTTCTCTGTAACTCTGCCTTTAAAATGAATAAAATCTTTTAATAAAGCACTGAAATTAAATTAATATATAATAAACTTTTTTTTTTTTTTAACAGGCAGAGTGGACAGTGAGAGAGAGAGACAGAGAGAAAGGTCTTCCTTTTGCCGTTGGTTCACCCTCCAATGGCTGCTGCGGCCAGTGCGCTGCAGCCAGCACACCGCGCTGATCCGAAGGCAGGAGCCAGGTGCTTCTCCTGGTCTCCCATGGGGTGCAGGACCCAAGCACCTGGGCCATCCTCCACTGCCCTCCCGGGCCACAGCAGAGAGCTGGCCTGGAAGAGGGGCAACCGGGACAGAATCTGGCGCCCCGACCGGGACTAGAACCTGGTGTGCCAGCGCTGCAAGGCGGAGGATTAGCCTGTTGAGCCACGGCGCTGGCCAATATGTAATAAACTTTTAAACAAACAAACAAAAAGAATGGAACTTCAAAGACTGAGCGATTGTGTTTCACATGGTTAGGCAGAACTATTTCTAGGTGTACAGCCTCCCTGAGTGACATGCCCTGCATGTGGGGAGCCCAGGGGCTGGGCAGGGTTGGAAGAGTGCCTGTGGGGATGGATACGGTAGGGCAGGGCTGGAGTTGGGTAAGGCATTTTCCTTGTCTGAGTGGGGATCAGAAAACTCAGTCATCAAGATGAATGTTGATTTAATGTGATATTTTTTTAAAAATAAAAAATCAATGGATTTATTATAAGTTACCAGATTTTAAAATAAAAATAGGGCCAGTATTACTCATTTTTCCTTTTGTCTCATGCCCCAGCATTATTTCTGAGTCAGTTCTCCTTTTTTTTTCTTTTTGAAGATTTATTTTATCTGTTTGAAAGGCAGAGTTACAGAGAGGGAGAGACAGAGAGAGAGAGGTCTTCCATCCGCCGGTTCACTCCCCAGATGGCTGCAATGGCTGGGGCTGGGCCAGGCTGGAGCCAGGAGCTTCCTCCAGGTCTTGCTGCATTTCCTAGGCCATTAACAGGGAGCTGGATCAGAAGCCGGTACTGGAAATGGCGCACATACGGGATTTTGGCGCTACAGGTGGCGGATTAACCTTCTACACCACAACACCAACCACAGAATATTTTTATTCTGTTTAAAACTTTTAAAAAAAAAAATTCATTTATTTATTTGAAAGAGTTGCACACAGAGAAAAGGAGAAGCAGAGAGAGAGAGAGAGAGAGACAGGGTTGTCTTCCAACTGCTGGTTCACTCCCTAATTGGTCACAACAGCCAGGGCTGTGCCGATCCGAAGCCAGGAGCTTCTTCTCGGTCTCCCATGAGGATTCAAGGGCCCAAGCACTTGGGCCATCTTCTGTTGCTTTTCCAGGCCGTAGCAGAGAGAGAGCAGAGTGGAGCAGCTTGGACTCACACTGGTGCCCATATGGGATGCCGGCACTGTAGGCAGCGACTTCACCTGCTATGCCACAGCACTGGCCCCCAGTTTAGGATATTTTCTAAGTAATATTGTGATGTGTTATTTGAACAATGTATGATTTAGAAAGGTATTGTTTGATTTGTGTTCAAGACTTTACTAGATGGTGTTTCTTTTCTTCTTGACTTTATTTATTTGAAAGGCAGAGTTACAGAGAGAGAGAGAGAGAGAGAGAGAGAGAGAGAGAGAAGGGTGGGAGATTTTGTATTTGCTGGTTCACTCCACAAATGGCCACAATAGCCTAAGCCAGGAGCCTGCAATGTCAGCCAGGTCTCACCTGAGTGGCAGGAGCCCAAGTACTTGCTTTCCCAGGAGCATTAGCAGGGAGCTGAATTGGAAGTGGAGCAGCTGGGATTGGAACCTGTGTTCATTTAGGGTGCTGGTATCACGGGCAGGCCCTAGATAATGTATCTTTAATGTAGTTGCTTCTTGTGTTCATTTATTCTATTGAACAGAAAGTACAAACTCATGATACAAAATCAATATGAGAATGCACTGAGTCAAAAATCTTCCCCTCTTAGCCATATCTTCCTTTCTACCACATTCTCTACATGGAGCCACTTTTCTCATTGTAGTTCGTGCAATACAAGGAAATGAGCGTGGAAGTGTTTACACTCTTGCTACCGTTTTTTATTACTTAAAAATATAAGGGACTTTCTGGGGCCGGCATTTTGGTGTAGCAAGTTAACCCACCACCTGCAATGCCATCATCCCATATGGGCACCAGTTCGAGTCCCAGCTGCTCCACTTCTGACCCAGTTCCCTGCTTGTGGCCTGGGAGAGGCAGCGGTAGATGGCCGAGTGCTGGGCCCTGCCGCCCCCATGAACTCTGGTTCTGCTGTCCCAGCCCTGGTTGTTGTGGCCACCTGGGGATTGAATCAGCAGATGGAGGGTCCCTCTTTCTCTGTCTCTCCTTCTTTGTACTCTGACTTTTAAATAAATAAATAAATAAGTAAATCTTTGTAAAAAACCTTGCATTTTAAGACTGGGAGCTGCCTTTAAAAAAAATAAATAAAAATTTGAAAGGTCAACAGAGAGAGACATGTTAAATCTGCTGGCACACTTCTCACATACCTGCAGTGGCCAGGTATGGGCCAGACTGAAGCCAGCCTGGAACACAGCACGTGTCTCCCACAGACCCCGGTGCTTGCCCATCATCTACTACCTCCCAGGGTGTGCTTCAGCAGGAAGCTGTAATTAGAGACAGAGTCTGGACTTGAACCTGGACACTAAGGGGTGCAGGTGGCCCAAGTGACACAGTAACCGCTGTGCGGAAAGCCAGTTCCTACCTTGTGCATTTAATATTGTGCGTTGCTTTTTGCATTAATAAGCATTTTCCAGTGGCAATGAAATTTTTTCACATAACACCATTTTAAAATTTGTGTACTCACTGTGATTTTCTGAGATTTATTCTCCTATTGGCCTGTAGGCTTTTCCCCATTTATCAGGATCGCAGATAAACCTGTGAGTCATTTTAAGCCTCTTCTACCTTAATCCTTAAAGGAGGTTATTAAACCAATCTGTGAGGAATGCAGAACTGTAGCACTCAGATTTATGTCTTGTCTTCCCATCTGTTGTGAACTCCTTAGGGGCCAGGCCTTTGTCCCAATTGCTAATTGCACAAGAACAGAAGATACCAACAGTAATGCGCTTAGAATGATGTGGAGTCTTTATCAGGTGGAGGTATTCCCAGAGCCCTTCATGTTTATACTATCATTTCATTCTCATTTAACAACTATGAAAGAGACATACCAGTTTTAACTTCATGGATGACAAAACCAAGTTATAGAGAGATTTGTTGATTTTTTTTAAAAAAAGATTTATTTATTTGAAGGGCAGAGTGTGTGAGAGAGAGAAAGTAAGTCTTCTATCTGCTGGTTAATTTCCCAAATGGCTGCAATGGCCAGAGCTGAGCTGATCTGAAGCCAGGAGCCAGGAGCTTCTTGGTCTCCCACATGGGTGCAGGGGCCTAAGGACATGGCTCAGCTTCCTCTGCTTTCCCAGGTGCATCAGCGGGGAGCTGGATCAGAATTGATTGAACCAGTGCCCATATGGGATGCCAGAGCTACAGATGGTGGTTTGACCCACGACCCGACAGTACAGGAGCCTAGAGAACGGTTTTAAACAACGTGCCTAGGAGCTGTATTCAGTCTCGTGATTAAGACACTTGCACACCACCTCTCAGAGACTGGATTTGGTTCCTGGGTTCTCGGCCTTCCTCTTGCTTCCTGCAAATGCTGACCCTGGAAAGCAACTGTGGCTGCTCAAGGATTGGGTTGCTGCCACCCTGGGAGATCTAGGTTAAGTCCTTGGCTCCCAGCGGTGATCCTGCTAGGCTGCCATTGCAGCCACTGTGGAGTGAACAAGGGAATGGGCTCTCCCTCCCCTGCCCCGCCCCAGCCTCCTTCCCTCTCTCAGTCCCATTCTCCCTCCCTCTCTGCCTCCCTCTCTCCCTTTCTCTCTCTCTGCCTCAGATAATTTTTTTAAAAAATATTTATTTCTTTATTTGAAAGGCAGAGTTAGACAGAGATCCTCCATCTGCTGGTTTACTCCCCAAATGGCTGCAGCACACAGGCCTGAACCACACTGGAGCAAGGTGGTTCATCTAGGTCTCCCACATGGGTGACGGGCCCAGAGTCCACGCACTTGGGCCATTCGCTGCTGCCTTCCCAAGTGCAGCTAGCTGGGAACCAGATGGGAAGTGGAGCAGCATCAGCAGTGCCCATATGGGATGCTGGCATCGCAGGCGGCAGCTTAACCTGCTGAGCTATGGAGCCAGACCCATCAATTAGATCCTTGGCCCCCTCCAGAAACCTTTTATTTAAGGAATACGAACTTCATGCATTTCATACATACAACTTTAGGAACAGAGTGATTCTTCCCACTGTACCTGCCCTCCCAACCACACTCCTACCCCTCCTCCTCCTCCTTCTCCCATTCCCATTCTTATTTTTTACTAAGATCTATTTTCAGTTAGCTTTATACACATGCGACTAACTCTATATTAAGTAAAGAGTTCAAAAATTGTATGGAAAAAACCCATAAAACAAAAAACCCTGTTCCTTAGTGGTAGAGACAAGGGCTATTTAAAGTCATTGCATCTTGAAATGTTAATTTCATTTCTATAGATTACCTTTTAGGTGTTCTATTAGTTATCACAGATCAGGGAGAACATATGGTATTTGTCCTTTTGAGGCTGGCTTATTTCACTAAATATGATGTTTTCCAGTTTCATTCATTTTGTTGCAAACAGCAGAATTTTCTGTTTTTTTTTTTTTTTTTGTACCACTGTGTAGTATTCCATGGTGTACATACCCCATAATTTCTTTATCCAGTCTTCCGCTGACAGGCATTTAGGTTGATTCCACGTCTTAGCTATTGTGAATTGAGCTGCAGTAAACATGAGGGTGCAGATAGCTCTTTCATATGCTGATATCATTTCCTTTGGGAAACTTCCCAGGAGTGGATGGCTGGGTCATATGGTAGGTCTGTATTCAGATTTCTGAGGTATCTCCATACTGTCTTCCACAGTGGCTGTACCAGTTTACATTCCCACCAACAGTGGATTAGGGCACCTTTTACCCCACATCCTCACCAGCATTTGTTGTTAGTTGATTTCTGTATGAGAGTCATTCTAACTGGGGTGAGGTGGAACCTCATTGTGGCTTTGATTTGGATTTCCCTCACGGATAGTGGTCCTGAGCATTTTTTCATGTGTCTGTTGGCCATCTGGATTTCCTCTTTTGAAAAATGCCTTTTTAAGTCCTTTGCCCATTTCTTCACTGGATTGTTTTGCTGTTGTGGAGTTTCTTGATCTCTTTATACATCCTGGTTATTAATCCTTTATCGGTTGCATAGTAAGCAAATAAATTATCCCATTCTGCCAGTTGCCTTTTCACTTTGCTGAGTGTTTGCTTTGCAGTGCAGAAGCTTCTTAATTTTATGTAATCCCACTTGTTAATTTTGGTTTTGATTGCCTGTGCCTCTGGGATCTTTCCCAAGAACTCTTTGCCTATGCCAGTGTCTTTCAGAGTTTCCCCAGTGTTCTCTAATAATTTTATGGTATCAGGTTGTGGATTTAGGTCTTTAATCCATTTTGATTGGATTTTTGTGTAAGGTGTAAGGTAGGGGGTCCCAGTTTTCCCAGCACAGTTTGTTAAAGAGATTGTCTTTGTTCCAGGGATTGATGTTAGCTCCTTCGGCAAAGATAAGTTAGTTGTAGATGCATGGACTGCTTTCTGGCATTTCTGTTCTGCTCCGTTGGTTTATGCATCTGTTTTGTACCAATAGCAACCTGTTTTGATTACAGCTGCCCTGTAGTGTGTCTTGAAATTTGGTATTGTGATACCTTGGCTTTGTTTTTGTTGCATAAGATTGCTAAAGTTATTTGCAGTCTCCAGTATTTCCATATGAATTTCAGCATTGTTTTTCCTCTATATGAGAAGAATATCCTTGTTATTTTGATTGGTATTGCATTGATTCTATAAATTGCTTTTGGTAATATGGACATTTTGATGATATTAATTCTTCTAGTTCAAGAACATGGAAGATTTTTCAATTTTTTTGGCGTCTTCTATTTCTTTAATGTTTTATAATTTTTATCATAGAGATTTTTGACATCCTTGGCTAAATTTATTCCAAGGTATTTGATTTTTTTATTTGTAGATATTATGAATGGGATTGATTTTAGGAGTTCTTTTTCAGCTGTGGCATTGTCTGTCTATGCAAAGGTTTTGGATTTTTGTGTGTTGATTTTCTATCTTGCCGCTTTACCACACCCTTCTATGAGTTCCAATAGTCTCTTAGTAGAGTTGTTTGGATCTCCTGTATATATGATGTCATCTGCAAACAGGGATAGTTTGACTTTCTCCCTTCCGGTTTATATTCCTGTCATTTCTTTTTCTTGCCGAATGGCTCTGGCTAAATTTCCAGGACCATATTGAATCACAGTGGTAATAGTGGACATCCTTGACTGGTTCTGGGTCTCAGGGGGAATGCTTCCAACTTTTCCCCATTCAATAGGACACTGGCCATGGGTTTGTCATAAATTGCCTTGATCTTTCTTTACCCACGTTGCTTGAAGTTTCCTTCATGAAAGGTGTTATACTTTTATCAGATGCTCTCTCTGCATCTATTGAGATAATCATATGGCGTTTGTTCTTTACTTTGTGACTGATTTGCAGATATTGAAGCATCCCTGCCTACCAGGGAGAACTACCACTTGGTCTGGGTGAATGATCTTTCTGATGGTGTTGTTAGATTTGATTGGCTGGTATTTTGTTGAGGATTTTTGCATCTGTGTTCATCAGGGAAATTGGTCTGTAGTTCTGTTTCTCTATTGTATTTTTTTCAGGTTTAGGAATTAAGGTGATGCTGGCTTCATAGAAGGAGTTTGGAAGGATTCCCTCCCTTTCAGTTGTGTTGAATAGCTTGAGAACTGTCGTTAGTTCATTAAATGTGTGGTAGAATGCAGCAGTGAGGCTATCCAGTCCCAGACTTTGCTTTGTTGGGTCTTTATTCCTGATTCAGTTTCCATCTTGGTTATTGATCTGTTTAGGTTTTCTGTGTCTTCATGGCTCAGTTTAGGAAGGTTGTATGTGTCCAGGGATCTATCCATTTCTTTTAGGCTTCCCAATTTGTTGGAATACAGCTCTTTGTAGTAATTTCTGATTCTTTTATTTCTGTGGTATCTGTTGTTAAATTTCCTGGGCCCGGTGCCGTGGCTCACTTGGTTACCCGCCTCAGCACCGGCATCCCATATGGGCGCCGGGTTCTAGTCCCAGCTGCTCCTCTTCCAGTCCAGCTCTCTGCTGTGGCCTGAGAGGGAAGTGGAGGATGGCCCAAGTGCTTGGGCGCCTGCACCCGTGCGGGAGACCAGGAAAAATCACCTGGCTCCTGGCTTCAGATCAGTGTAGCACGCCAGCCATAGCAGCCATTTGGGGGGTGAACCAGTGGAGGGAAGACCTTTCTCTCTATCTGTTTCTCTTGCTGTCTGTAACTCTGCCTGTCAAATAAATAAAATCTTAGAAAAAAATTTCCTTTTTCATCTCTAATTTTATTGATTTGGGTCTTCCCCCTCTTTTTTGGGGAGGGGGGTTAGTTGGGCCATTGGTATGTCAATTTTGTTTATTTTTGTTTCACTTTTTGTTTCGCTGATCTTTTTATTGTTTAAATTTTGTTGATTTTTTTCTCTATTGTAATTATTTCTTTTCTCCTACTAGTCTTTTTCTGAGTCCTTGAGATACATTGATAGCTCATTTATTTGGTACCTTTCCAATTTCTTGATGTAAGCACCAACTGCTACAGACTTTCTTCTTAACTCTGCTTTTGTTGTTTCCCATAAGTTTTGATATGCTGTATTGTCATCTTAATTCGTTTCCAGAAACTTTTTGATTTTTCTTTTGATTTCTTCCATGACCCACTGTTCATTCAGGAGTGTGTTGATCAGGCTTCATGTGTTTACATATGTTTTAGAGATTCTTGAGTTGTTAATTTCCAGCTTCAGTCCATAGTGGTCGGAGAAGATGCATGGTATGATTTCAGTTTTTTTGAATTTGCTAAGATTTGCTTTATGGCCTACTATGTGATCAGTCCTAGAGAATTTTCCATGCACTGGTGAGAAGAATGTATATTCTACAACTGTAGGATGAAAAGTTCTGTAGATATCCATTAGGTTCATTTAGTCCATGGTGTCAGTTAACTCTGCTGTTTCTGTCTGGTTGATCTGTCCATTCCTTATAGTGGAGTATTGAAGTCCTCATTACTATTGTATTGGAGTCTTTATCTCCCTTTAGATTCCTTAACATTTCTTTTAAATAGCCAGGTGCCCTGTAATTAGTTGCATATACATTTATAGTAGTCACATCTTGTTGTTGAATTGATCCCTTAATCATTATATAGTGCCATTCTTTGTCTTTTTTAACAGTTTTTGTGTTAAAAGTTTATTTTGTCTAATATTAGGATGGCTACACCAGCTCTTTTTTTATTTCTGTTAGCATGGAATATCTTTTTTTTTGACAGGCAGAGTGGACAGTGTGAGAGAGAGACAGAGAGAAAGGTCTTCCTTTTCCATTGGTTCACCCCCCCAATGGCTGTTCCAGTGGTGCGCTACGGACGGCGCACTGCGCTGATCTGAGGCCAGGAGCCAGGTACTTCTGGTCTCCCATGCGGGTGCAGGGCCTAAGAACTTGGGCCATCCTCCACTGCACTCCTGGGCCACAGCAGAGAGCTGAACTGGAAGAGGAGCAACTGGAACAGAATCTGTCGCGCTAACCGGGACTAGAACCCAGTGTGCCAGCGCCACAGGCGGAGGATTAGCCTAGTGAGCCGCTGCGCCGACTGGAAGATCTTTTTCTTATCTTCACTTTCAGTCTGCGTGTATCTTTGTTCGTGAGATATATTTCTTATGGGCAGCAAATAGATGGGTTTTGTTTTTTAATCCATTCTGCCAGTCTGTATTTTTTAACTGGAAAGTTGAGGCCATTTACATTGAAGGTGACTATTGATAACTAACAACTTGGCCCTCCCATTTTTCCATAAATATTCCTATTGTTTACTTTGGATTTCCTTTGTACTTTTACTGGGAGATTTTATGCCTTTGTCAACCTCTTCATCTTCAGATTCTGGTATTGAAGTGTTGTGTTCTTTTGGGGTGTCATGTTGTCTTCCTTATTGTTATTTCTTGAATTGCTGCATTTATTATTAGAAATTTGTGGTGATAGTTGTTGGTGTTTTTTTCCTCTGTGATTTTTATCTTTCAGTGAACACCCAGAGGCCTGTGCTGGGTGTGGTCAAGGAGCTTGGTTCAGTGCTTCAGGGTAAGGGGAATGTGTGTGTGTGTGTGTGTGTCTCTCTCTTTGTTTTCTTTTTAACCAGAGGGAGGTTTGTTTGGCTCTGTTGGCTTAGTCTCACGTTCACTTCCTCTCCTCAGAGAAGGCTAATGCCTGGGTGCTGGCCCCAGTGGGTACGAGTTTCAGCCATGCTGCCTCAAGAACCACACAAAGGATCCCTACAGTCCTTGGTGTGAACGTGGATCCTGCAGCAGTGACCCTCACCAGGGAATCAGGGAGCCGCGAGCATGTGCAGCCACCACACTGACTGCCCACAGACCCAGCCCCGCCCTGTGCCCTCCACGCAGCCAGTGTTCTCATAGTCCTGGCACACAAGGCTCCCACAGGCAGGAGCACCCAGTCAGTTCTCCCAGCCAGAGTCAGGCATCTCCTCTCAGCTGCTTGCTGGGTGCACAGACCCAGGCTGGTACAGCTGTTATATAAGTACAAAATGGACATAGATAGCCTGCCCACTCTTGGCTAGTTACATGATGCCGGTTCTGGTGGTCGGGAAGAGAGAAACATGGCTGCTTTGTTTCCCGCTGGTTGGCAGGTATGCTGTCCCCCACAGGGCTCCAAGCGGGGCTCCTGCCAGACTCTTGCTGCAGCTTTTCTCCAGAGCTGGTTCTGAGGCTCCCGACTGCTGGGTCCTAAATTGTGCGTATCTGCACCTCCACGTAGGTCCACAGCGCCCCTCTGGTTTGCATGGAGTTCCACTGCAGTTTTCTCCCGAACTCTCACCAGAGTCTGCGTGCTCTGCTTCCTCTAGACTAGAGCAGTAAGCTCCCTCCTTATTCTACCATCTTGACTCTCCCATGGACAGTTAGATTAAAAAAAATTTTAAGTTGTTGAAAGTCGTATGTGTAGTGCATGACAGAGTTGAGATTCAGGGAGTGCTTGACATAAGCTCAGTAGATTCTTCAGATTTAAGGTGATGGAAAGGATGAAATGATTTCAGCTTTGGAGTAGCATGTTTCTTTTTTAAAAAAATTAAACTTTTTTGTTTTAATGAAAATAGAGGGCAAGATCTTGAACCATTATCTGCTTCCTCCCAAGATGGGTTAGAAGCTGAATCAGAAGCCAACTCACTGGGCCAGTGCCATGGCTCACTAGGCTAATCCTCCACCTGCAGCGCTGGCACTCCAGGTTCTAGTCCTGGTTCAGGTGCCAGATTCTGTCCCGGTTGCTCCTCTTCCAGTCTAGCTCTGCTGTGGTCCGGGAAGGCTGCTGAGGTTGAGCCAGGCTGAAGGTAGGAGCCTAGAACTCCATTTCTTTCTCCCACGTGGGTGGCAGAGGTCCAAGCAACCTGGGCCATCTTCCACTGCTTTCCCAGGCCATTAGCAGAGAGACGGACCGGAAGAAGAGCAGCCAGAACTAGAACTGGCGCCCATATGCGATGTCAGCACTGCAGGCGGAGGATCAACCCTGAGTTCACTTCTTTTTTTATTTTTTAGATTCTATTTATTTATTTGAGAGGTATAGTTACAGACGGGGAGAGAGAGAGACAGAGACTGAGAGGTCTTCCATTTGCTGGTTCACTCCCCAAATGGCCTCAGTGGCCAGAGCTGAGCCGATCTGAAGCCAAGAGTCTGGAGCTTCTTCTGGGTCTCCCACATGGGTGCAGGGAGCATCTTCTCTTGCTTTCCCAGGCCTTAGTAGAGAGCTGGACCGGAAGAGGAGCAGCCAGGACTAGAACCTGCGCCCCTATGGGACGCTGGTGCTGCTGCGGGCAGAGGATTAACCGACTGTGCCACTTTGCTGGTGCTTGATTTCACCTCTTAAACAGATAATTTACACTTAAAAAATAGGACGAGGTGGGCTTCCCTCCTTAAGAATGTTTCTAGAGTTACTCTAAATCTGTGTTTACAGGACAGTTGATAAAAATCCTCTTCTGGGTTGTACAAGAAAAGGGAGACGGGGAGGGAGGACTGATAAGATGGGCTGTATAATAAAAATCAGACGTGGCTTCTTCCTCCTGCTTTGTCAGAGCCGGACGCTCATTTTTCATTTCTCCATTTCTGCAGGCGAATCTTGAGTTTCTTGGTGAAGCCGTGGCCTGTATCCCCATTGCTCCTCCTCGTCCTTTCGTTTCTGTCCAGTGCCTTTTCCTGTCCCTGCTGCCTTTTTAGACATTGTTCTACTTGTACCGGCATAGATCCAGCTGGTCTCCTCTCGGGCTCTTCCTTCGCTGCCCCTTCAGCTGAGCCGACCTTCCTCTGGGTACCTTGGCCCACAGAGTGAGGAGCTGGGCTGGGGCCCTGCGCGGGGTGGGGGGTTGGTGCTCTATGCTGTTTTCCATAGCAGTTGTACCATTTTACACGCTCACAGGCAGTGTCCAAGGTTTCCTGTTCCTTTACATCTTTTCAAAATAGTAGCCATCATAACAGATGTGAGGTTAGCTTTAACTTTTTTTTAAAAAATAAAGTATTTATTTATTTCTTTGAAAAGTAGAGTTAGAAGATATACCTATACCTATATCTATCTATCTATATCTATATCTATATCTATATCTATATCTATAGAGAGAGAGATCTTCTGTCTGTTGCCTGAATGGCCCCCAGGCTGGGCCAGACTGAAGCCAGGAGCCTTGAACTCCATCTGGGTCTCCCATGTGGGTGGCAGGGGCCCAAGCACTCTTCTGCTTTTGTTCCAGCTACATTAACGCGGAGTTGGATTGGAAGCAGAGCAGCCAGGACTTGAACTGGTACTCATATAGAATGCAGTGTCTCAGGCAGTAGCTTACCCGCTGTACCATAGTGTGGACCCTAGTTTTAACATTATTATTATAAACATTTTTTGGTAGAGTTGGACAGTTGACCCATAAGTTTCTTTGTAAGCTGGGATAATACCCATTGATACCAGGATGACAAAACTGAAAGCACAAAGAAGGGAAAATGGCACTGAAACTATCCTTGTGTGGCTCTGTTTGAAAAGAGGAAAAACCGTCTTGTCTGCTGGCTGGACGAAGGAGGGCTCTCGGGCCGCAGTGGGCAGTAATTGGAGATGTGCACATGTAACAGAACTTCAGTTCCAGCAGGACCCTCAGTCACTGCCCGGGTCCCCTGGGTGCAGTCAGACCTTTCTGCTCTTGGACTTGCCCCTGCAAAGCCAGCTTTCTGGTCTCTGCAGCTCAGCATGGGAGATGTTCTCTGCCTCCTTGCTGGCCTGGAAGGGCACAGCTGTTATTTACTGAATAAGGTGAGCAACGCAGCTGGATTAATTTGATTTTCAGAATGACGGAATTCATGTCGGTGAAATGATGAAAAGTTTGGAAGGATGCATATTCATGTGCAGTAAAATAAAACTTCTGGACTTGGCACCAGCAATGGTGACGTTAAATAACTGCTTATTCCCCTGTGGTGTTTGATTCATGTGGCCCACGTAAGCAGGAAACCCCATTCCATAGCAAATGAGCAGCTTGAAAATCCAGGTGGGTTTCTTGTCCTGTGTGATGTGGTAGTGCCTTGACTGCCGCATTGAGGAAGGAATGCAGTGTACTAAAGACTGTAGGAGCCTGGTTTTTTTAATTGATGGTAGTCGACCTAAGTACAGTCTCCAAATTTTGCACTGTGCTTTGATCTCCTTTATAGGAAAGGAGGAAATTCTTACTTATTTGGAAAGCTGAGTGACAGAGTGAGGAGAGAGAGATCTTCTGTCCACTGGCTCGCTTCCCAAGTGGTGCAGCCACCAGGGCTGGGCCAGGCTGAAGCCAGGGGTCAGGTGTTCCATCCAGGTTTCCCACGTGGATACGAGGGGTCCAAGCATGTGGACCATCTGCTGCTGCTTTCCCAGGCACATTAGCAGGCAGCTGGACTAGAAATGGAGCAGCTGGGGCTTGAACTGGCACTCTGATGTGGGATGGCGGCATTGCAGGCATTGCAAGTAGCAGCTGTGCCACATTGCTGGCCCCTATGCCAACTTTTCTTTTTCTTTTCTTTTTTTTTTTAAATATGGGATGCTGGCATCGCAGGTGGTGGTTCTACCTGCTATGCCACAGTGGCCCCCCCCATTTAAGATTTATTTATTTATTTGAAAGTCAGAGTTACATAGAGAGAGAAGGCGAGGCAGAGAGAGTGAGCGAGAAAGAGAGAGAGCACTCTTCATCCACTGGTTCACTCCCCAGTTGGCCGCAATGGCCAGAGCTGGGCTGATCCCCAGCCAAGAGCCAGAAGCTTCTTCTGGGTCTCACACCACACAGGTGCAGGGTCCAAGGACTTGGGCCATCTTCCACTGCTTTCCCAGGCCATAGCAGAGAGCTGGATCCGAAGTGGAGCAGTTAGGACTCGAATCAATGCCCATATGGGATGCCGGCACTACAGGTGGCAGCTTTACCCACTACACTACAGCACCAGCTCCTGCCATTCATTTTGAAAGTTCTTGAGAATATATGTTTTTTAGATACTGTCTTGGTAAGTGTTGAGTTTTCAATATATATTTCAAAGTTGCCAAATTCAGTGATTATATTTTTAACCTGGGGACTCTGATGCATTTCTCGAGTGTGAGCTACATGTCTGGCATGAACTAGGATGGTCTTTATCTGAGCTTGTTGTGGCCGGGATTGCTCTCTCCAGGGGCTTCATGAGCCTCAGGACTTGGGGAGTCGGGCGTTGCACAGGGCTGAGAGCAGTTGATCTGCATCTCTTGCTCTGTTTCCCCCAGTGGCACATTCATCGTTTGTTGGCTGCATCGGGCCTGTTTCCTGACTGTTTTGAGAACCTTTGCAGCCCTTGGAAGCAGGCACTGTACAGGTGGTGGCTTAGGTATGGGGTGTGGGCTGCCTAGTGGCCATGTGCCTGGTGCATGTCCTGGCTCTGTCACTGACCAGTTAGTTGTGGTATTAGGTAAGTTAATTATTTTTCTGTTCTCTCCTGTGTTAGTGTTGCACGTGGATGACAGTGTTGTCTAGGTGGGTGACGGTTAGAGGGATTCGTGGTGTAAAGCCCTGTGGCAAGTGGTGAGCCATGGACATGGAGCCACACTCTCGGGGTCTGGTTTGCTGCATGACCTTATGACCTTAAGGGACTTAGCCTCTCTGGGAGGGGGGGCGGTGTTGTCTGTGTCCTGGGGTTGGCTCTTCCAATAACTGGATGGGTGTTTAGTATTTGGGAAAAGGTTTGACACATGGTAAGCCTTAACTTGACTCATTATTACCTTTGTATTATCATTAGAGTGGCTGTTAAGTCCCTTCTGTGTCTGGCTTATAGTCAGTACTCCATTAGGTGGTGTCACAGTCTTCATTTTACAGAACAAGAAACGGAGAATCAGATTGGTGAAGCAATTCTCTTTGTTCCACAGGTAGAACTGGCGCTCCTGAGTCTTCCAGTCACAAGTGCAGTGCCTTCCTCCACTTCCCAGAGCCCCTCGAGAGTGACGGAAGGGGAGTCCAGCCATTGTTACGAAGTTCCACAAGGAAAGTGCACAGCATCCATATCGTCGCCTTTGCAAGCTGTTGTATTCGGAGACTTGTTGTCCCTTGGTTTTCATAAGGTGATTATGTCCTTGATTTTTTTTTTTTCCCGGACAGGCAGAGTGGACAGAGAGAGAAAGAAAGGTTTTCCTTTTTCCATTGGTTCACCCCCCAATGGCCGCTGTGGCCAGCGCACCGCACTGATCCAAAGCCAGGAGCCAGGTGCTTCTCCTGGTCTCCCATGCAGGTGCAGGGCCCAAGCACTTGGGCCATCCTCCGCTGCACTCCCGGGCCACAGCAGAGAGCTGGACTGGAAGAGGGGCAACCGGGACAGAATCCGGCGCCCCAACCGGGGCTAGAACCTGGTGAACTGGCGCTGCAGGCAAAGGATTAGCCTATGGAGCTGCGGCGCCGGCCTACATCCTTGATTTTTTATTTGTTAAAGATTTATTTATTTAAATGCAGAATTACAGGGAGAAAGGAAGAGGTAGAGAGAGAAAGAGATTGATCAATTGTTTTTCCATCTGCTGGTTCGCTCCTAAAATGGCCACAATGGCCCGGGCTGGGCCAGGCTAAAGTCAGAAATAGAAGCTTAATCTAGATCTCCCATGTGGGTGTAGGGGCCCAAGGCCCATCTTCTGTTGCTTTCCCAGGCCTTTAGCAGGGAGCTGGATTGTAAATGGAGCTGCCAGGACACAAACTAGTGACCATACTGGATGCTGCCATCTCAGGTGGTGACTACCTACTGTCCTTAATTAGTAATCTTAATGGAAATGAGTGTGGTGCAGGATGCCTGTCATCCAGAAGTTAGTGTGTACTATAGTTATCTGTTACTAATCAGAGTTACTTTATTATAAAGTGTTGATAGTATTCCAGTATAAGAATTCTTGCTAATGCAGGAGGTAAGAGAAGTACATTTAGAAGAATATATGTACAATATGAATCCTTTTTTTAACTTGATATATTTGAAAGGAAGTGTGTGTGTGTGTGTGTTTGTGCGTGCGCGTGTGGAGAGGTTGTAGTCTATCTGCTGGTTCACTCCCTAAATGGCTACAGCACCTGGGATTGAGCCAGCCTAAACCAGGAGCCAGGAGGAACACGTGGGCCTCTCTCACGGGTGGCCGGTGTCCAGGAGCCAGGAGGAACACGTGGGCCTCTCTCACGGGTGGCCGGTGTCCAGGTGCCAGGAGGAACACGTGGGCCTCTCTCACGGGTGGCCGGTGTCCAGGAACTTGAACTATTACCACGGCCTTTCCAGGTGCGTTAGCAGGAAACTGGTTCCCAAGCAGAGCAGCAGGGACAGAACTGGCATCGGACGTGGGATGCAGGAGCCTAACCAGCCGTGCCCCAGGGCTGGCCCCAGTATTTGTCTCTGTGTTCTTCCTGTTGGCTGACATAAAGAGCATTTACCAGTGCTTTACATTTCCATTGCTTTACATTGCCTTAGTGTTTAGTTCTGCTCCAGGGAGGTAGCTAAGACTAGGGCACCCATGAGAAATGGAAACGTTACACTTAGACTTGCGCTGAACTGCTTTTGATGACATTCATAAGCACTTTGATTTTTTTTTTTAAGATTTGTTTATTTATTTGAAAGAGTTACACAGAGAGAGGAGAAGCAGAGAGAAAGAGATAGAGGGAGGTCTTCCATTCTCTGGTTCACTCCCGAGTTGGCTGCAATAGCCGGACCTGCGCCAATCCGAAGCCAGGGGCCAGGAGCTTCTTCTGGGTCTCTCATGAGAGTGCAGGGCCCCAAGCACTTGGCCCATCTTCTTCTGCTTTCCCAGGCCACAGCAGAGAGCCAGATTGGAAGTGGAGCAGCAGGTCTCGAACCATCGCCCATATAGAATGCTGGCGCTTCAGGCCAGGGCATTAACCTGCTGTGCCACAGCACCGGCCCTTGTAAACACTTTGTTTTTTAACACAGGTTAAGGATCCCTAATCAACTCTGAAATACTCTGAAATCTGAGCCTTATTTTATGTGGAAATGGTGCTCCAAAAGTTTTGGATTTTTGATGTTTGGGTTAGGGTCACTCAACTAGAAGTAGAGTCTTTGTTCTGTGATCCCAAAACTCCAACATCAGACTCTCCTTATCCCAAGCATTTCTGATACGGGCGCTTCACCTGCGGGTCTTTTCCAGTGCCCGCCTTATTTCTGGCTGGGGTTCTGTGGGGAAGTAAGCTGGGTCACAGCCGCGCAGCACGCGTCTGGAGTTCCTTTTTCTATCTTGCTCAGAGTGTTGTCTGTCTAAAGACTTTTATCTAATCTCACTTCCTATTTTCATTTTTCTACTAAAATATGCAGGGGAAAAATCTAATAGTATCAGAGTAGAGCAGTGTGATTTATTTATTTTTTTAAAGATTTATTTTTATTTATTTGGAAGTCAGAGTTACACAGAGAAGGAGAAGCAGAGAGAGAGAGCGGGAGTGAGCGGTCTTCCATCTGATGGTTCATTCCCCAAATGGCTGCCACGGCCAGAGCTGCCCCGATCTGAAGCCAGGAGCCAGGAGCTTCCTCCGGGTCTCTCACGTGGGTGCAGGGACCCAAGGACGTGGGCCATCTTCTGCTTTCCCAGGCCATAGCCAAGAGCTCGGTAGGAAGTGGAGCAGCTGGGACTCAAACCGGCACCCGTATGGGATGCTGGCACTTCAGGTAGGGTGTTAACCCACTGTAGCACAGGGCCAGCCCCATGTGTGATTTATTTTTTATGTTGGGTACAGCAAGGCAATCTATGAATAGTCTTCTTGACTCTGTTAGTTTTTCTTTTCCATTGTTATATTCTTAAAAAGCAAGGTTTTTCTTAATGTGTAATTCTCTGATTCAGCAAATATTTTCGATGTCTGTCCTGTGTAGGGTCCTGGATGTGAAGTAGTGCCCAGGAGGGGGCCGGGCCACACCTTTGTGTCCATGGCCTGGAAAGGAAACCAGGTTCCCTTTCTGTCTTCTTGTTACCTGAGGGTGGTAAGAGGCTGGGTGGAATGTGGCCCACACGTCCTCCAGTGCAGTGAGACGCCTGGAGTCGACATGTACAAGTGGACAGAATTCCTCCTGTCATAGAGCTCCGTGCAGTAGCGCTGCCACACAAACGGGAATGTCCTTTTTGCAATTTTTAAAATAAATAAACTGGTCTTTTTATTTTATTTTTTAAAAGATTTTTATTTATTTATTTGACAGGTAGAGTTACAGGCAGTAAAAGGGAGAGACAGAGAGAGAAGTCTTCCTTCCGTTGGTTCACTCTCCAAATGGCCACTACGGCCAGAGCTGTGCTGATCTGAAGCCAGGAGCCAGGAGTTTCGTCCTGGTCTCTCATGCGGGTTTAGGGGCCCAAGCACTTGGGCCATCCTCCACTGCTTTCCCAGGCCATAGCAGAGAGCTGGACTGGAAGAGGAGCAGCTGGGACTAGAACCGGTGCCCATATGGGATGCCGGCACTGCAGGCAGAGGATTAATCTACTGCACCTCAGCGCTAGCCCCCCCTTTTTGTAATTTTAATAAAAATGACTTGTAAGCAGGATTCACCCATGGTCACTCTTGACTATGGTGAACCTCAAAAAGCCTGGGATTTGATGTCAGGAGTTTTAGTGAATCACCCAGCTGGGGTGCTGAGCAGACCAGCCGCCTGCTCCTTCTGGACCTCATTCCCCTCCTCTCTACAAGGAAGTAGTTACTGCCTTAGGTGTGTGTTGGCCACATGTAGGTGTGTGAGATACTGTGTCCTTGCTCTGTAGCAGATACAGGGTGCTGTCTTCATTGTTAGCAAAGCCCCTTCATCCTCTGCTCTCATTGGGTGCCTCTGCTCTTCTGTCCTGGTGTCAGGCGTGGTTCAGAACACTCCTGGAGCTGTCAGCTCCTCAGTGTCCTTGTGTTCTGGCCCGTAGCAGTTCACCCTGTTTGTATCTTAGCGTCGCGCTGTACTCTCAGGCTCTTATGCACTATGTGAGGGTGTTTGGGTATTGCAGTGAAGTTGTCGGCTGGCTGGAGGGGTGTGAGAAAAAGCCCCATCCAGTGGTTACTTGGAGGTCAGGGGCTGGCCTCACCCCTTCTCGTGCTGGTGTTGGCTCTCCTCCATACCCCCCCGTCACTGCAGGGGTATCAGCCCCAGCCCCCACTTCTCATGCTCGTGTTGGCCCCTCCCATCACTGCGGGGGTATTAGCCCTGGCCCCCACTTCTCATGCTCGTGGTAGCCTCCCCCCCCCTCACTGCGAGGCTATCAGCCCCAACCCCCACTTCTTGTGCCCGTCCCCCCCCCTCCCCGTCACCGCGAGGGCAGCAGCCCCAGCCCCCACTTCTCATGCCCATGTTGGTGCCCCCTCCCCCCGTCACCGCGAGGGCAGCAGCCCCAGCCCCCACTTCTTGTGCCCGTGTCCCCCCCCCCCC